>CM075850.1:90381523-90796523 GCA_037975125.1 Latrodectus hesperus
CGGAATTCTTCATTTTTTGTTCTTTTAAGGTCTTATTATTCTACCAAATAAACCCAATTTATTGCATTTCTCTTTGCGAGTCAATGATTATGCAAACTGATAAATGTTAAACATTCAGTAATTGATCGCGTTAATAAAGTTATGGGGTGATTCCAAATACTCAATAGTGATTGTGTAATATCACCTGAATAATGACTTTCACCTAACATAACTATAAGCTAAGTAATCAAATAAGCCTCAATGATTATATAAGATAACCTGATTCACCTTAACACATATATTAAAAATAGTGAGCTAAACATATCAAAATTTTATATTATGTAAAGAAATATGTGACTACAGATACTTATGACGTAATTTGAAATATATATATATATAATGCATAACAATAACAAATATTCCATTTTCAATTTTTATGACTTTGATTTTCATTCGACCATATTATCGAGTTTAAAATTGAAGGATCGTTTAACAAAACACTGGTTAATATTAATACTAATTATACCTAATTAACCTTGACTAGAAGGTTTAAATTATTTAACCTTCACGAAGGAGGAACAGTTAAAGGTTGATTAAAATTTAAACAGGAATTAGCCATCATTAGCCCTAATCAAAGCCTTATAAGATTGTTCTTAGTTATTTGACTTAGATTATAATTGGTGTTAAAATTTAAACAATCTTCTCTCTTTTTACAACTTTAAGTAGCTAAGCAGTTCATATTTTTAAAATTGGAAAATTTTACTGAGTTATAAGCTTTTGCTGTTACTAAAACCTTGAATAAAACCTTGAAATTGAATAAAAAATAATATAAAATTATATTTTGGCATTGCATGCAAAGATAAAATTTATTGGGAATATGAAATTAAAAAATACTACTAATAAAAAAAATTTGTATTCACTTAAGAAAAGTAGCAAATTTACTTTTAAAATTACTGCAATGTTATGGGGATTGTAGGTTTGAAAACTGTATTTCCGGTCAAATATTTTCAAACATAATTTTCGTTATTTTATAAAATTACTTTTAGGAGATTCAATGATAAATTTTAAACTATTCATAATTCTTAATATAAAAGAATATTATTAGAGGACTAATCTCGTATTCAAATTAAAATAACTGACAATTTAAATTATATTTAATAAGATATTTAATAATTGCTTAGAGAATATTAGCATATGTTTATGAGTTGATATTTATAAATCTCATCTATATCTTAATTAATCATTGAAAACATGTTATTGAATTTGTAAATTTAAGTTATTACTTTTTTTATAATGATTTCAATTTAAAATTCACCAAACAATGTTTGCGCAAGATATTAAAGTGAATTACCTCGCAGCTATTTATCTATATATAATATTTGTTTTAAGAGAATATTGAATTTTAACATTATAAATGTAAATAATATATTATTAAATTATTTAAATTTATAATGTTAAAATTAATGAATATTATAATTTAATAATAATAAATTAATAAAATTAGTAAATAATTATTAAATTATAAGAATACTCTTTCTAAAATATTAACTTTGCATGAAATTTCTTTAAGAATATAATTACAATTTATTATTCTAGATTATATATTTTAAGATAAAAGCTTTTGTGTGACACACACACACACGCACACGCACGTGCACACGCACACGCACGCGCACACGCACACGCACACGCACACGCACACGCACGCGCACACGCACGCGCACACGCACGCGCACACGCACACGCACGCGCACACGCACACGCACGCGCACACACACACGCACGCACACACACACACGCACACGCACGACACACACACACACACACACACACACACACACACACACACACACACACACACACACACACACACACACACGCAGTTATTTAAATTAAATACTGAATTAAAATGTTTATTTTAAATTGTGAGAATATTTTAAAGTAATTTCTTAAGAAAATAACATTCTGTTTGGAGAAATATAAAAATACCTTTGAATTTTTATATCTAGTTACTTTTAATATTTTAAACATTCTTACTGCCTTTTGCTGAATAATATTGACTAATACCCATTGTCTCGTGTCATACTTTTAAAATAAATTGCAACACAAAATTCTGAATTCATATAAATATGTACGTGAAACTGTATTAAAATCTTTCCCTTCGTGAAAGTTTTTTCGAAACACTACTTGAAACATTTTTTACTAAATGCTAAAACTTTTCTCGGAAAATATTGTATTATTTTTTTCTTTCATCTGTGCAGAAGTTTTATCCACCCACAAGAAAACCTAAAGACATTGCACGGTATATCGATATTCTGGCAAAAATCGATAGTTCACTTAGGTTTTTTCAGAGTAAAACACAACGCTTTTTACACTTGGTGGAAAAAAGTGTTTTGAAATAAGATTAAAATTTTTAAGAGTTAAGAGACAAGTAAATATTTTTTTTATTTCTTTGAGAGCATTTTATGACTGTATTGTATTATATATATATATATATATATATATATATATATATATATATATATATATATATATATATATATATATATATATATATATATATATATATATATATATATATATATATATATATATATATATATAATCGAATTAATAGAAGATCAAATATTTATTTACTAAAATATATATTTTGATTAAATTTAGTTACATAACGTTTTGGTACAAATACTGCAAGTTAATTAAATGCATTGAAAAAAATTATGGTACTTTTATGTATCAATAACAATGAAAAGTATAACATGAGTTCATTCGATCATTTTCAGGTTATATTGATAATCGTTAACTTCATGAGTTCTTGTCTTGTTAGACGCATAATAATAATTTTAATTAGAAAAAAAATTATTGTTCAAATTTGTATTATTTTTTGCGGCTCTTTGGTAGTTCCCGCATAATAATTAGTGTTAATTGCCAATCTTATTAAGATTATTTAAGTCTGTGGTATAAGCTTTCATTAATTTTTAAATTTATTAGTAAAAATATATAAATGTGTTTAATCTTAGTAATAATTTACTAAAAGCGGCAACTTTGAAAAGATTTCTTCACTTTCATGGTGGCAATACAATAAAAAGACTTTGTTTGCTTTTAATTTTAATATTTTTCAATAATTTCAGAATTCGATTCATTCGAAATAAATAATTTGGATTTTGAAACAAATGTGGATTTGATCAAATCCAATTACTACAAAATATTATTTTCTTTAAAGGCAGAGATTCTGATCCTGTGAGGCGCACCCCACAGACGGTCAAACACGCTGAGGAGGTGATATCCAAGAAGAAATATTATTTAAAAAAAGTGATTAACTGACTTAAAGGAAAGCATGTACATTTACATTACAAAACTTTGCAAAATAATATTGAATAATTAACATATTAAATTACAACAACATATTAAAACAAAGCCTACCAAATTAAAAACAAAGTTAATAATTATGCGTAACATTTCTGGGAATGATTGAATACTGTGGAAACTTCAGTAGACTGAGCGAGCTTTGTAATGCAATTTTTCCAGTCCATGATTGACTTGTCCATAAAATCCTTTACAATGGCAAATAATGCGAGTCCTGCTGCTCTTCATCGTTGATCTATGGCTTGTTTATTTTATATGAAGCTTTGTAAGAGGCAATTAAATCTTTTTCATTCGCAGACGAAGTTTCTTGTAAGATAATTTTTGTTTTTCATATGATATTAATTTTAATTTGAATAATTATTTTTAATTAAAAAGTTATTAATGAAATATATTAATTTTAATTGTTGACGTATTCACTATAAAGCGTTTACAAATGTCGGTTAAGTTAATTAGGTTTCATGCTGTCTGCCACCAACATTTTTCAATAAATAACATTCTCAAGTGGCGTTTCAAAAATAAGATTGTGTAATCATAAGAATGATTCAATCTAATATTATAATGTGCTTAAAATTACATATTTATTGTATTCAAAATTAATTGTTGATAAAAATATTTTGATACATTCTTTAATTTTATTACAAATTAGTTGAAGGAGAGGAATTATAAAGAGCCTATGAAATAATTTCATAAGCCATCAATAATTTTCACCATTAAGAGAATTTCTACCATTGTAGAACGGTCTATAAAATTATTTCAAGATTTTAGATTGTTCGCAATTATTTTTTTTGTTTGAAAAAAACCACAATGTCAAACTAATTGTAACTGTATAAAAATTGAAAACACACATCATTTTTTTAAATAGAATCCAGAGAAAAACAGTGAATTCCTGAAAAATTCTTCTTCATTATATATTTTATATTATTTATTATTAATTATATATGGTCTCACTGAGGCCTATATTTTTAGGATTATATTCCTTGTGTGAGATGGATTATCCCAAACTCAAAGCTATAAAGAAGAATATTGAGTTTCTGCTTTTTGTTACCTTTTTTTATCTACATGAATTACAGTATGTTTTCGAGTTTCAGCATTTGCAATATAGGAGTCTGAACTAAAAGTGAACTAAAGGTAATCTGTTAACTAAGTCACACTAAAGGCAACTAAGATCAATTCAGAGCTCCTGTACCAAAAAAATAGTAGAAAGACACACAAATTACATTAAAATCAACATATATTGCAAAAATTAATAAATTAATAAAATAATGTTATTTTAAGTAAAAAAATTATATGTGATAAATTTAATGTTAAACTTAAAAATAAAAAAAATAAAAATAAAAAAAAACATCGCCTAGCAAAAGAAAACGCTTTTCAGAGTAAATGGTTCCAAGTTTGATTCCAGGAAAGAATAAATACACAACTTTTGAAAAGCACTCCAAGATAATAACTAATTTGTTGGATACTAAAACAATGTACAACAGAATTTGGGTGACAGGCTGTTCACAATGGGCGTCAAAGTAATTTAGAGCTGAAGTTGCTGTTATATTTTGTTTCGATATAATGTATATATTATTAGCCTTTTATAAGAAAATGTTTCTAGTGAAGAATAGTGAGTAAGACTTTCCATGCTTTAAATGATGTAATTAATCATTTGATTTGGGATCAAAACAATTTCTTTTTTAAGATTTGGCTTAAGATTCTTGAAATTCCTGTAATTTCGAAATACAAATAAGATATTAAAACTATTTGCATAAAATAATAATCTTTAAGACATATTTGTTTCCACTTAAAACTACTTTCGCATAAATGTAAGCATAAATATTCATTTTTTAATAAACTGTTTATGAGAAAGATATTTTCAAAATGAAAATTTAATCGTGTTAAGAAAATGTGTAAATATTGACATTTTAAAAAACAGTTAAAAATTGACTTATTAAAAGAAAACATATTAAATAGTATATTATATTATGAAATGTATTCAAAAATGAACATTTTATTCATAGCTACATTCTCATTGTTTATTTTAATAATAATCACTCATTGTAATGCAATTATTCCATATTTCTAAGAAAGTAATTGACTTTAGTAGATGTAACAGAATTAAATCCTGTTTCTTTAATTTGTAAATGTAAATCATCTGCTTATTGTAAAATTAAAATAGCTGCAGGGAAATAATTGAGAAAATTTTAATAAAGTTAATTAAATCACGAACACTGAAACATTATTTTATTAGAGAAGTTTGCGCAACTTTCTTAGATATTGATTACACACACTCACACAGAAGGCTCTTAAACTCTAAAATGTAATCATTTCAATAGGATTAAAACACTTTCAATGCGTCTCAGCTTTCATAAGACTTATTTTCAATATACTTCACGTGAGATGGGAACAAAAGTAAACAATTGAGTTGCCACGCTAATGCCTAGAGATCCCACTTTTGGCGCGAAATC
Source organism: Latrodectus hesperus (assembly GCA_037975125.1). Taxonomy (NCBI): domain Eukaryota; kingdom Metazoa; phylum Arthropoda; class Arachnida; order Araneae; family Theridiidae; genus Latrodectus; species Latrodectus hesperus. The sequence goes on from CM075850.1 coordinate 90,387,316, forward strand.
ATTCTTTTCTTGATCTTATTTTATTTTTAATTTTGAAGAGGCTATAGAACAAATTTCAGATCACTACATTTATTTCGTTGAAATACATCATATAATATCAAAGAGAAATGCTTGTTTTCAAAATTTGTTCTTGAGTATAATTTATTAATATTTAAAATAATTTAATGCAAACTAATAACTTTTGTTTTCGTTGTTTAGGCGGCGTTGCCTTGGTTGAGAAAAACGTCGTTCTCATTAAAAGGAGGTTGAGTGTTCTATACCCTAGAGCAATATCTCAATATCCTCCAAGTGAAATGATTCCTTTAGGAATGGTAAGTAAATTCTAAAGGTTTTCTGTTTTTTCCCTGCTTAATTTTAGAAACTAATAAACTGTTAGTACTGGGATATTACATCACTCTCTAGATGTTCAATTCTACCAGATGTCATGTGTGCTCAAAAAGGTCTAAATGTGCCAGAAATGACGGTATATTAGAAAAATATAGTTGATGCTCTTCATCTTATCAAATGCTTAGAGCTGAGAGTCGCCAGCCAACAAAGATAAATTTTGTATTGAGAATAGAACATTTATCTATATATAGAAAATATGTTCTCTCTGCAATCGAGGACAACTTGTGCCAATCATTAAACAAAAAACTCCATTAAAATTGTCCCACTTTCAAATCTAGGTGCTGTTGAATAAGGAAAACAGAATGTTGAAATTTTGCCTATCAGATTGAGTCCTCAGGAATTTACCAAGTTTCGTGACAAGTGAATAAGGAAATCAAAAACTTTGGTACTCTGTACGAGGTGGACAATATTCTTGGAAACAGAGGATTTTGTAAATGATCAATAATGTGTACTTTGATATTATTACTGTCTAATAAAATTACTAATCAAGAGGGCGACATACGGAAAATTAACTCAGCAGGAAGAAAACGTGGTGATAAGCAAATAATTATTTCCCACTCATTTATTTAAAATTACACAAAATAAAAAACATTATAAAAAAACTAATCAAATTTTTATCACTAAAAAAATTATTCATTTGAATTCACAAACATTTTTATTAAAGTTTAAATGTTTAATTAAAGTTAGTTTTAAAGTAAGGCTTTCCTTTTAAATGAATGTTGGACTTAGTAAAGTAAATCTGTGTGTGTCTGTTTATTAAAATATTTGTTTGATAACAATATTAATAACAAATTAAACAGAAAAAACCCTAATATTCCAGTCTCGTTTATTATTTATGAGACTTCGCTGATCCTAGTTTTGATAAGTAATATTTCAAAATCTATTTTACCACACACAATATGTTAATACTTTTATAAACGTACTATATATATATATATATATATATATATATATATATATATATATATATATATATATATATATATATATATATATATATATATATATATATATTATTCTGTTATTATTGATATTTATAAGGTCTTTTGAATATTATAAATGTTTATTTGAAGTCTTCATTATTTTTGGTGAATTAGTATTGGCTAAAGTATTGTCACCAACTTCACAAATAATGTCGCCAATAGAAAGTTTAGAAATATATAATGTAGAATCCAACCTATTATATATTGTAGATATGTTTTATAATCAAAAGGGCTAAATTAATTTAAGTACTACTACGCACGTTAGACCAAGAGCGCTTAAATAAATAGATATTTGAATTATTTCAGAAAGTATTTGTTAAGTTCGTCAACATTATTGAATCATTGTGGTGGGTCGTAGGAAAATTAAGTTGTAAATAAATAAAATGCAAATAAGTAACGCGAACTCAACTTCTTTCTTCAAGTGAACAACACATTTTCATTTTTTCATTTTTTAAGAATGTTTAACATTCTTTTTATTCCGGAATTCTAACCATTTAAGAAATACTTTAATACGACAGACTTGTTTTCAAGAACTCGTAGAGACAACTAAAACAGCTGTGAAAAAGAAAGTTCGTAAAAACGAAACATAATGCATTAAACTTTTAAGATATGATTCTTTTACCAAATTGCTTTTTGTTTATAAATAAAATACTGTTAGAAAGAATTATTTAGAATTTACTAAAAGAAACATGCAAAATAAGATTCATATTTATAGACAACACTGCTTAGACTGTGGTATTGTTTATTTTTCGGATTACTTTCCTAGCTTTTGAAATTTTCGAGAGACTGTTCTTTGAATTCCATATTTTTCGGTATTTCTGTTTAATTTAATATTTTCTCATCTACTTCTTTTAGAATTTTAGCTTGTAGAATTTTACTAGTTTCTTCATATGTGGCAAAACCTCAATAAAGTCAAGTTGAATGTCTCTCAACAAATGAAACTTCATACTTTGACAGTTGATCAAATGAAACGAGACCAACAACAGAATAAAATTTTTTAAAGAGTTTTTTTCCCTTTATGAGTCCTTACTTACGGGAAACTTAGAAGTAGAATTCAGTTCCACAGTTCTTTTTCATCGAATGCCTGATATCCGTGAGACCTCGAGATCTTTGTTATTATTCTTTGTCGTGATTATTGTTATAACGCCTGGAATGCTTGCACGTGTCGCTTCGTGGTTCAAGAATGAATCGAATTTTCAGGTGTTATATAAAATGCAATAATAAAGAACTGAAAAATACCAAACCATTACAAAATAAGAAAACGGAAAAGAAAACAGCTCGTCAGAAATGAAAGTTCGTAAAAAAAGAGATTTTCTAAAATTATATAAATGGGAGTCAAAATTATCCTTGTCTCTATGGAGTCACGATAGGGACTACCCACTGGTTCTTAAGACATGAATGTTCATAAATTAGAGGTTCGTAAATAACGAGCGTCTACTGCACTTAAGTCTTGTCTCTAATAGCTTATCAAGACATAGCTCTCCAAATAATTATGTTATGTGAAATATCATATTAGAATGCCTATAGTATGACTAAATTTGTCTACGCAAATAAGATTAATTGCAAAATTTACATATTTAATTCAAAACATCTACTAATAAACTGGACTGTTGGATAAATATTGAACAGTGCAGAGTTAGAAATCATTTATTTACGTCCACCAAAATGTATTGAAATACAGGGTTAGCAAGAATTAAGTTTCCCAATTCAGAGGGCTGTAGAATACGTTTTATTTGTCCAAATGAGATTATATTTGAACTACAGATAATTCAAATAATGCGCTTGACATTTATTTTAAAAAAAGTAGCACAAAATTTCGCCGATAGATGGTGCTGTAATACATATAAAAACATTTGACATGCTTTATAAATGTTAAATAATAATAAAAAAGTAGCATTACAACTGTTTAATATGTCCCCTTCATTTTCAACAATGTGCTTTAATCGCAAAACCATATTTTCGACAGCAGACCGGAGTGGGTCTGTCAGAATATCAAGGATATGGCTCCGAATGCTGTCCTTTAGATCTGGTACAGATGCTGGCCTTTTACAGTAGGCATTCTCCTTCAAAAAACCCTACAACCAAAAGTCGCAGGGGGTGATATCCGGTGAACGAGGAGGCTATGCCGTAGGGAAATGACGGCTGATTACCCGTGCCTCAGTAAAATGCTGTCTTAGCAGTTGCTTTACACGGCGATCATATGAGGAGGTGCGCCATCCTGGATGAAAATGATGTCTTGAAGGCATCCACACTGCTGAAGTTGTGGGATTACAAAATCCCTCAGCATATCTTGGTACCGTTGTCCTGTAATCGAACAGGTTTTGATTCCATTTGCAGTTATCTCTTCAAAAAAAATACGGTCCAATCACAAAAGTAGCCGTAAACCCACACCATACTGACACTTTTTCAGGATGCAAGGGTTTTTCCTGGATAGCGCGTGGGTTTTCCGCTACCCAAATTCGACAATTGCGGGTGTTGACTTACCCATTAAGTTGAAAGTGAGCTTCATCAGTCCACAGAATATTCCATGGCCAAGTGACGTCAACCACCATTCGAGCAAGGAACTGAAGTGCAAAAATGTAACGAACCTCTGAGTCCCCGTCCTGCAACAAGTGCAGAGGCTTGATTTTGTAGGGATAAAAATGCAAAATCCGCCGTAAGATTTTTCGTACAGTGGAATACGGCATATCCAATACACGGGAAACAACTGGAACACTCACACTACCATCCGGCGACTGACTGCTGGCTTCAACGACCGCGGTAGCCACATTTTCGACGCTAGAAGACTGGATTGGCTTTCGTTCTCTACCGGGAAGAATTGCAAATTGTCCACTTCTTTCAAATTTCTGCATCATCTTGCGTAACGCACATGGAGACATTGGACCTCTTCGTATCTGCTTCATACGGCGAAATTCTTTTACAGCTGCAACGGAGTTCTTCTGATTCTGGTAGAACAATTTTACAAGTAACGCTTTTTCTTGCAAAGAAGGCATGATATAAAGAGAATAAAAATGGAGACATTAAACCTCTTCATATCTGCTTCATACAGCGAAATTCTTTTACAGCTGCAACGGAGTTCTGCTGATTCTGGTAAAACAATTTTACAAATAACGCTTTTTCTTGCAAAGAAGGCATGATGTAAAGAAAATATACATGGAGACATTGGACCTCTTCGTATCTGCCTCATACAGCGAAATTCTTTTACAGCTGCAACAGAGTTCTGCTGATTCTGGTAAAACAATTTTACAAATAACGCTTTTTCTTGCAAAGAAGGCATGATGTAAAGAAAATATACATGGAGACATTGGACCTCTTCGTATCTGCTTCATACAGCGAAATTCTTTTACCGCTGCAACGGAGTTCTGCTGATTCTGGTAGAACAATTTTACAAGTAACGCTTTTTCTTGCAAAGAAGGCATGATGTAAAGAGAATATACATGGAGACATTAAACTTCTTCGTATCTGCTTCATACAGCGAAATTCTTTTACAGCTGCAACGGAGTTCTGCTGATTCTGGTAAAACAATTTTACAAGTAACGCTTTTTCTTGCAAAGAAGGCATGATGTAAAGAGAATATACATGGAGACATTAAACCTCTTCGTATCTGCTTCATGCAGCGAAATTCTTTTACAGCTGCAACGGAGTTCTGCTGATTCTGGTAAAACAATTTTACAAATAACGCTTTTTCTTGCAAAGAAGGCATGATGTAAAGAAAATATACATGGAGACATTGGACCTCTTCGTATCTGCTTCATACAGCGAAATTCTTTTACAGCTGCAACGGAGTTCTGCTAATTCTGGTAGAACAATTTTACAAGTAACGCTTTTTCTTGCAAAGAAGGTATGATGTAAAGAAAATATACATGGAGACATTGGACCTCTTCGTATCTGCTTCATACAGCGAAATTCTTATACAGCTGCAACAGAGTTCTGCTGATTCTGGTAAAACAATTTTACAAATAACGCTTTTTCTTGCAAAGAAGGTATGATGTAAAGAGAAGTAACTAATGCTCGTTCAGAATCCGACTTCTTTTTACCCAAAGATAACGCTAATAGGCATGCCCTGTAAGCATTTTACTTTTCATATTTTCAGTATATGCAAGTACCATTAGTATTACAGTGCCATCTATCGGCGAAATTTTGTATTATTATTTTTTTTAATAAATGCCAAACGCATTATTTGAATTATATGTAGTTCAAATTTTATCTCATTTGAACAAATAGAACGTACTCTACAGCCCTCTGAAGTGGGAAACTTATTTCTTGCTAACCCTGTACAATCCACAATTTTATGAAAAACAGCTTCCATGTCTGCTTCATTGTATGAAATTGAGAAAATGTTTTTCAACATCAAATATTTCAAACGTAAAATTAATGTGTATATCATTTTACTCAATAATTAGAAATTATCATGGATTAATGTCAGTACACTTCCGAGTTGGTAGATCAATGATTAGCAGTATAAACTTCATATGTTCTGTCATAATATACAGTATAAACTTCAGATATAGCTGACAGCTCATGAGTAAGATTCCCGTCTAGGAAAAAATATTGATGGTTAAAGATCTAATTTAAACGGTCCAAAATTTTGCCATAATTTACACAAAGGAATATTAAAGTTACAAACGTGCGAATAAACAATTCTCCCTTTATATATATATATATATATATATATATATATATATATATATATATATATATATATATATATATATATATATATACAGGGTGATCCAAAAGTCAGGACGAACTTTAAAAATGAATATTTCGAAAACGAATCACGATACAAAGATGCGGTTTGCACCAAACGGATGAAAAAGAAACCGGGTTTTGTGTGGCAATGAAAAAAAATAGTTCTATTGGCGACCAACAGATGACGCTGTCGGATTTCTGATGTAGGATAATGCAAAGCAACAAACGATATAAGAAGAAGCAACTGCAGCAGGTAATGGTAGTCGAAGCTGGTATGCATCGCAATGCTGCCCATAGTTGAGAAAGCCCTCTTAGTTAAACTGTTTTATAAGAATTTGGAAAGTGCCATTGCGGCATTGCGAGCATATCGCTACATGAAGGGTATGCAAGATAGCAAAGGACCAATAACGTCTTCTGCATTGTAGAAAATTGTGAAAAAATTTGAAGCTACAGGTTCTTTGGCATCACGTCAAAGAAGTTGACGTTCCTCAACTGCAGCTGCTGTTGCCACGACAGAGGAGCAGACGGTGCAAGCCATGTCGGCGGTTGCTGCACATGGGGAGTGCAGTGCTCGAGAAGTTTCGAGGCAGACAGGAGTGTCGTACGGAAGTGTTTGGAGAGCGCTGCGAGTAACTTTGCAACGGTATCCCTACAAATTGCAACATAACTAAAAACTGAAACCTCCTGACTTCGACTCTCGCCGATATTTTGCGAATTTGGTCTTCAGTAAGATGGAAGAGCAGCACGACTGGCTTCACACTGTGATTTGGACTGATGAAGCACATTTCACACTCTCTGGTGCTGTTAACACCCACAATTGTCGAGTGTGGACCACAGAAAATCCACATGCATTTGTTGAGGTACCCTTGCAACAGCCTAAAGTGACAGTCTGGTGTGGCTTCACTGCTGATTTCCTAATTAGTCCATTTTTTTCGAGGAAGTCACACAGACAGGTTTCCAAACAGTTTCTGTCACCGGTAAGCTATATCTAGCATTGTTACAGAACAGCATTATTCCTGAACTGCAAGCGCGACAGGCACTCCAAACAGTCACCTTTATGCAAGATGGAGCACCACCTCATATTGCTCTGCCTATGCAACCCCTGCTACGCTCAACATTTGGGGAGGATCGTATTATCAGTCGCTACTTTAATCACGCATGGCCTCCAAGATCTCCCGATCTCACACCCTGTGACTTTTGGCTGTGGGGTTTCTTTAAGTCAAAAGTGTACAGCGACCAACCGGCGTCACTAGCGGCACTGAAAGATGCCATCCGCCAAAATGTGTCTGCCATAACGCAAGAAATGCTACTAAATGCTGTGAATGGTGTGGTGACTCGTCTCACAGCTTTACTTCTGAATGATGGACAGCACATTGAACATTTACTGTAGTAAGTACTAATTAACTGTAATTAATCTGACTTCATTAATCATTGTTTCATTTGTAAAACATCTTTTGTTGCAATAAAACACTATAGCGCCATCTATTGATCGCCAACAGAACTATTTTTTTTCATTGCCACACAAAACCCGGTTTCTTTTCCATCCGTTTGGTGCAAACCGCATCTTTGTATCGTGATTCGTTTTCGAATTATTCATTTTTAAAGTTCGTCCTGACTTTTGGATCACCAGGTATATATATATATATATATATATATATATATATATATATATATATATATATATTATATTATATTTATGTATATATATATATATATATATATATATATATATATATATATATATATATATATTATATTTATGTATATATATATATATATATATATATATATATATATATATATATATATATATATATATATATATATATATTATATTATATTTATGTATATATATATATATATATATATATATATATATATATATATATTATATTTATGTATATATATATATATATATATATATATATATATATATATATATATATATATATATATATATATATAGTCATTTTTCAAATAACTATATATTAGACGTAAGAAAAATTAACTTAGAACTGCGTGGGAGTTTGCTTTTATTAACTTGTAAGTGATAAAACTAATGCTTCTTAAAAATATTAATAGGTTAATAATTTATCATAACATACTTATCAACTTATCTGTCTTCAAACAAGAATAAATGTCAAACTTCTTAAATAATTAATGTGATCTAAAGACAGAGTAGGTGGAACTTCAGACTATTTCTGTAACTAAATTCACATCGTAATGTTTCATCCAACCAAGAAAGGAAAAATATTTAATACTGTTAAGCTTATAAAATTCTCGTGAAAAGATTAAAAAAGAGAATGTTCATTATAACTGTACAATTTTTATGTAGACTTCCATTAAAATATAAAGCCCAAAAGAGATTTAATCTATTAGTGTAGGATTATTTGAAAAGGAAATCTTTCCTTTTATATGTTTGAAAGATTATTTTTAAAAATATGGCAAAAACAATTATTACCTCATATTATCCTTTATTTTGACTATAGATATTATCTCGGATATTTTTCCCGTTTTTATTATGTCTTTTAAAACGTACCAGTTTTTAAAACAATTTATTTTAGTTCTCTAAAGGAAAAAAAAAAAAATAAGAAAATAATAGATTTTATATATAAAATTTTCTTGAATTATATTTATATAAATCAAATTAGAATTGCAATATGAATTGCAAAATTAAATAAATTTTTTTGCTCATATTACTTTGACAATATTTGATATTTCTATTATATTTATTTATTATTTAATTATCTTGTATATATTTTTTGCTGTTTTATGATTTGGTGTGGTTTAGAGGTGTAATGTCTTAGTTTAAGTCCTTGGTCATTGTGGATAGTTCTTATTTTGTCAACATATGATCATGGTCATATTGTCATTCAAGTGAAATGATACATCTGAGGGGGGGGGGAAGGTTAAGTATTGGGGGTCTTCTGCTTGGTACTTGCTTTTAAATTACGAAGACTTCCAGTTGCTTCTGTCTAACTGGTAAAACTAAATTCAAGGCTAGGTATAGGGAAGCATACTAACAACAACCAACATTGTCAACATTACCTTAGATGACAATAAGGACTAAAGGACAGGGACATTTTTACACAATGGATTTTAAGGACTTCTTTATCAAAAGTGACGCTTATGATTGTCAAGTAGTAAGATAATTTTGTTCTTCTTTCAAGGGTATGTCATGTCTTATAAAGTGACGGATAATTTTTTGGGACACAGTTCAAACAGTAAAAAATTATTTAATACATTTGTGCTATTTTTTATTAATTGCGTTTAAAATTCTACCTCAATTATTAAGATATTTTGAGATTGACACATTACATGTTCTATAAATTGTAAGATAATTTGCGGAGTTATTTTCCTTTTAATCAGTAGAAACTATTTGATTCTTCTGTGGCAATTTTAAGTTATCGTGTTTAAAATTTTACCACAATAATAAAGTTATGGTGAGTGTGTTATTTCACGTGTTTTTATAAATTTCTGGATAATTTGCAATATTATTATAGTGGAAACTATATTTGATATTTCGTATAGTTTAAACTATTTGATAGCTCTGTGCCTCTTTTTAATAAAATTGTGTTCAAAATTCTACCTCTGGAATGAATGCACGGTGAGTGTGACACTTTTCATGTTTTATAAACCGCTGTACAATTTGCAGAACAACTCTTTTATCAAAGAGTTGTAAACATTTGATATTTCTATGTCCTTTTTCAAGAATAGTGTTTAAGATTCTACCACTATAATAAAGATATAATAGGTATGATAATTTTATATTATTAAGTGCTAGGTAATTTACAAGTAATGTTCTTTTTTCATATAATAGAAGCTATTTGATTTTTCCAGTGCCATTTCTTTGGAATCATGTTTGAAATTCTATCACGATAATAAAGGTATGATGAACATATATTTTTGGATAACATTATTTTCATATTTGCAACCATTAGTTATTTTTTTTTCACTTTTTAACTAGGCCATCTGAATACGAACTAAACATTTAGTGAAGCTGCTTACTTTTTAGCACAAGAAAAATTATTATAAAAACTAGCAAAAGCAACAAACGAACTCACTTATTTTAACTTATTTCTACTTTGTGTTGTTGAAAAATAATTCATTAATCTGTCATTTCTCTTGCCCATTACAAGAGCTATATCAAAATTTTTAACTGTCACTAATTTTAACTGTTTAAGCTGCAATGTATTAATTATCTTTTATCTGTCCTACATTTATATCGAAATTATAAAATTCCTTAGGATTGCATCACGTAAGCAAATTTTGAATATTACTGATAAGTTAAAATTCTTTTATAGATTTATACATAAAGATTTTTTCAATGGAATACTTACATTTTATTATTTGCCTAAAGTCTCGAATAGAAGTAAAATAATCTGAAAGGTTAGTTCAGCTAATTTTTTTACGCAACTTATTCAACAAACCCCACATTATTACTGCCTGAAAGAGGGATGAGAAGGTATTTACATTTTGAATTTTATTTTCGAAGTTTTAGTATTCAAAATTTTTTTCAAAGCATGATTTCTGTATTTGAAAACCTTTACTACTATATTCCTAGGAAATTATTATCCCCAAAATCATTCGGATCAGCATAAAGATCCACCATAACTTTTTGCAATCGTCGTTCATTCTTCATGATTTCTAGATTTCAGACTACTTTTTTAGGACTTTGCACTATAAAAAACCTTTTCTATCCGAGGAAAAGGTATGTATGCCTTCATCCGAAATATATTCTAAAATTTATATTAAATAGTTTAAACCTTTTAGGACGTCCATTTGTGATACATTTTTAGGATTTCAATATCTTATTCATAAATTTTACTATGTCACTCATTTTCCAGCTTTCAAAGCAGGCTTTTTCGATTTTCAAAGAAGATTTATGAATCTGCTATGAAATGGGAGAATATCAGGACAAGTTTTAAAGTTTATCTAATAAATTTGAGTTTATATAAAACGCTAGCGTCAGAATTTCATCAATTGCAATAATAATAATTGGTATTGTCAGGTTATTGAAGTAAAACTGGAAACTATTACAATGAATAAACAATCTTTCCTTCCTATTTAAGAAATTATAAATTGTAAGAAAAAATCGGCTTTACCTTAATAAAATAAAACTGAATTGTTTTGAGTATTATTCTTGCACATATAAATCATTTTTTACTGTAGTTTTATATGTGCAATTTAATTATTTACTGTGGTTATTTATTTTAAATTTCTTCCACATAAATTATAATCTTAAACCATTCGTATTTTTAATTAATATATCAGCAATATTGTTTTTCACTAATTTGCCATTAAATAAGTATATAGACTAAAGATCAATAATATTATATTTAACACACATGATTGTGAATAGAGTTTGGTTTCTTTGTGATTACAGAAGCCAAACTTCTTTTATTTTAATACACTAGAATTTAAAAAATATGGACTGGGAAAAATGCTAGACGTATCAAATACGTGTTTCTTCAATCAATTGAGAAAAAGAGCGCATTGACAAATAATAGTACAGTGATAGATTGGGAGGGAGTCTTCAGGGATTTTCAAAGCAGGAAACTCCGAAAACTCTGGATTTTCGAATTTCATAGTAAGGCATGCAGTTGCAACTTCTATGCCAGTTTACATCGCTCTCGCATCCAATTTCTCTAGAACCATCTCTAGATCCCCCATAGTTAGAATTCGAAGTTGTATGCGATTTTGAACGCTATCAGAAAGTGAAAATGGCCCCACTATGACCAAGTAATAGAACAATATACTTAAAAGTTACATGTTTCATGCTTAATCTAAGCCATTGTTGAACAACTGCCTTCTACGCACATATCTACTGGAGTGGATACTTGAAAGTAAATTAGGTTTCCTCCCTTGTAACGCATGAACACTCTCTTCTATCAAGGAGAATTACTAGACAGCAATTTGTGTGATGGTATGAGATGCCATACGATACTCTCAAACTATTAGGTTATATAAGGTACAGTACCAAACATATAATTTATAGTTTGACATAAATATATAATTTTTGGCTCAACGTGATCCAACGACAGCGCTCTTTAGAACGAATGATCACGGGTTTAATCTCAACCATTATTGAGCATTTGGAGATGAATGTTGTGTCTTCGCCTTTTGCATCCGTATCTGTCGGAGTGAGTACTTGGGATTTTTCAAGGTTTCCTCCCTTGTAAGACATGGATACAGCTCATGATCTGAGAAAAGATGTCCCAGAACGTAATTTCCATAGTGGATAATAGAATATTTTTCAATAGTCGTAGGCCATTTGAATTTCCACACAAAAGTGGTTCAAAAACCATTTATACCACTGATTTGAATTTTCAAGAAGGAATAAACCTTTGAATGCTAACTATATGGCAGTTTTGGTGACATCACGAACCGGAAAGATATTATAATGTCTTTATTTCCATTGCTTAGATTTAATGTAAATAACTGAACTGATAGTCGAATGGTCAATGCTCTCAGTTCAAGGGTTCGAATCCCAACTCAGATATGGGTGTTTGCAGCGGTTCTTAATACGATTTAAACTGTAAGTTAATTCTACTTCAGAAAAATGGACCTCTCGATAACCAAGAAATTAAAATTTAATATCAGATTTTGAATTAGAATGGGTTGTGTAAGAGACGAAAATTTTATTTATTTTATGATTTTTATTCGCAGTGTCAGTTTTTCCCACTTTTCCTTGAGTGTCAAACTTTATAATAAATGGATCTGGAAGATTCAAATAATAATAAATCACCTATTTGTCAAAACGTTGGGGAGTTTTCAAAATATTCTTGAATTCCAATACCAATTTAAGGTTTCTCTTAAAAAATATTAATAAATAGCGATGACTTGATGCCGCAAATGTAATATTTTCAAGTGAAGCTCTGAAATGAAATTTTATCCAGAGAAAGAGAGAGAGAGAAAAATGGAAACTGTATTTAATATTGCGTTTTATATCTGCAATAGCTTCCCTAGAAATAAATTAAATTTAACAAATATAGAAAGGCTCTGAAGCCATATTATCTTACGAATTTTCCTGTGCTTTTAATTTAATTTTCTTATAAAAATAAGAAAAACAAGCCGAATGAAAAGCAGAGTGGTTTATTTAAGATAATGATTATTTTGCTGCTGTACGGTCATTTTTCATTTGCACGTGATGCACCACTGTCCATTAAAATTCCTACACCTAGATGACATGGAAGAAGGCGTAGAAGTTTGGTAAAATAGAAAGAGGCAGTAATATGCAAATGAATATATTTTCAAGACGTTCATTTGGAGTGGTGTGGTAGTGGTAGCGACTCTTAGAATGAACTTAATTGAAGAAAGTCTATAGACTAGATTTTTCATGTACAAACTGCATTTGAATTTTATCGCTTGCTTAAAAATTGATGTAATGCTTAAAATAAAGGAAACGGTCACCAGCAAATGTTGTATTTCTAGAAATCGAATTGTAGTTTCTGAATACATGTCTATTGTGGTGGGTGCTTGGGGCTTTTCTGGTTTCCTTACTTGTGAAAACGGTACACAACTTATATGTCTTACGGAAAGAATTTTAACCTGTGGATATTAAAATGCTTCACAACAGCATTGGTTCGCATGAATATCCACAACTCAAAATCTTTGTTTCCGTGATCTGGTTGGTTAGGAAACCCTTCTTACTGTTGGAAGGTAGTGAGTTCGAATCTGGAACCTAAGATCTGTTTTGCTCCCTAAAGGTGACTGGGTCACGTTAGATAGGTCGTAATCAGAATGTCCCCCAAATGAAATGGTACTTTTGGGGGTGGCAAGTCAAGTATTGCAGGGTCTTCTGCTTGGTTTTTGCTTATAAATTACAAATTAATTAAAAACTTACTTCTAAATTAAGAAATATTGCATTTAACACAAAGTACTTATGTGAAAAATATTGAGTGCAAATCATTTGGATTACCTTTAATTTAGGATAAAGCTAATAAATTTATATTAGTTTTGTGAAATAATTTTATTATTGAAGATGCAGTATTTCACTCACTGTAATGAAACATATATCGAAAACATATTGTGGTAAATTATTATGTTTAGAACTGTGATCACAAAAAAGAATGTAATAATGTAATTTAAATAATTCTTTATTATATAAATGAAAGTAAATAAGTAATAATTTATGTAATATATTGCCAGAATGTGTAGATTCACACTTTATTTAACTATCAAATACTATAAAAGTAGACTTAACTTTACAGGAGGAATTTACTATTAAAATCTTGTAAATAAAGGTAATATGACAAAAGTGCTTTTTTTAATAAATGAGTTATATATTTCATAATATTTCAGTGCTTAAGTGTTAGAAATCTAATAATGCTTGACATCAAAATTTTAATCATCAATTTTTTAAAGTTTAAATTAGCTTTTGTTATTATTCTTTTATCGAGAATTTTTATGCTGAATTATTCTTTATACATGTTTTCATCAAAATGAAAAACCGAATTCCACTGTATGTAATCATATTGGAGTTTAACTTAACTTATAAATCAATCTTTTGTTAGAGTTTTCATGGATAACGGAAATATCGATAGTCAAGTAGACAGATGCCATATCAAAGAAAATGAGATGCATTGTTATTCAAATTTACTGAAGAAAATAATTTTGCAACTGGCATTAATGATTAGTTTTGTATTGATATCAGAGGCAATTATAATCGATCAAGTGCAACTGTAATAACTAAGTGTGTCAATCAGTTACTCAGATAATTTAAGTAAGCATTCATTGTAATTTTTGCATATAAGAGAGAACAAATTATCTGACAGAAAAAACGTTATGTAAAACCGAAATAATCTTTATAAAGTCCTTTCCATAGGAATATAAGTTTGGAAACTAGGTATAAAGAATTGTATTTGCAACTGTATCTGACTGTTATCCTTCGTCAAGTGATATCAGTACAATGACTTCCTGTATTCATATACATTGGGTTTGTTGTCTGTCTTTACAACCAAGTCTGAGAGGCTCCTGTTTCATTCGACATGTTACTTGAGCATCAAATTGTTACTCCTTAAGTCCTGTTAGTGACCTCATCAGGGTATGGGAGTGTTTCTGGGAGGAGTGGGTGAGGAATTTTTCCACCGTAGTAGGGACACCTGTTTTTGTTGTTGTGGCTTATCCTCCTTTTGTCTGACGAAGTCAGACGAGGTTCATAAGACCACTGACGCGAAGAAAATCTGAAACAAAAGGGGGAAAGAATGTAGGGAGACCTTAATTGGGAAAACGGTTCCATTTTTCCCAGTTAACACTAACAGGCAACAGTGCTCAATCAGTCTTCTACCCTCGGTTATACCAGGCCTTGGTCAACAGAAGCTGTTTCCTAACACTTTACCATAAGTGCTCTTTAATTGATTATTACATACTTTAGGTTTGCTAGTGTCATCCTCGTGGCCTTAAATTTGATGTCAATCTTAAGCTCTATCCTACTTGTTGTAAATGTGGTGTCGACCAGGCTACCCCAACACTTTCTTTTGTGCCTGGGATTTACTAAGGAGCATTTCCTTGTTAATCTCTTGTGGTTTCTTGATTTTCAGAAGATTGAGAGAAGCTCGTGGATCTGGTGCAATAATGATACACCAGATGGGATCAGAAACAACAACACAAACTGTGAAGAATTCGAGTTTGCTCACATACTGCCAAAGTCTTCTACATCGATGATACAAATTTCCCCAAAATTTCCACATCAGTTAATGTTGCTGTTGTTTCATTTAGGATGCATTTTGATAGCATGAAGTCTCACGAAATGTATTATTTCCAAAAACGTTGTCTCATTTGTAGCAAAAGCCAATAATTTAGAGACTTATGCAATTTGAATAAATCATTTTTGATTATAGCAATGACTTTCCTAGATGATCAACATTTCGTTCTTTTCTGCCCAACACGCCATTAATTTTTTTATCGATAGTCATAATGTTTCTGCGCTCTTGTAATATAATTCAACCAAGTATAAATATCAACGTCAGCCTCAGTCTACCATTTCTTGTGATTTTACGCATCTGTTAAATGACTGCACAGATATTGATGATCTATATTAAAGATATGCCCGCATTTGTACGGTATTAGTAACAAAATTCAATTACCACTACTTCTTGAAATTTCGACACCATGTTGTGATCAAGTTTAACGATTGAAAGCGGTATTAAGCCACTTTATTGTCTACTGCGCATTGGTTTTGAGTTGAATTTTTGCAGACAGTAGACCGTATTCAATATTTATAATAGTTTTGCAAATGAAAAAAAACCAGAAAACTCCCAATCACCCACTCCGACAGACATCCATACTAAGGGCAGAAGAGCAAAAAACATTTCTCCTTGTTCAGGTGTTTCTGGTATTAAACCTGCGACCTAATCTGAAGACCTTTCTACTAACACTAGGGCTGCTTTACTTCCTGCAATTTAGATAGATCTCGTTTCTTTACTCACATCAGCAATCAAAGTAATTTTTTTAAAATTATGTTTCCTACATTTTGACACAAACGACATTTATTATCATCTCATCAATTATTCGGTGATAGTGTGACTATACTCATTATAATATGATCGGCATCAAATTAACCCACATTTCTGATATAGGAGTTTTAACATTTCAGTTATATAAATAGTTTGGAGTCTTTGAACTAGGAAGTTAAGAATGAAAAAACTTGCAAGCATAAGCATACAAGAAAGTTTAGGAGAAATTCATTTTCGAGCATTATTCCGTATCTTCGAGAAAGGGAGGATTCATGCTGTGTGAATTCGGTAACTATGTTTTCTTGGTGAAAACGTGTATATAATACTTTGATAAGAAGATGAAAATAGATTAAATTTGAGGTGCTATTTTTACACGAATGATGTGAGTTCCAGTGGCTCGGTAGCTTCACGCCGCTTCCCGTTGACATCAGCAAAGTAAAGCATCATTAGCCGAGGACAGAGATTGGGAGGATGACCACATCCTCCCTCACTGAGTTGCTGAAGCTGAAGGGACGTGTCCACATTCATCTGTGGCCTTCAAAGTGTTTCCGCTGGTGTGAGAAATATGTTATAAAACTCAACAAAAGTTGAGTAATATAAACATGATTTAAGCTACTTGATTTTACTTAAAATTGCAGAAAAGAATGTTACTTGTTAATATGTTTTAAAACTTATTCTACTATTTCTCAGCTGCAATGAAATATACTGTCGTGATATTCCAGGAACAAAATTTTCAATGAAGACAATTTTGAATAACGCGAAAAGCAAATTTTTAAACAAAATTTTATCTTTTTTCAGAAAATACGTTTCAATATTATGGGAAACAAACTACATATGATTTTTTCTACATTTTATATGCTAAATACATTTTTAAAACTCTTAAGCAACATAATTTTGTGTATAATACAGAAAATATAAATAACCAATAATCGAAAAGCAGTTAAATTATAATTGAATATGGCGACAATAATTTTGCAAACATTTTTTGCTTATGACATTAAAAATCTGATGATGAAGTGAGCATAAAACTGTAATTGATGAAGTAGACACGTCGTTATTGAATTTAGTCCTCTTTATTCGTTACTAATCATTTATCGATATCGAATGTCATTTCTTTTGGAAGATCACATATTTTTCTCAATAAATATATTTTTATGTACAGAGTCTTTTGCAGAATAACTTGGCGTTATATTTCAAATACTTTTCTAAGAATTGATTAGCTTCCAATGTTAAGTTTCATAAATATTTTTCCAATTCTTGGTCGGACAAAATTCTTTATAAAATTAGCTAATTTTTGGAAGACAAGTGTAAAGTTTGATTGATTACTGAGTTTCAAGTGGGAATTACTTTTTTCTATTTATTATTTTTAAGAGAAATAGGTTATGAATTATTTAAAGATATCACAAAAATTACTGTATAATGTAATAACACTTTAATAACATAAAATTAAATGAATTATTTTATTAATGTTGTTAAATATAATGAAAATGAGTAATAAATAAAAAAAATCAGATGGTAATTGGGCAAAGTCTTACCGTGCGATCACCCTTGACGAAATTTTCAAAAAGTCGTCAAGTGTGACCGCATGACGAATTTCCGATCGGGAAAAACGGCGGGAGGAAAATGGCTGAAATAGTGACAAATATTTCATATATTGTTGGTATCTAACAATAAGCTCAACTAATTTTACAAAATTAACAAAAAACGCAGATTTATAGATTTCAAACATCAATGGTAAAATAATAAAGTTGATATGTTAAATTATCCATAAAATTTTTTGATTAAATTTTATATTATAGAATTTAAATCGGTAAATATTCATGAGAAATTAATGATAAATAGGGTTACCAAAATACTAGTTTCCGGGTTTCCAGTAAAAATATTTGCCAAATTTGGCTCCACAAAAAAAACGTGCCAAAGGTAACCGTACAGTAAATCTGATCAGGTAATTTTTTCTCCAATCGCTGTGCTTCTTTTTCATTTCTACGGTGTGTCTTTTACATATTAATCCAGGGACTAAATAAGAGTTACGAGAATATAAGGCAAAATATTTTGCAAAGTATGTTCATAAAAAAGCGTGTAAAACTGCAATTTTGCATTATTGATATAATCCCTAATATGTCAAAGGAAGTTTATAAACCATTCTTTAAAAATTAATTATTTATATCCAGCTTTAATGAATAAGTAAAAGAATGAGGCTTTGATCATTTAAATTATACTTGTTTGATAGTTTACCAAATTTTAGCAATTAAGCATTTTCTTCAGCAATATTACAATAACAATGTATCATCGAGAAAACGTAGAATAAAAATTTATTAAAAAACCGTAATATGGTTGCAATGGTTATAATATCCTTTACATAAGTAACAATGTTGTGCCAGAAATATTTATACAAATTTCTTAAAGAAATCAATTGAGACATCTTATTTTTAATCACAATTAATAAAATCTGATTTAGTCAAATGATTAATAGAAAGAACTAATTTAATCGTCTTCATCCTTAGCTGTATCACTTCTACTTAGAGTGTTAAAATGACTTTATTATCTTACAAATTCATTACATCTCATAAAGTCTGTCTAAAAACATTGGTTACACTTCCGAAAATGAGTTGAAATAATACACAGTGCGTCATTGTTACACCGCCGGGGATGTTTACTTAGTCGTTGTCGTCCCTCGCGGATAATGAAGAAAATTATGAACTCAAATAAAGGATTTCCTGCAGTGGATCACTTTCGAAGCTTCGTTACAAACACATTTAATGAAATAAAGTGAGCTTGGGATTATATCTCAAGTGTTTGATTTCCTCCAGTTTGAAGGATGTAAACTTAAGGGGCGCAAAGCGCCATCTGGTATTTTATTAATTTATTAACATCATTAAATATTTGTTGTATTCTATTTTCATTAAAAATATTTATACATAAAATAGGTGAATTTTTAAAAATTATTACAATGGGTATTTTATTCAAAATTTAGAATAAAAGAAGGACATTTAAAATTAGAGTCGAGCCTTTAATTCTAAATAAATTTAAAAGCTGTTTTTGTTTGATGTGATAGAACAAATATACCAATATTTTTAATACATATAGGACGTATATGTATATAATTTAATATGCATAATACATGTATTTTTATGACTTAACATTTTGTGTATTGCATAAATTAAAAGAATTTTTTCAACAAACTATTTCCATGATTCGTATTTTGAAAATTCATAGTATATTGAATGAAAAATTATTTTAAGATAGATGTTAAAATTTAAAAATCAAAGTCTAAATATCAAATTTAATTATATTAACGTTTCTCTTTGTAACAAACTTCATGAATTTTGGTAAATCTCTTTCCGAATAACCTAATTCAAATTTACATTGATTAAAATGAATTAAGTTGTGTAATAGTGAAACTGAGAGAGAATAGCAGTGGAAATTTACTTAATAGTATCTAACTATAAATGTTTCTAGAAATGAGACGTTAAATGACAAGTTTGTGTGCGTGTATGAATGTGTTTCAACAAAATAATTACATTTAATGACTCAAAATATACGATTGACACTTTTGGAAAAAATAACTATTAAAATATTTTATATAAATATTCAACTGGATCTTTTGGTAAAAAAAATCATTCAAGCATTCTATATTAATTTTCGAACTTATATATGTCAGAGATACAGATGATTGGCTAGCCTAAATAATGATTGGAAAATATATATAAAAAATAATGCGTTGATTGATATAAATTCATTTATATTATTGCTTATTATGTAATACCCTTTTCCTCAAATCAGGAAGTTTTTAAAAAATTGGAAATATACCTTTCTTGTTGTTTGAAATGATTTAACATGGGGTATAGCTTTAAAATATAAATATAATATTTGCAGGAAAAAAAAACAAACCATTCAATCACTTGGCATAAATATTCAATCATATCAATTGCTTACATAAGCAAAATTATGAGTGTCTATAGTCAACTAAAATATGGCTTAAAAATAAAAGCAAAAAAATTACAAATTGCTATACATTTATTTATGTTATTTACATGTGAAAAACCGCTTTCATCAAATCAAGGACTCTTCTGCTTTTTTTTTTTTTTTTTTTTTTTGATGAAAATATTTTACGGTAAAATTTTTTTCCTTTGAAATATTTAAAAATGTTTTCTTTTTTTTAATTAGTATTTGTCTCAATCAAGTAAATGTTCTGCCGAAGTCACACTTATTTAAAGAATTCTGCTGCTTTTTTGAATAAAGAAATACCTGCTTGATTATTCTCAAGGGGCAGTTGTTTACTAAAATGTACAAATGGTGAATTTTTAATGTTTGTAAAGTGCTTTTAATTTGTGATATAGAAAGGACTACAACTTCCAAACTAGTTTCATCATTTATTTCAAGATCTCATAAGCTCTGCCATTAGAAACATCTTGTTGACAAATTTACCGCAATATAATCTCACGAAGGATTTTCTTACAACTAGGTACCTTAAGTAGACAATATCGCTCCACGCAACTCTTATAAATTAAATCTTTTAGGGTTCATTTGAAGTTATAATATCAATACATATATAAAATTATTTTTCTGTTTCTTGGTATTGTAAATCTGTTTAGCAGTTAAAATTGAAACTTTTAAAAATACTATGGTATCTCGAGACATTTGCAGTGGTTAGAAAATCGCATAATTCTATTAGACTGCAAAGGGGGTTGTTATTTTTATTGCACCAGCATATTGCCCTCTACCTAGCCCCAGGTGGTACTGCCCTGTTCACCTGTACTGCCTGGTACTGCCCTGTACACATGCACTGCCACAGGTGGTTTCTACCAGTTAAGGGAGAGCCGTTGTAATTTCGAAACAGGGACCAACCAGAAGACTTTCCCAATACTTGAACGGCCATTCCCAGAGATATTGTTTCACTTGGAGGACCTTATGACTACGAACCTGCTCAACGTGCTCCTGCCGCCTTCACGACTGATCTTCGGTTCAGCTGGGATTCGAACTCACTACCTTCCGATAAAGAGAACAAGGCCACCTTTGTCTCTAACAAGGGTATCCGCATCAGTAATAATAAAAGAAAAGTAATACTTTAAAGCCATTATTAATTGATTGCATAAAATACTCTGAAAACGATTTCCATAAAAATTTAAATTTTCAAACAAATTTGTTTTTGTGTCTTTGAATGCACATTAAGTTTTATTCCAATGCATTCCCTGTAAAACTTATACACCGAATATCGGAAATTTATTATATTGAATTATCTAAAATCTTCAAAGTTACACTGACTAATTATTTTTAAGAAAACTCTTTACCTGGAAAGTGTAATCTCAAAATATTTATTTCTATATTTGTCAGTAAATGAAATACTGTAAATAGTTTCCATAAATTAAATTTTTCGAATAAATTTTGTCTTGCCGCTTAAACATATTATATTTGATCCTAGTAAAATTCATACATTGAATAGTTTAAATTTGTGTTATTATAAATACTTTAGACTGATTTTTTATAACACTAGATTCTTATAATAAAATCGATTGTCAAAAAACTAATTAATTTTATCAATTATAATCAAATATTTATGTTTTCGATATTGTTATGAATATTAATTTCTGGAAATGCCTAGCGACGAAGTATGAATTCAGAACATTTTCAAGCTAACTAGTTCAATTTGTAAGCTAACTAGTACTTCCTCCGCCATTTTTCTTCCATGAGTAATTGTTGACATTAATTGAAATCTCAAATATGTCTTTGAAGAAAGTGATAAGATGAAGTGTGATTACTTAGTTTTCATATATCCCATAGATTTTTTTTTATTTATTCTTTATTTTGATTTAACATTATTTCATCTCTCTTCAATTTTTATCTACCTCCATTAATGAAACAAATTTAGAATTAAATAATTTATAGCATGTTTGCTGTATAATCCTGGGTTACTTGGATTTCCACGCTTTAGTTCTACAAGAGGGGACAGGAAGTGATAGCGCCTTATACAATGGGGCAACCAATGCTTGTGCCATCGTAGTTACGAAAATGAGTCTTCGTAATTTAGAGGCAGGAACCAAGCAGAAGAACTTTAGACATGGCCTGCCACCCCCATAAGTATCATTCCCCATGATGGACATTGCGGTCACGATGTATTTAATGTGCCCCAGCAGCTATCAGCGAACACAACTGGTCGATTGGGTCGGGATTCGAACTCACTACCTTCTGATAACGAGAACGAACTTCCTATCCAACAAAAACATCGCGGACTCTAATTTATATAATTTTTATTATAAAGATACTTTTTTTCATATATTTGTTTAGATTTCGATTATTTTTTTTACATAATGAGAGCTAATTGTTAAATAATAATTAATTTTTGTATTAAGCGATAAAATTACGAAACAGAAAGATATATACTGTGATGTGTAATTGAAGGAACATTAGTTCATGTTTATATTACAGATGAAAATATTATCATAAAATCTTCAGAATATTTTGAAGCTTGGTAATCATATGCTGATAATCATTCTTTGTTATTTATGTTGTTATTATGTTACGTAATTTTTTGTTATTTATGTTTGCAGAAATACTGTTTTGCAAACGTTGAAATAAATTTATTATCTTAAATTATTTTTACTAGTAATAATTTTATTCATTTCAAATTTGACCTTATTCTACTATTCTCCAGAAATAAAATATAGAAATTATTTGATGAATAAAATTTAAAAAAACTAATAATCACACGTAGTATATTCCAGTGAAAAAGTATACCCATTTTTGAATGGAAACTTTCGAGTACCAAACCTTCGGAAAAAATAACAACTAAGAAAAATAACGATATTCATAAACGTTATTTGTTTGACCTCATTTACTATTTACACAGTTTTATTTAAAACAATATTTCGATATTTCTCTTCATTAATTTCATTCCCACTGTGAAATGAATAAAGATAAGCTAATAACGAATTGAATGTTTACTTAAATGCTTGACAATTTATTCTAGTAATGCATTTTTGTAAATGTGGAAGTTAAGATTCCATTCATTCGCATTAAAATCCATTTACATTATCAGCGGCAAATTGGGAAAGGCGTAAACACATATAATACGATTAAAAGTACAGTATTTTTTCAAAATAATAGAAAAAGTAGTAAATATTGTTATTTTCTAAAAACACTGTATTTAGAATAAACGAGTAGTCCCAATATCAAGCTTACTTGCCTCTAATCCTAGCAATTATGCATAGAGGAAGACTTTAAAAGATATATATATATATATATATATATATATATATATATATATATATATATATATATATATATATATATATATATATATATATATATATATATATATATATATATATGCTTTGAAAAACATTCACAAAGATGAAAAATGTTAGTTTTATTTTTAACTCGTGTTAGTAAAATTAATCAACTGTCTTCGAGAGGATAGTGCTTTGAAATTTCATTTTCAAATATTAATATTTAAAGAAAAATTATTCAAATAGAACCAAATGCTCAAAATAGAACCAAATTTTCTTCAATAATTGAAAATGAAGCAATTATTTAACAATCTAGTAAAAAGAATTAATTACAAAATATTTTTTAAAAAATCTTTCTTTGAATACTGAGAAGACAAATAAACAAAAGTAATAACACTTGACGAAAAATATAGAATATAAATCTAAAATTCTAAATAAAGAACCCTTCTTCTCTCTGTTACATTTTAAAATATTCCAAGAATTTCAAGCAAAAGTGCTCCTCCCACACGTTCGCACCCTTTACAGGTGGCGCTACAAGCACACTTTCGAACTTTGTGGTTGGAATAAATTCCCTTGCCTGAACTCAGAATGACATAAAATGTTCGCCGGGCGCACTTTGAAATAGTTTCCTCTCGGGAGAGAGAACAGGCGGCAAAATTCGTTTGGAAATTTTCGGTGCGTTTGTTGTGATTGGCAATATTCCCTTCTTCCTTTCGTCATCTACGAGTTGCGAAAATATTTCATACCGGAAAAATAACATTCCATTTTCAGGAATTATTATTTTGAAATCCAAACATGTGAAATTCATAGGCAAATGATCTTTAAAAATTTTAACATCTCAACAGGTGGAATATTCTTTTCCGCAGGTGTCATCAAGTGTTAAGTTTAATTTCCTGTTCCATTTTGCCAATTGAAGCACTTATTGAAAACATGGTAATAAGTGGCAATGTTTTATTACTCTGGAAAATTTGATTACTCATATAATTTTAATAGCCGAGAAACACAACATTAGGAGTTTATTTATTAATATATGCAAGATGAAAATTGTTTAAAACTTGATTATATATAATGTATGACATTATAATTCTTAGAATTTTCTTCTTGAATAATATTACTTTTTTTTAAATCTGAAATAGAAAAGATTTGGAAAGAACGTGCTTTTAGCTAATTTTAAAGCGCGATTACTAAATGTTGACTTTTATTAAAATATATGCCAATGAGATAACACTTTAAACAAAAAATTGGAACAAAATTTTTTCGCAATAATGAAATTAAAGTGAAAGAAATTTCTAAGGAAGAAGAAGTAAGAGTGATGTCTGAAAATATGTCATTACAAACTATAAAGTTTGAATTAGTCAATGAATTTTCCATAATTTATTACTGATCCAACTCTTATACTAAAATGAACTCAAAGAAAATAAAAATGATTCCAGCTTTTGTTATTATGATCTTCATAACTACTCAAGTAAGGATTTTTGCTTAGTTACTTTAAATTACATTTATAGAATTTTTCCTTATGTATTTTTTTCCCTGATGATTTTAAAATATTACCTTTGAAATTAACTTCCTTTTGAATGAAACTATATTTATTTTAATTTTTAATATAATATTAAATATTAAGATATAAAAAATATTTCAATAGATGAGTTAGAAAAATATCTTTTGAAATTTGAATCATGTTATGCAAATTTTGAACTGCTTTACATGTTTTGGTATATTAATGAAAATATGATAAAGTTTTTTTTTTAACTTGTTATGCATTTAACTCGTTTTAATAATCATTGATTTTATTGTAAATGAATCAATTAAAAGTGGAAAATCTATAATAATATATTAAACCGATTGGAAAAACTTTCATACGCTTAACATGGATTATCTCAAAAATAATATAAATTTGACTGCATTCATGCTAACAATGTTTTTCAACTCTTATATATTAGCTATATGAATATTCATAATATAAACTAGTGAAATGTAATATTTAGGTTGCAATTTTTCCTTAATATATATATATATATATATATATATATATATATATTTGCTAGCACACACACACACATACGTATACAATTTTTTTAATTTTGTCTTGGAGAAAATTTGTTTCTGAATAATAATTTGTGACGCCCGTTGCCGATTCTGCAATTAAAAAAGTACATTGTCTGAAAACGGCGTCGCTTGTTTTTTTTAGTGCCAAATAGAATGTGTTACCTTCGATTAAATTCAGACATCTCTATTATACAATAGACAAACAATTTTTCCATTCAGCAAAATTTCCAGTTTGCAATCGGTTTATTATTATTTTTTATAATTCTATGCCTCTCATGAGATTGGATTTCGATCTGTTAAATAATCGGATATCTGCGTCTAAAACTATTTTGTTTGTTCTTGGTTAATTTATTAGTTTTCTTTTCTTCCTAAATAACTTCACTTCATTTCTTTTAAATGCTTGAATAATGTAAAAGTGTTGCTCTGTTAGTGTCTTATTTTTATTCAGTGTGAGTCATGTTTTGTGATTAAAGGCTAAAATAAATTCTGTTGTTGTTCTGTACTAAATTTAGTACACAGCAATAACAAAATTTATTTTAAAAATAAAAATACTTATTTCTGACTCGAATGTTATCAAATATTATATAATTTATTAAAACTTATATTTATAAATTAGTTTTTTAAATTAAATAACCATTAACTAAGGCTTTTATTCAAAATTCTTGCAAAATGTCCTGTAACGAGTCCGCCAGGGCTAATATTTTTACATATAGAAAAGTAAATACTATATAAAGTATTTTAATTGTAATGTATTTATCAATAGAGGACTTATAAAATAACATGATGAAATATTTTTATAAAATTTTCCTTTAATAAGAAATATTAAATATTCACAATGAAAGTGAAATATATTTTTACGATGATGAAGTTGTTATTTAATATTGGTGATTTCAACATAAGTGTCTCTAACAATAATCACTGGATTTTTAGTTTTGCAACGAATAACAACACAAAAGATTAAGCATTTTAAATGTATAAATGCTATTGTTCAAATTAATTTTGAATGTAAATACCCGCGCGTTACATTTTTTTCTCCTTATAAGGTACATAATATTTATTAAAAATCGAAAACAAATTTTAATTTATTGTGGAAAAAATTATTGTATTGAAATTTTTCTAAGCGTAAATTGAATATCACAAAATATGTATACTCGTATAAATATAATAACAATAATTATAAATAATAGTTATTCTACAATCTATCAAATTTTATTTTTAAATATAACTTTTAATTAATCACATATCTGTTGAATTTCTTTCTGTACAACGTTAATGATATTTATTAGATATATTAAATTAATAATTAAAATTAAATACTAACTTAAAGTTGAGTACTTGGCATTGTTATTTTAATTAATTGGAAGATTTGTTTTATTCCAGTATAATGATGAATATATAATGGTTATGTATCTACAGATTATTTGTTTAGTTGAATTATATATTATTCTTATGGAAGTACTGATGACTCATGATTTTATTTTATGTTTTGAAACCGTATTTTAAAGTTTGAACAATATGTTTGCTTTAACAAATTAACTATGCTTTCTTAAAATGATTTATTTTACATTATAAATCCTTTTGTGCAATTTATTGTATAGATTAAGTTAGTAAGATGAATTATTTGTAATAATGTATCCCCCTGGAAATATATTTACATTAATAATAGAAGGTATTTTGCTTAAAGTATTTGTATCCTTATTAACCAAAAAGTACCATGGGTATAGAATTTATATGATTATTTACCCTATTTATCTGAGCTATTTGTGAAAAATCAGATTTTGTTTTTAAATATTACTCAAACACAATTCCTTTTCTTTCATAAAAAGGAATTCATGAATTCATTTTGCAGTAAAAATCAATTTCTATTAACTATTTTTTTTAAAAATGAATTCATCAATTCATTTTTTTTAAAAATAAAAATGAAATTTCTAAATTCTTTTTTATTTCTAACTGTAACGATATTCACTCGAATTAAATAAATTAATTGGTTTTTACTTTTCTTAAGAGTAAATATTAGAAATTTTCCTGAATTTAAAGAAAATTTCAAAATTGCTTTTTTCTAGACTTATTTTTATTTAACCTATTATATTTTGTATAGTTGGGTAATGGTTACTGTTTAATGCAATCCATCATGAAGGGGCTTCAATATTTATTCGAAATGAAGTTCAACTATTGTAAGATGTGGATCTGGAATGGTTTTCAAATCTTCGCAATCATTTAAACAATATAAATGATTGAAGATGAGTGAAATATTTCGAAAATATATTGCACAAAATGACCTGAAGCAGAGTAATATAAAAAGTCCCTCAGAAATTAGGTGAAATAAAAGTGTACATTATTAACAATAAGATAACAATATAAAATTCGTAAAACACTCATAAATAAAATTCATATTTATAAAAATATTAGTTTTAAAAATGAATCTTACACAAAGTTTTTAACAGAAATTTTTAAATATTTACAGAGAATGTGTTTTTTTATTGAATTCTAGTGTTATGAGCTACAGTGTCTCTTATAGTATTGTGTGTAAAGTAGAAGCTATAGAAAATTCATTTTGCAGCAATCCTAGTGGATAAGTTATTTGATCTCTTTGGTTATTTGTGTTTTAATTTAAATAATATAAATCATCTATTTTATTCTTTCCAATTAAAACGTATTGCATCGCATAGATTGCACACAACAGAGCTCAACCATCTGTGAATCTTCATTTATTAAAGAAATTTCGGTTATTTAAAAAAACATTTTTATTTTTAGCAACATTTAACATTTTATACGAATTTCACATTCATTTAACATTCTATACTAATGCTAGATAGAAACAAAACATTTCACATGAAAAATCATTTCTCAAAAAAGAAAAACAATCTCTGAAACGATATATTTTTTACTTGCAAGTATCAATATTTTATCCCGATTTTTGTGTGAAAAAAACAAAACAAATCTTTATCTAAATTCTAAAAACCATTAAAAATATATATTCTGAAAAAGCGTTTTTTACTTTATTTTTCTTTATTTCTATCGAAAAATCGTGTTTTTCTCATTTTATGTTCTCTCACCACTATATCTTTATATAAAACATTTATTAACAAAAAGTTTTCCTTTTCCAAGCTTTTAAACGCTACATTAAAATATTTAATTTAGAAATGATTCATTTAAAAGTGGTAAAAATATCATTATATCGTTTTATTTAAAATTTTGTTTATTGCATCATTTATAATTTAAAATATTTTCAGCTATTTAGTTAAAACTAGACATTTTTATTTGATATTCTTGATTTTAAAATCATATTAAACACTGCATGAATATTTCCATCACCGAAGATTTGACGTTTTGAAAGTGAGAAGAGAATTACTGATTTGTTTTACCAACAGACTATTTTACAGCAATAACCAATTTCATTAATTTTTTCTCCTACAGAAAAAAATTATTATCAGTGAATTTACTTAAAATATAATGTTCTGGATAGTTATTGCTGCTTACATACCTGTCTTGACGGATGCTAAGGAGTTTTCCAGAAAGAAGAGTTTTGTTTTGCGATAATTGAGGGTGGTCCACTATTTTTGGAAAGTATCTAAAAGGTTTTCAATTTTACAAATGTTTTATATACAACTTTCGCTATTAGATTATCAGTTATGAGTGTGTATAATTTCTCTGTGGCTAATACTAGGATTTACCTTGTCGGGGACAGTAACAGGTTCTATTAAAACCTTTTTATACAACGATGATTAACTCACTACCTATTATGTATTTCGTTGTTAATACTTTTGAATTCACGCTGGGGACTGTTTAAAGACTAAGAATTTTTGTGGAGGATATCTTTCAGATAGTGGGCACAGTATTCACATGCTGCATGGAACAAAACTTGAGAAACCTTCAAGCACCCACCTCATCGACAGACGTTCATGTAGAAGAAAGAAGAATGCATACACAGCAGTGCAAGCGAGACCCGGACTGTGTCTTAAAGTCAACGGGCTTAGAATAATCGCTCATCACTAAGAATCTCGTCATTTTGAGCCGCGGTCAGGGGACGAGGTCACATCTGTGATGGTATCCTTCTCTCCACATCCACGCTACAGCAGTAGAAGGACTTTGAACGTCACTGGTGAACCTAGAGACGTCCCTCAATCCATGGAGCTCCAGCAATTCAATGAGGGAGAATGTGGTCACCCTTCCAATCACTGCCTGTGAAATATTACGCTTCAATTTGCTGAACTTAACGGTAAGGGGTTTGCTACTGGGCCACTGGAGCTTTAGAAGGAAGAAGCACAACTTCCCATTACTCAAGTGTGACTGGGATTGAATTCAGGTCCTTAAAATCCGAAGAGCGGTGTCCTACCACTAGACCACGATGATCCACGTTGTGAGTACTCGGAGGATTTCTATTTAAGCACATTAATACCATCCTATTTTTTTAAATTCTAACTTGTCGTGGCATTTCTTCAAGAAATGAATTTTCTTGAAGAAAATAATAAATTACGATAATGTGCTATGAATTAATAAATTACGATAATGAGCTATGGATATTAAAATAAAAGCTTTTCATCCGCTTTTACATATTATTAAATGATATTTTATTTTATATCTTAGTTAAAATAATTTATTCATCAGAAAAATATTTCATCTGGCCATCATATATATCTGTAAGATATATATTCCTCCCACCACGGAAATATTAACGCATAAATGCATTCATAGTCTTTACTTGAATCCCTAATTAACAGAATATAATATAAATTATATGATTTAAATTGCATTTAAATTGCAAAAAACGAATTTATTTTGCAGCTATATTTTAAATTATAATTTTTAATTTGTTTGTAAACAAATTAGCTTCTATTATAAACAACTCTACATTTTTTGCAGTCGTCATTTTGCAAGATATATGCAGCTGACAAGAATGTAATGCTTATTTTCTGTAATTACAGAAAATAAGCATTGCATTCTTGTAATGC
Source organism: Latrodectus hesperus (assembly GCA_037975125.1). Taxonomy (NCBI): domain Eukaryota; kingdom Metazoa; phylum Arthropoda; class Arachnida; order Araneae; family Theridiidae; genus Latrodectus; species Latrodectus hesperus. The sequence continues at coordinate 90,418,059 of CM075850.1, forward strand.
TTATTTTCTGTAACTTAATTAAGTTACTTTGAGACTTAATTAGTTGAAGTTTTTTGTTTCAAAGTAACTTAATTAAGTTACTTTGAGACAAAAAACTTCCTGATTTAATATTTCTTATAGATATATTGTATTGAGTCCAGTTTAACGCTTAACGATCGTATAATTTTCAAGATAATGGTTGCCTATTTTTTTATTCAAGGAAATTTGAATTGTGCTGACATCAAGTATAAAATAAACTATCGCCAATTGTATTTTAAACAGTGTAGTATTGCCATTAGGTGTGTAAAATGAGGGAATAAAAAATTTTCTGTGTTTAGAAAATATATTGCTCTAATCTTCTGTGTGCATTATTTTCGAACACTCTAGCCCAGAAAAATCTCTGGCAAGAATAACCCGGGGTGAAAGTTCAACCCGTGATTTTGACGGGAATGAGAAGGAAGGGGTTAAAACAACTGATAGATAGATAGACAGAGAGAGAGAGAGAGAGAGAGAGAGAACACATTATCGCGTGTTTCTACCATGATAAATCATTTGAAATATTTTGTTGATTAAGAATCAACTAAATAACAATCAGCTCTATATTATAGTCACTATCTTGAGTGAAAAAATATTTGCAAGCTTTTCTTCTTAAAAAATTAACTATGAATATACAAGGTTCTCGAGGAAGCATGTCATTTTGAAGCATTTTTAAAATTTCAGGAAAACTGCAAAAAGTGATCACATTCTTATACTATCCCTTGTATTGATTTTTATATATTAAATGATTCAAATATATATTGAAACTTATTTTCTTTGAAAATTTTGCTATATTAAGCATCGGTATGTGATAGATGTGCTTTCATTTGACGGAATCGTGGTAAAAGCTTTAATAAATATGTTTCCCCCGCGCAATAATAATAATAAATATAAATCCGAGATTTTCAGTGAAGTTTTCTGAAATGTAATAAATTCAATAAGCATTTGTAAAAAGAAGGAAATGCAAAACGTTATTTGCAGTCAGAAATTGAATATTTGTGTAAAAATTGCATGGAAAGAATCTAAAAAATTGATGTAAGATAGAAATATTTAATAATAAAAATTTTCTATAAACATATATTTCATTTGTTACATGTATTGTTTAATTACATTGTTTTTAAGAAGTTTTTTTTAAATATATGTATTCGTTTATGAGCCAAATTGACTTGTTTTTATAGTGAAAAGTATATAAGCAACCTACTATTAGTGAACCTACTATTAACGAAGACTTATCATCAAACCAAAATAATATGGTAAATAATAAAACTGAATTGTCTTTAAAATAGTTTGATACTTTTAAAAGTTAGATTTATTTAATTTCAAAATTAAATTGCACCCATCACATACTTCTACTATGAGGGATAAATCTTCAATTATTTATTTGATATTTTAGATGAAGATTCAAATGACTAGCATGCATTTTAGTACTGCATTTTGATATATCAACATATCGCTTTCGCCATTTATCTAGAAAAGGCATCTCTGTAATTTGTTCTTCAAAAAGATTTACAATTCAGAAAGACTTATTAATTGGCGAACAATGAAGGTAAGCAACAAGAACTAAAATTTATATAAAACAGGTTTTTTTTAATATGACATTTCTTAAAGGTAGTGAATTTATTTCAGTTTAAAACAAGACTGAATCATCACCTATTTCCACTGAGAGCTATAAATTTTGAATTACATTTGGGACATTTTTAGACTAGCAGTCAACTAAATGTCACACGCAGGCAAGCATATCATCAATTCTTTCGCAGAAGTTCTTTGCAGTAAATTCTTCATCTAGTGCATTCAGGGGAAATGAATTTCTGTCTGCAGGTGTCTCTTCATTCTTACTTAATACCGTCGCATCACTAGTTGGACGGCAGCCATCTTGACAGATTTCTGTCACTTTGTTCATTAAGTTTAGGTGTTTATTCCCGCTGCTCTGGTCTGCACTGAATAAGTAATTTACCATGAGGGATTATACTTATTTGCACAAGGTTCTTAATTCTGTTACTTTTCTAGCATCGTTCTTACATTTAAATTTATACCTACCGATATATATAAATATATTTTATTTTTGTTATCTTATTTAAACTGTTTATTTTTAAATAACAAACGTCTTCCTTTTATTACTATTGTAAAGAAAATTAAAATGTAATTGATCTTAGAACTTTTTATAGTTTCATTCTTTATTTGAAGATCGTTAAGCAATGTCGTATATTTTTCGTAGAACGAGTTTTCAAGTTTTTTTACTTAGTACTTTCAAGTATCATTATATCATTAGATATTATTATATTTGTTATAATAAATAATGCTTGGTTAAAAAATGCATTTTATATTTTACAAATGAAATTTTGACATAAGCTAAAAATAATTTAGAATATTTAAAAAGCTAAAAATGTCTAATAATATTATATTATTCTAGGGCAAAAATATATTCATTTCAAACTAAGAATCTATGCTAGAATTATACAACGCTTACGAATGAATGCGTGCAGTTTTTTTTAAATAGAATTGTTTTCGAATAAAATTTCGTGTATAAATCCCTAAATGAAGTTCTCAGAATTTCGACTTATGAAACTAAAACGGAATAACACATGCAAAGAAATATTTCTTCGATTTTTTTCAAAGTGTTTGCGTTGTTTATCATCGCTGAAGTAAAAATTGTAAAGCAAACATTTAATCTTAAAAGTCACGTTTCAAGTGTTCAAAGTTTAAAGGATGTATTACCTGTTTCACTCTATAGCTTTCAGGCACATGCACATAATCTGTTTTCTGGAAACAACAGCTCTCTAATGCACATAAAACATTTTTAATGCATTTAATTCGACCTATAAACTTATGTTTCTTACAACTGGCTGTATTCAAATGATAAAAACTTGAAGTGTTTCTTAAGTTTTAACTTTTAACTAATGTTCATAACTGAATAATTGAAGAAGAGAAGTTATTAAAATTAAAATTTACAAGAAAACTTATATAAAAGTGAGGATGGGTTATTATATATTTAAGCATTTCAAAAAAGCTCAAAAGTTTCTGTAAGCTTCTGAAATTGTCTTGAAGTTAAGAAACTTTTGCCTTTATTTCGTATATATGCGTTTCCTTTGGACAGTTAATGCAGCTTGTTTTTAAAATTACAGAAATTCTTAAGCAGAACTATTGTTTTCAACTATCGCATATTAGAAACAATGTTTTACTCTCAGAAAGTAAATCCATTAGGGCAGTTGAAGTTTCTTGAAAGTTTTATGAGGGTGATGAGGATGTTTCACACGCAGTTAAAAAGATTATTAAGGGCGACAAAGAAACAGGTTAATTATTTCAGCGATCGTGGAAAAGAATCCCAAATGGTTTTACAGAATATCGCGTTTCTGTTGAAACACCTTACTTTCATTCTGTAAAATCGTTGTTGTTAGACTATGTATGTAATGTATTTATAGGCTTCTATGTGAAGTTATGTAAGTCTATGTGAAGTTACTTATTACTTTTATGAACACTGTAATTTAAGGTATCCGCCTTCTTTGAAAAGTTGATTTTCAACTACATGTGTCAGTCTCTTTTATTTGCAAATCTAGTAGTACTCAGAGCTTTCCAGTTTTCAAAACAATTTTTTTATTTTACTGTATTTCAAATACAAATTAATTACAGTAATTTTAATATACTAATTCATGATCATATAAAATGAATATTAGAATGTACTTTAACATTGGAATGCTTATAATATAAAATAAAAAAAACATTCCGTCTTATAATTCAGTAAAATATTTCATTCAACAATTATAGTTGGCATGAGAAACATATTTTAAATTTTAAAATTTATTGAAATTTAAAAGCAGGTTTGGCCATTTTAATGCATTTTGAGCCCGCCGATGGCGAAGAGTCTAGAGTTCCTGACTCCTAAGCTGTGGGTCTTGAATTCGAATCCTGGTCTTACTTTCTGTTTCTATATCATTTCTGTTGAGATGATGAATGACCTATGAACGTGTTTGTAGTAGAGTGACGTGGCTTATGCTACTTGCCTCCGTGACTTGGTTCACGGGTACCCAATGTGTAACTATAAATGAGCAAGAGTTTCTGGTCTTGTTGTGGCGAAGCGTTAATCACCAAGTGTTTGTAGTTAGAAAAAAGCATGAATTTTGAATGCAAACTTCAATACTTAAAAATGCTGTTTTCTGGAAAAATTGATTTTTACTTATGAAATGTTGTAATTTATAAAATTTAAAATATAAACTCACCTTACTCTCTCTTAACGTCAAAAGAACAAAATTAGAACAACTTTTATAATTTTAAATTGTTTTCTTTTGTACCAAAATGTTTTAGATTTTTACTATTTTTTTATCACATCTGTTACATAAAAAGTTTCGAATGAAATGAAGTTTCTTTTCATATCTAATTTTCTAAAAGATGTTAAATAATTTTGTTTATTTATTTATTTTGATTTTGTTAAAATTTTTGATAAAATAGCAAATACCTTAACAGTTACATTTTAGTATAAAAATAACCGAACGTTCACCACATTCAGGTATTTTATTGTAACGTCGTCATGTTTTTACAGTAATGTTACTGTGAAAACATCGCGAATCTCGATTTATAAGAAGTTTTTAATAGTTTGAATTTTTTTCTTACTTGCTATAAGGCTTAAAGGAAAAACCTTGAAATATAATTAATTGAATTACATAAAAGAAACGTTTTTAAAATTCAGATGACATTATTTAATGTATTATTCCTACAAATCTATATATGTCTACAAATCGCACTGCATTTAATGAATTCTTACATATTACGAAATATTAAATTTTCCATGCCTAATATACATCACATAGTTCTCATCATATATTCATTATATATAAGGAAAAATAATCGTTTTTTTAAACTTATTAGTCCGTTCTTATAAATAAATTTTTTACCACTTTCAGTTCTTGTTATCATTTTGATTTCAAGAAAAATTAACCAAGAAAGCAGATTGTAGAAAATACACGTAACAAATTTTACTCTAAAACGTAATTTTTATGTAAATTTTGGTTACTAAATTTTACTTGTATTATTTTCTGAAATTTTTACATATTATATATTTTCTTTTATGCATTTTGTTGTTACTAGTAATTAATGTCAAAAATAATAGAGTTCCAGTAGAAACTGTCACTTACAGACTGAAATTAAAATTTTGACATCAATCTTAACGAAAATCAATTGTATTACTCTACTTTAACGTGAAAGAGGACATAAAAAGTTGGGTTTTAATACTTCAGTTTTAAATAAACAAATTTACAGAACTACCATAAATAGCATATTTTTATTTATGAAAAGACGATAATTCTATGATCCTAAAAGTCATTTAAATAATTTCAATAGTAGTATGTAATGAGTGTATTTTAGTCACATATTATTACATATATAATAATAATAAGAAAGTAAAAGATAAGTACTTCATTGATTGTAAACCTATTGAAAATTTCATTAACGCATTGGTTACATAACCAATCTGCAAATATGATTATTGTCTAATTGCAAAACAAATGCAAATCTAACATTGTTTGTATTCAAATTTGAAAGAGTTTGTGAATCATCTTTCTTAATATTATCTATGGGAGCCTTCCAGTGTGCATTATGGTCCATGAAATTGCTTGCAAAGATAAAAGTATTGGCATAAATGCTCTGATTACAGTTAGCACAGTTTATGTCATGTGGATTTGATTTTATCTTATGCAGATGATTACATGATTTTTTCTCAAAGTATAATGTTTCTGATTCGTGTTATAACATAATTTTACATAAATTGTAATTTTCTTTCTGTTTGCGATTAATTTATTCTATGGTACTGTGAATAATTTTATGAAATTGACTTATTTTCTATGAGGTCAAAATTAAATGTCGAGTACGCTTGGTGATTTGTGTTTGATGTGTCCGTCGCATGAACTCTATTAAATTCGAGTGTAATAGGTTACAAGCTGTGCTTATATATATATTTAATTCACCATTTTGGCCATTTGTCTTCAATTAGTTCGCCACTTTGTCTCCTATGTTATCCATGATAAACATTTCACTGAAAACTAATTTCTTAAGCGTTACTCTGGTAAAGTAAAGTGGTGACAAAATTAAAGCTACATGGTTATTTTGGGTAAAAAGTTTTCAATAGTCGATAATACACTATAAATTGGTCCATTATTTTCTATAAGTTTACATAAAAAATTCTGATGACTCTCTCCTTAAATTCTGAAATCTCTTACAACCATAAAGCTAATTTCATTCTTTACTTAAAACTCTTTATTCATTTATTTGCGAAAATTCAGCTTATTACATAGGATAATTTGAAAAGATATGAATACACAACTGTTGATTTCTTAAATGTGACAATGAAAAATTAAAAAGTTATTGCTATCAAGCTGCTGGATAAACTTAAATTGGACACATTTACAAAATTCAGATGCAAATATACACAAATTATAATGTACATAATCCACGTGTGGGATCTGTCACATGACTAGTATCAAACATAGAAGTGCCATCTTGTGATGAATCGACTCCATGAAAAGGGTTTCTTTTAATTTCCTTACTGATTCTTACATTTTCAGGTAAATATAGGTTTGTCAAACAGGTGTATTTTTATACCAATCCTTTGTTTGTATAGATTATTATATTAAAATACAATATATGAGTCAGTAACATGTTAATAAATAATTAAATTCCACTAAATGCTCAGTCAAGTAAATCAGGTTAGGGGTACAAGAATCAACGCGATTTTCATAACCATTTCAACGGGGGAGCGTTCTAATCAAGAAATGTTTATCTTGTTTGAATCCTACCAGCATGGTGGTTCTTGATTGTTGCCAAGGAAGAACAAACAAAATGAATTTCCTTATTAGTCTATAAGTTTTCTATCTCAAGACAACAATAACATTATAAAGAGGTATAATCACCGTTGACTTGTGGTGCGATGTTCTTCGACATAGAATGCCATAGATTCAAAGAACGGCAATATTCAGTTATGAAATATGAATATGTCACTTGTCCTCTCAAGACAAATGCACGCAAGTTTTACAATTATTTTCATGTGACATATAGACATGGTTTATTAACTACGAAATTCTATCTTCTCTGAATTCTATTCGCCATGGAAGTATAGGCCTTTCAGCAATTATTTAAGGCCATCCATACTGAGAATCATTAACATAATAATTGATTAACCTTCCAGATATTGTTCAATGAGACTGCTTAATTTTGGTGTCGCGTATAAATACGGTGTCAAACTTTAACCTTGTTGATTGCACAAATGTATGCTGTTTAATAATAAATTATAAAGGATTAAATATCCGTACTTTTTAATTCAGTATTTAGTATCACAAATTAATAGAATATTTTGTAGGTTTAGCTTTCCAAAGCTAGAACATATGAAATGAGAACGATTAAAATAAAAAAAAGCAGAATAATGTCTGTTGTTAAAATCACAAATAAACGCTATTTATTTTTAAGTATAAATTTATAGTCCAAAACTTCACTTTATTCAAGTTTTAATTCAAGAAGCTAAAAGAATTATTTGTTAAATAATCAACAAAATACAATTTGAGTACAAAGTAACTCGAGAATGAAGAAAATTTCAACTTTAGTTGTTGCGGTCACGGATCCCAGTAAGTACCAAATCATTGACTTTGAAAAATGTCTTTGTTGGAGCTATAGGGGCTAAATCGAATTGGATAATACTGCAATCTTCAAAAAGAAATTCAATCTTATCGCCTGAATTTGAATTGATACATATTCCCCTACTTTACTGTAAGCAAAATGAGACAAATATAGATTTGTTGTGTGTTCGTCTTTTGCATTTTCTTCTTTGTATCTGTATTTTTCGTATCTATTTAATATCAACTGTCAAAAATAAATCCGTAAATTTCTCATATTTTAAATGTCATTGAAAAACAGTTGATCTTTTTTTAAATTTATTATTACTTTTTTATCAAACATTTATTCTAATGAAAGAACTTTTTTTTCAGTATTTTTATTTAAAATAATCATGGCATTAAAATTTTCATTTTATGTACATTTTAAGATTTTAGTGTATTTTTTATTTTATATCTGCCTTATATCCTTATAGCCATCAAATTTCTGCCTCGTTCTTACTAATTTACAGAATATAGCAATAAATTGACTGATGAAAATATTAAAATAAACCACCTCAGCTATATTTCCAGGAAATGGAAATACAAGAAGCATTCTGCTAGAACTCAAATACACGTAACACTATTTAAAATCATTTATTTTATCAAAATTATACTGGATTTGTGAAAACTAAAAAACATTTTTTTAATATCGTTGGTAAAAAAATAGCAATAATTGTTTCTTAGAACTTTTCAAATGATACATATTTATAGTTTTGGGATCATAAATTCAGAAAATGTTTCAGAAATTTTCAAAAGTTCGGATAGTTTCTGAAAAATTAAGATAAAAAAGTTTTACTTTTTAATAGTTTATATATATAACAAGTCTCATATGTAAGATTTTAAGTTTTGATATTTAATTTATATCATAATTTTACGTATTATAAGTTATGATACTAAAACTATGTATCTTAAATTACGATATATAATACAGAAGACTGTAATATACATTATATCAGCAACATATATTTTTACAACAATATGATTCTTTTATAACCATTTACAATATTATTAATTTAATGTTTATAATTTTTGCTTTTCACTCTTGTAATACTTAATTAATTAATTATAATAATTAATAAATAATATATTATAATATAGGTTTATATTATTATAATATAAAATAGTAATACTTAATTAATAAATTATTGTACAAGTTATTTCTGCGGAAGCTATTTTCTTAATATATGCATACATTTCTACTCTCTTGCATATAAATAACTATGAGTTGTTAAGATTATTTAATAATTGGCGCGCCTCCCCTCTCAATTATTTTTAATGAAAAATTTTATATTTACTTTAGTGAATCATATATTAAAAGATTGTGATAACCGTTTTTTATGAAAGATAGATTACTTATGAGAAGTTAATCCCTTACAAATGACGCAGTGTTTCCCAATTCTGATTCTCTGGAGTAAACTGTAACTAAAATATAACTATTGACAGAAATCATTCCTCAATACTGTTTACTCTTTATGATGAAAGATGCAGATAATTAGTACCTCACAATCAAGCCTTAATCAGAAACGACAGAAACAGATTAATTTTTTGTTGATGATTGAGTAATTATATATATATATATATATGCCCGGTGGCGTAGTGATAGCGCTTTGCGTTGCCAAGGCATTAGTCCGAGTTTTGATCCTAGGGCAGGACAAGGTCTCAGCACTTGCATCCCTAAAGTGGCTCGATAAAACTGAGCTTGGGAACTAAACACTTGGATCTCGTGTTAGGCTGAACACCTAACCGGGACATATATTCTCTCACCTCTGAGCCCTCGGTCAGAACAAACATGGGCATTGTTGGTCTTTCCCCAGAAGAGTTGTTGTGCCACTGGTTTAGCTTGTATTCGAGTATCTGAAAGTAGTAAACTCATGTATTGAATTTTGAAGATTAACTCAAAAACAAATATGTTTAAATCCATTCTCGTCTTATTTCGCTTCAAAGAATAATATTTTGAGAGTATTTCTTACCTTGAAAAACTACTGCTTACAGAATTTACTTGTCTTTTTAATGTCATCAGGTAAGCATGTTTTCTTACATTCACTCCCAATTTAAGTTATCCAAATATAAAATTGCTGGCTGTACCTAGATAGTTTTTATAATAGAATATCAGATATTTCTTATGCATTTATTCTTCAGTGTATTACATCATAGTACTGAATGAAATATTTAATATAGCAAAATACTTAACTTCATATTTTTTTAAATACTCTAATTAACAGAGATATTTTCAATTTTAATTACTTTCTTATTAAATACAGAATTATATTTAAATTTTAAAACTGAAAGTTTAATTCAATAATACTAGCCAACTCTCCTGCTCTACAGTCTATGCTGGATCGTGGCCTACCTAACAATTCGATTGCAAATCAGTCTGTCTCATGCCTTAACTATCCAGTTAGTTAGTTTCAAGTTCTTGGGATCCTTTTCAACCTCTTCGAGCCATCTTTTCCTTGGTCTTCCTCGTTTTCTTTGACCCTGACCTTTAAAAACTGTTTGGGTACATCGGTTGTGATTCATTCTCTCCTTGCGTCCTAACCATTGGATTATATTTGATTTTAAATGGTTTATTATATATCTTCTCAAATCGGTAATGTTGTTTTCTGCGACGGTGTTTGTGTGTATGGAGACTTACCTCCTTAATCGCCAAAATATCGAATCTACGCTTACCACATTGTGTGTGTAGGTGTCCCCCGCCACCATAACGAAAAAAACTTTAAACAATCCACCCACACACAAGCACTAAGATTTAAATTTAATTGATAGTAAAATTTGTAAATATTATTATTTTCTTTTATTTCTTATAAACCAACTCTTGAAAAAACAAATATTTATTCCATTATGATGATTAATATACGATTATGTGATACCAAAATGGAACTTTACCTTAAAAATGCTAAAATTCTAAAAGTAAAACTGCATTAAAACCTTATATTGGCAAATTTCTCAATTTTCGAACAAAAGCCTATGTAAATGATTACCTTTCGAAGAATCGTCCGGGAAAACGATAGAGATTAATTGTGTTCTTACCGCTAGAGTTTATTTTCCGCAGACGATGTTTCCGGTGTTTCTAGGAGGGGCGTGTGCGGCAGACAGCTCAATTACTTGAAAGTAGATAAGATTAAACGGTGTTTATTTCTGGACAGGCGGATCATTTGTTTGAGAGAAAGAGCAAACGACAATAATCAGATTCGCGGATGAGAAACCAAAGAGCGTGAAACTAAAAATGATGGAAGATTTTTCATGAGAAGTATGGAAACAATTAATTGTTCTTTTTCCGAATAATAATCTGGATGTGAAAGGATTTCACATCTTAACCGTCTGCTGCAACTGTTAATAAATCAAATTTTTCTGTTTAAACATGAGAATTGCGGACAGTTTTATAAATTACCTCGTTAAAATATCTGCTTATGAATCTAATTTAAAGACATAAAAAGTTTTTATGAACGTGATTCTGTTGTTGAGAATTTTGTTCGGTCAAATTTTCCTATCTGCAGCAGAATTTAAATAAAATTTTTAATTTGTTTGTATTGTTGTATTAACTATTCACGAAAGAGGAAAAGACTAAGGGGTTTTCATTTCGCTCTCGGGTCACCGATTAAAATAAGGACTAGTAGAGATATAATTTTCATTTTTATTTTCTGCTTTTTATATTATTCTCTTCTTCCTATTCCATTTTTATATTATTATAAAATGATTTAGTAATAAAGATATCAAATTAATAGGAACATCTAATTAAAAATTCAAGACTCAAATTTTATTGACAGACAGATAAAGGTAGATAAAGAATGATTGGTTTATTTTGGTTTTCTTTGTGGTTACTAATTGCACATAAGGGGCAGCAGAAATATAATGTGATGAATTGTGATGTTTTTCTCTCTTTTCTATTTTTCTATTATTCTATTTTTATATAAATAGAATGAATTAACAAGATAAATGTCGAATTAGAAAGAGAAGAGAAAATGATTTGGTCTACAGTCAATTATTTCCCAAACGGCTAATGAGATGAAAAGAATTTTGATCACGCTTTTCAATTTGTTATATAATCCACTTATACCATTAATAAAATGAATTAATAATAAATTAATGATAAAAAGATTGAAAATTATCAAGGATATTATTATTAACTGACAGAGATGAAAATAAGAGAAAAAGTAATGATTAATTAATCTGCACAAAATTGCTAGATGAGATAGAATATTTTTTTCTTGTAAATTTTTCAGTTCTTTTCCTTACCAGTTTTGTTATTATTAATGAATTAATTACTAATAAATTCGAATAATTAATATGAACATATCATACAAGGAATCCAAACTTGAGACTTATTAATGATATAATCTAAATAATATGACACAATGAAACGGTGAGAAAATATTAATAGTAAATATTAAAAACTGCTAATCAATAAAAGGAAACTGTTAATAAAAATTTGAGTAATTTAATAAGTTTTGATATCAACACCACCTTTTGACAATTGGGTGAAGAGTTCTTCTGTTTCCAATGTTTGTTTGTACCCATATGCACATATTTTATCATCTTTGTTTTGATAAGGACTTACTACACAATTAATTTCCATATATGCCTTAAATCTGATGATTAAAAAATATTCTCGATTAAATACAAAGACTGGAATACTGGATATCAGAGTCTCTTAAAATCTTTATTTTTAGTTGTATGTAATGGTTAACTGATTTCATTTTGCAATTTTTAATTACTCCATGGAAGCCAACATATAAGTGAAGAAAATTATTATATTTGGTCATTCGGGAATTATTGGGCAAAAATGACACACAAAAGAAAGCTGGAGTCCCTGAGGAATTAATGGAATTTAATCAAGGGAGTAATCACCATTGGCTGATATACACTTTGCTTTCTAATTTTGAGCAAAAATATGCCACTAGGGCAAAAGATAATGTCACAGTAGTAGAAGAATCCATGACCTTCGTGCAGCAATGCATTTTGTTTTTGTTATTGTTTGTCCCTCAGAAATCTGTCCATCCATCGAAAAATGTGGTAATCTGTTGAAACCAGATCTGGGGAATTTGAGAGATGCTGTGGAACCTCATATCCCAAATGATGGATTTTTTGGGCAACCAATGGAGACAAGCAGTCGTGCCTCATGTTCCCAGAATACGGGACCTAATCTATCGACTAGTGCTGGCTGTTTCATGCGAAGTTTCTTGTGGTATTCATCCAATTGGCGACGATACACGTCCATGTTAATGATATGACCACGCAGGAGAAACTCATAACGGAGTTTGCTCTTGGCAGTTCACTAAACGAAGATGAAACCTTCTGTGGATGAAGGTTTGATTTGGCTTTCTGTTTCACCGGTTTGCTGGTATGCAGCCACTGTGTTTTCCACTTATGATTGTGGAATAAGACCCTTTATTCATCCACAGACAAGATATGATGTAAAAATTGTTCTCTAACGTCCCGTTGCTCCTCTGTTATTTCATGAAGTACATATTTCGAGCTTTATCACCATGCATATTGCTGCCATATGACAAGAGATTATCTGTGGAGCAACGGAGAGTTTGCCTCCGAGCTGTCGTACCGCTGATGTTGAGCGGGCCTCCATTTGCTGCCGTAAATGTTCTACATCACAACGGCAGGACTATCGGCTTTCGATTTATGCTCGATAATCATATCACCGATATTGAACTTACCAAAAAATCTTCAAAGGGTCCACTCACTTGTAGTGTCTGCATCCCATTCCTTGCTGATGTTGGACACTATTTCTGCATCCAAATGTCCAAGTCGGAACTTGTGATTTATCATGATCCGCATGTCTCATTGCTCCATTACAACTTTCAATGATTCTGGTGAACCAATCACAGGTTATATAGTATCTGGGCTATTCTACTCGCTGTTCGAGAGGTGTTTGTTTGGTGGTTTATCACTATTGTGCTGGACAGTATTACTCGTTGAAGTTGTCTCTGTCGGTGTCCTTCAGTAATCTTAATTCTGATCTGTGGTATCTAGTTCTGACCTATGATCTATGGTATCGACAACATCTTTGTGTTGATTCGACTTTACAATATTTTCAACTTCATATTTCCCTATTTCTACTGATATTGTTATAGAAAAAGAGTTTATCTCTTTTTCTAACCTCTGTTCTGGAATAGTAAATTTTTTATCAGTTCTAATTTAACAAAGAATATCACTTTAACTAATTTATTTTTTCTGACGCAAGATCTGCCCTACAAGTGAAACAGGGGTAAGTGTCATCTCAGTTATAAGATTATAGAGCTAATCCACAAAATAATTGCTATCTAAAGATCCTGCCTCTTACAATGGATACCAGCACATGTTGATATCCCTGGCAGCGAGATAGCCGATGATCTCGCTACAGAGGCCCCGTAATTCACCTCATCCATCCAAATGCTTGAACTTCATTGACGCCAATGCAGTTGCCAGATGAAAATTAATTTGCCAGCAAGTTAAAAAGTTTTCCATTCCAGAATTAAACAGCGACAGAACCATTTCAACTATAATAACTAGACTTAGAACAAAACACTTGAAAGGCATGAAAATTTCTTCATATGGACAAAGGAGCTAAACTACGCTTTATCCCCACTGCCCTGATAACACCCAACTGTCTCCACAACACATCTTCAGATGTCCAGCAATGCTGGCCAAGCTTTTTAACATCAGCATAGACTCTATGCTGACAAAGAAGCTCCACAGAATCCTTTATGCCATAGAGGATCCTGTGGAGCTTCTTTTTACAGATAAAGCTGTAGGGATTGCCAGCGCTGTCTTCGACATTTAGAGTTTTTGCACGTACTCCATAGACACGACATCCTCATCATAACCACTTTAACTCATCATAAATTTTCAGAATAAAACCATGATTTCTATTTCATGTACTTAGAAAGTATATTCTTTTAAGATAGTATATTCACACATGTGCACACAAAAACAGCTTAACGTGCGGAAATACAAATTTCAGATGAAATCCTTGCGTGGATTTCGTCATAATTTTTATATTTAAATATTGATTCTGCTCAAGTTTTTGAATAGATCGATTTTTACGCAAACATAACATTACTAAATCACTTCCTAAAAAATATTCTCATTCAATTTTGTAACTAAGCATTTCGTAATATAATAAAAGGATTTATTGGAAAAATGTTTTATTTTACTAATATTTAAACCATTTCTATGCTTTTAAAGAATACGTAACTGAAAATAATCAATGCTTGAGTGGTTTGAATATTAAACATTTTCTGCTTCAGATAGTAAACCAGACATTTTCCAATGTTTACAAGCAAATTGACTAAGGTAATTGAGTTTATGAGTTACTATAACGTAAAATGATAAAAAACTGCATAGATGGTCATTTTATTGATGTTTTAACTGAAATACCTTTTGCTAACTCAAAATTCTTGTGAAACATTTTATTCCCTACTTGTGTTTCGATGTTTTTATAAAAGCAAATCGATATTCGAGGAAATATAATTTGTTAGATTACTTACAGAATCAAATTTAGACTACGTAAAAAATAATGGACATTTTATTTCAAAATTGCTTTTGGCAACATGTCATTAACTAAAAGTTCCTGAATTTTTCGATAATTCTTAGTGTGCATTATATATTAGTCCAATATTTATAGAAATATAAATTCCTGAATTAATCTTATTATTGTACTATTCATCATATAATGTTTGGGAAAATTCTTACATTCGTTTTTGCAAAATTGAGAATGGAAATATTGAACAATATAGAATATTTGCATAATATGAAATACCGAGGGTTATAGAATACTAAAATCTCTCATTCTTTTCAAATCTTTTCAAATTTTTTACTTCCATTTGCGTGTGTCAAAATGCATTATTCCTTAAAAGAGAATAAAAAGCTATGTCTGATGATATTCTGTTTGCTTAGTAAGAAAGTTACCTATTTCAAATGCTTTTTCGCAAATGTATCTATTTCAAAAAATAAAATCTTAAATTTTATATTCGAGACATTTCTGTTATTATGTTAAACTAATATGCAATTATATATATTATTGTAATGAAAAACAATTCGTAAAAACAAAACTTAAGTATTTGAAATGAACTTAGAATCAGTTGACGAAGCCTAATTTTTTTCAGCATCAAATGTGATCTGTCAAACATGCTTGAAATTGAAGATAACTTATCTTTACGTGCGAAGTGGCTAAACTTTTACGTAATTATTTCTGAACTGTTCAACAAAAAGAAAGATTCGCAGTATCTTATTAAAAATAGTAATATTCTACTGTAAAAAGTTTTGCATGCTTGACCGCAACATTCAGCCCCCTCAGTTTCATGCATTTACAATGAAAAACACTTACTATAGTGAACAATCAAAACGAATTTTTGACGTTAACAATCTTGACTCGTGTCTTGCATTTGTATTTTAATATACTGCTCAGAGGTATTGGAAGGACAGAGAACTAATGGCGTCTTAACCAATTTTCTGGGCATTTGTAATAAATAACTAAATATTATGTATCTAATTTAATAAATATTATAGTTAATTTAATTTTAAAAAAGATTTATAAATATGTAGGAAAAAGTGTAACAGTTTAGCATTTCTACTTGATGTGTTAAGAAATAACGGTATATAATGATGTAGTATTAAAACATAGTATTATAATTTTAATTCATTGCTTAACAAGTGATAAACTGTTATTTCTTAACACAAGTTTACTACAGTTGGAAAAGTAAAATATTTGGCTTGTCATTTTACGGTCAATTTTTGCACCTGGGACCTTGTGCATTCGAGACTAGTTCTTAAATTATTTTCCAAACTAATATAAATGCCTTTGTCAAACTCTGGATTTTTGCAGATGTACGATATGTACTCGAGGAAAGTCGATGTGTATCATTTCAGTTAGAGCCATGCAGTTATTCTTTCAGCAAAATCGAAACAGAAAAATAGAATTTAGTGTGTTAGAAAATGAAACTAAAAAATCAAATCAAGTGGATGCCATAAAACGAATTTATTTTCAAAAAAGTGATTGCCAATTATTATCTTTCATTTGCTGACTGTTTTCCGAATAGCGAGGGTAAAATTAGATTATTCATAAAATGAGAAATAGATCGGTTCCGAAATTTAGTTTATGTATTTAATTAAGGAAAAAATATCTAGAAAAATGCTTTCTTGTGAATGAACATTACTCTTTCTTTAAAATTTATAACTGTAGAATGGCTTTTTATAGTTTGTTTAGGCTTTTGAAACTATTATTAAATCTCTTTAGATAGATTTTGAAAAACAGAAACATTAAAATTAGAAGTACATAAATTCTAATTCTTACAAGTATCTAGAAATAATTAAGTCATACAGAAATTGAACATAATATACATAAAATAAATCTATAAAGTTCAACGTTTTAATAAAATATACAAGGGCTTAATTGATAAATATAAAGGAACATTAATATTAAGGAGATTTAATATTTCCCACTGATTTATAATTATTTACGATTATAATTTAACTATGTATTTTATAAATAATTGCTGTTCAGAAACATTTTTTGAGTCTTTCGATGATAAATTCTAATTTTTCAGTGAAAAGGTGCTTTGCCGCTGAAGGTAGCGACCTAGTGAGTTATAGCTGCTCTATATCTTCCGTTAATAAATGTCCCCATCGAGTAAATGCTTTTCAAGCCAGTTTAATGTACGTTTCCATCATTTTCAGTCACTTGACGTTTTTTAGCGCAAATAATGTATGTTGCCTGCTTAAGGTGGAATAAATCTTGTCATGGTGTAAACGAAAAATGTAACCATGCTTCTATATTTTTGTCGGAATAAAATGAAAAAATTAGGCCTGTTTCAGGACTACAAGTTTTTATATTTTGTCAATAGAATCATTTCGAGTATTAATTTTTTAAAATTAATTTTATTAATATTTCCTTGTAGTTTTTATTGATATCTGAATTTGTGATCACCATTCTAAATAAAAAAGGTGTTTACCGACTATGATTAATTATTAATTTATTATCTAAAAATTAATTGCCATTATTTATGCTTAAATTCATTAACAGTTAATGCTTACAAAGGTTAACATCGTCGGTTTATTAACTTAGCTAAAAACAACTTTTTTTTATAATTTTCTTGCTAATTTCTTAAAAAGATTAAACTGAAGCTAAATTCAGTGCCATGACATCCCCGTGTAGCTAAAGCGCACAATGCTCATATCCGTTTTCTTAACAGAGGGTTCCGGTATGCGAAGCATTTGTCCCAGTTAGGTGATTAGCCTTACGCAAAACCCCAGTGTTTAGTTCTCAATCACTCTTGGTGCTTAGTTTTATCGACCTACTGAAGGGTTGAGTTCGATCTTTCCCAGACGCAGGATCGAGTCTTGTTTCATCATATTAAACATCATTTGTAGTCAACAAAATGCGTTGTCACATAACTAAAATTAATGCTTATTGTCGCATATAGTGTTAACTCATTCGATATTTAGATAAATGCATCTGATTCTCAGTGCCAAGTCTTCCAAAAGTCACATTAGGAATAATTTTTATTAAAAATCGAATTCACACGTTATGAGTACCCTCAACAGATTTTGCTGTTTTTCCTCAAATACATTATTTGCTAGGTAGTTTTGAACAGCTTACTTAACGATCATCCTATAAATAGTAACTACCCATTAATGAGGCATTGAAATGTGCGATTAATTCAAAGTGATCGGGTTTATCATTTGGTCTTGATTCACATGCTATTACTCGTCAAAGAATTTGATGTTGATCAGAATAGTAAATTCAAAAACAACAGCAGTAGATTTTTTAATCTACTTTAAAAGCACAAGGTTTTAGTACCTACTTCAAAATATTATTTAAGACTTAAATTGTAGATGTATATTAGACGAGAAAAAGAATCAATGTTCGTGCGAAACAATGATCCAAAAGAGGCAAACTCAAATTAAGTTTAAACATTTGTAAATCTAAATATTACTTTTGTAATAAATATCAATACCTAAGTCATGTAATATTCACTTGCATATTTATTTATAAATACTTAATATTTAAATGTTTATGGATTTTCCAGCATTATTTAAAGGTGGCACGAATAAAAATTTAAACATCAAAAATGTAAATAAAGCCACAAAAAAGTAAAATTATTTGGACGTCACACATTAATAAGTAAAATTCGGTTACTATAATTTTAGTTAACTGTAGTGGTGATCATTTTGATTTCTCGTAAAGCATCTAAATTAACATGTCATAAAAATTGAATTTTTAAAATATCGAAAAAAATTTTTTGTGTAATTTATATATATAATTACTGTAATTATATAATATAAAAATGGCAAAATATTCCTTTTCATTGTATGATGAATATTTTTAGACAATCCCATTTTTTTTTAATATTATTGTTCATAACGGAAAACGAGCCATTTTTTAAAATATATGTCATCAAACTTGCTGCAAATATGTGCTTTTCAATTAAATGCTAATAAAATGTTTGGAAAAAGCAGAAAAATATTTATAATTATAATGCGAATTTTTAATGATATTTACTCATATAGTTTCCTTTTATTAATCCTGAATGCATTTATAAAGGCATTGGAAATAAAAATTCATGAACAAAACTAATTCTTTTTTATAATTAAATGATAATTTTAGGTCATTTTATTTTCATAATTAAAAGTTACTCCAAATTTAAAGATTATACATTTTATTTGTATAACATGTGATAATTATATTTTCTTCTTGTTATCTAGTGACAAACACATAAATTTAATTAATTTATCTAGGATAACTTTTCATTGAAATTTAGTTTTCGATATTTATTTTGGATAATATTAACTGATGCAATATAGGAAATTTTGTAAAATCTGTATTGAAAAAGTTACTAATGATACTAATTTATTTTACTTATTTCCGTAAATATTTTAATGAATAATATAATTTAACTCGACACATTGATTAGTTTTTTTTTTAAATTTTGATTAGGTATTCTTTTTTAACATTGGAGATTCTTTTTTCACATCCCGAATTTCGGAAGAGATTCGTAAAAATCTTATAAAATTTAATAACACCCAGTAATAGGATCTTCTGGATTCCTTTCAATTAGTGCGCCCTTTCTTTTTTTCTCAAAAAGAGGATAAATTGGAACCTGGCAGCGATTAAGTAAATTCATCCCAGTGGAAGAACCAATCAGCGCGCCAGAGTAGTCTGAAGAAACTTATCTGGAGATTGATTGACTGGCGACCTCCCCCTTAAGGCTAATGGTCAGCGATCGATAAACTAGTAATCTCCTCTAAGAAAAAGCAGACCTGCAAGAGAAATTGGTATCTTGATATTCACTGTCAATAGTGGATACCCAATGCAGAAACGCAATCAGTTTGTCCACAGTATTTGGAGCAACTTCTTTAAATATGATACTGTAACATGTTACTCCATATTTTAACCTTCCTATTAACAGTTGTATGTTGTATTTATTATAAAAACGTTTTGTTATAATTTTTATTTGGCACATTTTGACTGAGCAATAGCATTTTTCAAATGAACAGTTTCCTGAGAATATTGAAACGTCTTCAGTGTTGTGATTTTCACATACTTTTCCTTTAGAGAATATGCTTTAAATTTGAAAACATCATGGATAAAAAGCAAAAAATATAAATTATTTGTTCAGTAGTGAATATAATTAAAGTGACACAAAAATAGTGATTTTAATAACGAGTGTGTTGTGTATGTGTGGCAAAAAAGTTTGGACCATACGTTGTATTTAAGAATGAAGAAACAGAGTAGAATATTTTTCCTTTTCCTTTCTAATAAGAAGATTATGATTTGTTTTCAGCTTCTACTGTAAAAAATAGCATCACCCGCTATTACAAAGTTTTCTGAAAATTTCTTATTATTAATCATTGGAGGAAATATTTACGTAAAGTAAATTTCCAAAATTCACCGTAAGAGGAGTTTTGGATTAGATTTATGAGATTCACGTATATGTTTACGTCATAATAAGTAAGGTATATATAAAATAGTATTATCAATAATAAATTCGTCCTCTTTTGCACTTGTACTGATCACAAGACAACAGCGAAATCCATGTTTTGTTATAAACAAGTGCAAATTGCTTAAAATTACCAAATATGCAATTTTTCTCTTTGAATTTACATAAAATATTTTATATCAATTGTGTGTGCGTTGTTTATCAATCAAGTTAATGCATTATGTAAAATACTTTGTTTCGCATCAAATTAATATATGAATTTGATTTTATAATGGAGAACTGATTTAAAATTAAAAGAACCATTGCATTTTTAGAATTTGTTTACAAAAAAAAAAAAGAGAAACAGAACAAAAAAAAAAAAAAAAAAAAAAAAAAACTTGAAATAAAACATTTCTCCTATAATTTTCACTGTACATGATTCACCACTTTCTATATTTTTCCATTGTCTTTTAATGCCAATATTTTAAACAATGAAATAATTTAGAAAATCTTTTGCAAAAAGTATAGTTCATATGTCTATCCATTAATACAGAAATTGTCTTAATAATGATCATAAAATTGGTAGTATTTTTTTCTGCCAGCTTTCTAGGTTTAATAAAACATTCTAAGAGAAAAATGTTGAGATTGATGGCATAGTTCAAAATATTGATTATGAATAAAGTTTGTTTAGGATGTAAATGAATTACTTAATTATACAAAATAAAATTAGCGCGTTTTAAAGTTAAGGAATCATTTTCCAAAAAATATTTTGTGATAACATGAAAATATTTGTCTTTTCGTACAATATCGATAATACTCTATAACTCTGTAAATTACTTTATTCCCATTTTATTCCGTTATCGAGGTAAGAATAGCAACCCAGTTTTCCCTAGGTGGCGCCCTTAAAATTAGCACTCTAGTTTTAGAAATTCATTCTTTAAGAAAAATATTGAGATTGCTTGTATAGTTTAGAATGTATTAATTGTGAACAAAGTTTGCTCATGATGTAAGACTTTATCTAAAAAATAAAATTAGCTTTCTAAAGTTAAGGAATCATTTTCCAAAAAAATATTTTGTGTTATAACAGGAAAATATTTGTCTTTTAGTACAAAATTCATGATGCTGTATAACAAGGAGGTCTACAACTTTGGTCGCCAGAGTCATTAATCTGGCCTGCGACAGGGAATAGCTTAATGTTGCAGTAATAAATTGGATAAAAAAACTCAGAATGTGATAGTAACTCGGTTTTATTTGCTTGCTAGATAAAGCTTTACGATACGCATAATACGCAGAAAATTTAACTTAAGCATAATAACTAACAAATAATTGAAATGAATCCCACTAACATTATAAACTAGTGAACATCCCGCGTTTAACCATGTTAGTTATGGTGGGGTAATAAGTTTCGCTTATGTATATCGATGTTTAGAATGTAGATATCCTGCATCAAGTATATGATTTTTATCCTAAAAATCCATCAGGAACGGAAAAGGTAAATTTACGTGAATGAAACTGAGGGCTATCCACTTATAAAACTAATGATATTTGCTCTTGTACTAATGAGATTTATTTAATTTTGATTTTTCACTGACAGTAGCTTGTAGTTGTGGATCAACTTTACTTGTACTAATTATTAAAAGAGATTTAATATGCTCATCGAATAACTTAGATCTGTAAACATTCTTTGGGTACTTCATTTTGGAGAATGTTTTCTCACACAAGTAAGTAGTACCAAAAGCAAAAAACAGCCCAGAAGCAAATTTATGTAAATTATCAAATTGTATCAATGCAAGACTCTTATAAACTCCAATTAAGACGAGTTTTGACATTTTTCTTAATTAAATCACTTCACCGTAAATCAATAATTTCCATTTGAAGTTCAATGTCAGTATCAAAAGAACTTTGAAAAATCTTAATTTCATTTGTAATGACATCAAAGTGTCAAAATTTATTGCCAAAGCATTCATAGCTTCCACTGCAAATGCGGCGGGAAAATCAGTCTCAGTATACGGCTGAATATTTCATATGTTTTAAAATGTTTCTTATGTAATTGTGATTGAAACAATATTATTTTCTACTGAAAAGATTTGATATTAGCCTATAGATCAGAGAGAAGCTGTTTTCTCTTGGCAATCTCAAATTTACTTCGTTCATATGTATTGTCAAATCAACAGAGAATGCTAACTTATACATATTGTAATTCAGTAAGAGGTTCGAGCACAGATCGATTTTTCATTGAAAGAAATTTTGATCTGTTCTCGAAGTTTAAAAAAGCGCTGCAGTGCTTTTCCGGAAGTTAAACCAGCGTACGGCAGCATTATATGGTAACGAAAGATGGTACGAATTGCATCCTCTTGATCAGTATTGACTTTCGTAAGCAAAGATTGCTGCAATTTCAATCCACTCTTCAACGTTTCAAATTTTTCTATCCGCAAACTTCCGTTATAATTTTTGAGAATGTTTCGAATGACGTTTAGTGTTATATTCTTTGAGAAGGGCTATGGTTTCATAGAAAATCAAACGTAGAACCTTATTACTAGACTCAATCACAAAGTATTGTGAGTTCCATTGATCTTTGAATGTTCTGCATTCACTGTCTATTTTTCGCTACTTTTTCATACTAGTAAATCACACACAAAAATTATTACAAGTTAAATCAAAATGCATTTACGTGGGGGCGTTGCTCGAATCGGTCTTTTAAACGGGGTTACGCACTATTTCACTTTACAATAGACACACTTCACTTTCTTCGCCTTCCTCAGGTAGACTGAATAGCGGTCACGCCATTAGCTTTTTATACTGAAATTACAGCGATCTCGAAGTGAGTGGAATACACCAGAAACTTAAGAACCAATAAAGTTATTTACGAATGTTTAACTGTTACTGTGATTTCGAAACTACTACTAGTGACATCTGTAAGCGATAAAGGATATTATCTACCGATTTCCGCTTTTGAACACTAGAAATCATCAAGTGTCTTGGTCCTATCAATTCATACATTAGTAATTTTAGTAACTGAGCCAGTGAATTTAGCAAGCGTATACTCGCTCAGAGCTCGTACTCGGTGACTAGCCTGGAAATTATAGATGATTGCAGGAAAATTTAAACAGTTTTGGCCCTTGGAATTTATTAGAGTAAACAGTATAGGCCTAAGGATGGAAAGTTTAAAGACACCTGCTCTACAACATTGTAATACACTTTCTTCCAATTTTACTACGTTTTTGAGTTAAGAGTAACTCTCCTGTGCTTACTAGGTGTGTAATAGCAGGTTTTATTCAGTAATAATGAATTTGTATAATAAAATATATAGATATCGTTTCTATAGTTATTGCAAAAGTATTTCTGAAGTTAATATAGTGAAGGATTTTAGTGTACATACTGTTTACTATATGCATGTGTATAAAATCTTATACTTATTTTTGTTTACTTTTCAATGTGGATATAATGCTATTATTTCATTGAAAAGAAGGCACACGAAGAACAATACATCAATTAATTGTAACAAAAGTGTAAAAATTTGGACAATACAAAACTTTAAAGAATCTATGTTAAAAATAAACTGAATCTATTTTCAGTTAAATACTGTTTCATATTCTTAAAAATTATTTTAATGGGAGCATTGATTTCGAAATTAGTATTTGTGACATTGAAAGTTTAAAATTTAATGTTAGGAATGTGTGTGAAAATTAAACATGAACATATAAAAGACACATTTTACTTACAGTTAAAACAATTGCACTTTTAAGAGAGAAATTTAGAGCTTACGTTCATAATAACTTACTACTAATATTAAGTAGCGAAACGTTGCTACAAAATACTACAACTGTTCCATCTGTTTCATTACACCATAGCTCCGTTTTTATAAATGGAGGAAACATTTATATGATTTTTTTTATCTTCAAGGGCTTGATCTTCCGGCTTTTTCTCTTTTTTTTAATCTTTTTCTTCAGTCCCGTTGAAGCTACTGTAACGACTTTCTTACTAGAAATGACGAGATACAGTAGTTTTTTGTGTTACTCCGAGCACAAAGTCTTGATACGTTTGTCTTTTTTATATATATTTATTTCCAATATATCTTTTACTTTCCAATTTATAGCTCTGATATAACATAAATTTTTTATTTTAAAATCAAGTTTCACAAATATTTTGGAAGGTTTTCACTGCAAAACAATTTCTTTTTAATACGATATCTGGCAATTATTAACGAAAAATAGATTGTTATGTTTACAACTTTTTTGTGCAACCAAATTTATGTATATATATATATATATATATATATATATATATATATATATATATATATATATATATATATATATATATATATATATATATATATATATAATAGATGTATTTTTATAGGATATTTTATGAATTAAAATCCTATGTTAGAAATAATTCTTTTTTAATTTTCCATCGTTAATTAATTTTTAGAGATTTTTGTAATGCAAAATAATATTTTAAGTAAAACGTAAATTAAATGACGTGATATTATACGTTTTTTAATCTATTATTTACATATCGGTTTGCATTATATCCATTTATGTTGGTCATAAAATTCAAATTATTATAAAAAATGATGACTTTCTTTGTGCCCATTAAGTTTTTTTATGCTATTAAGCATAAATGTATAATAAGCTCTTAGGAGAATAAAAAAACCTGCTTATTTAACTAAAATGGTTTATTACTTTCAAAGCAATTAAAAAATAAAAAAATAATCGAAAAACACGGTATCACTGGTAAAGTAAAGAACTTACTATTTTTAAGTTTTAGAAAATTTTATTGAATAACCATATTTTTATTTTAGTGACTGAAAGACAAAATTAGAATGGAAATATGAGAAACTCTAGCTAATTAGAGAAAATGCTTGTTTTCCATTAAATTCAAGCTTATTAACAATAAATTGGAAAGGAAAGAAAATCATTACTTGAGAAATTTTTTATAGTGAAAAATGTATTTTCATTGATCACAAATGTATTATAAATTATACACATGTATTAAAAATATATGTAAAAATATATTTTCATTGCATATATGTAGATATTTAAAAAGAAGTAGATTTACGCTTTTATGAAATCTTCATTTCATTTCAAAGAAAAAGGTATTTCATTGAACATATACACTGTTTATAAATATTAACAGAAATATATTTTTTATTGTATATATGTATAAATTAAAAGGAAGTAGATTTACACTTCTGTGAAATCTTAATTTTTCTTTTATAACTTTGTGAATAATTTATCGTATATTTTCAGTAACTTTCAGAAAAAATATTCCTAATTTCAAATTTTGTAAGAAATTAATAGTTTGACTCATTAATTTTTACACAAAATTTGATATATAATAAAGCATATATCGGCAGATGACATTCATAATTTGCCGGCAGTAAGCCGCTTTGGGACCAATAACTGTTTCCGATATCATTAAAGTACAAAGTTTTGATATTGCCGCCTGCCCTGTCCAGTCGTCAGAGTGCCTGACTACGGATAGGGAGGTCCTGGGTTCGAATCCCATTTCGGGCATTTCTCTCTCTATCTATCCTGTCTTTGTCCTTTCCTTGTGTGAATGAAGTGTGAACGGTTGCCTACCCTATAAATGGGTCCCTATGGCATGTGTGTACTGAGGAAAGTCGGACTCCACACCAAAATATGTTTCAGTTGAAAAAGTGGAGCAGCGCACCCCATATTGCCAGCCTAGCTGGCACACGACAACAACAGCAACAAAGTTTTGATGTTAAAAAAATGTTACCATTATTATTACGAAATCAGCTTGCCTGTGCGATTTCATACCCGACACTGCCGATATCGGCCCATCAGGATGCCATTAGGTTTGTGTTTGCTGGGAGTATTCTGCTTAAAAGTGTTCTGTGCGTAAAAGACGTTATTATCATGGGAAACGGATTAAAGTCTTTTTCAAACATAAATCAGAAATGTACAACTTATATGATTAAATCAATATCATTAATTCTAAGTACAATTCAATAAAAAACTTCAAATAACTAAAAAAATAGAACATTATCAGAATTAATTATAGCGTTTTACCACAATTCTTATTGTAGATTTAAATTCTGTTGGGATACATCACATAATATCACACACACATTACTCTCAGATGATGAGAAATGATAATAATTTATATCACAATATCTGTCTCATTTAAATTTTTAGGTAATTCAGCTTAAAATACGGCAATTTTGTTTTCAAAAATTATTGCTATGGTTTGTGAGATAAATAGACGGATTATATTTATAATATATTTATACATTTTATTCCATAAATTGCCATGAAAAAGGGTTAATCTAAAGATGATGATTTATGTTAAATTCGTAAAAATTTTCATTTCAATATATAATATTTCTCAAATCAAATATTTTGAAATAGACGTTTAGTAATAAATTATTTTATCCCCAAACATTTGCATTTAAATAACTTATTTCTATATTTACTTAGAAGAATGCTACATTCCATGTATGATGTAATTATTTGGCGTGGATGCTTCTCGCCACGCAAAATTTAACTGATATACTTATCACTCAATTGGCTGGATGTGTGATCTTCTTACAACAATTAGTGTTCCTCTAAGAGGAGTTTGAAGATTTAGAAATCATTTTCCATCAGTTAGTTGTGACTCATTGTTTCCATGGTAACTCTACAGCCAGTTTCTAAAATTCTGATACTATACACTGCCAAGGATTGCGCGTACCAAAGCAGCAGCTGATCAAAGGGGTGGATATTTCGTGCCTATCGGATAATACCCTTATCCTGCTGTCTAGACTACTAAAGCAATTGTTGTGAAATTTATCACGATGTACAAACTCGTTAAATTTCGAATTGGCGAAATTTTGGCGTGAAATTAAGCTCTGTAAATTATGTATTTAGAGGATTAGGATCCACATTACGTTATACCTCAACTATAATCCGTGTTAAATCATTCAATTTAAAATACATATTAGAAGCCGAATTATATTTAGATTTAAACTTATCTTACATAGCTTAATACATCTCAAATTAACAAATACTAAACAGGAAAATCACCAATAAAATCCATATGAATGTGTGCAATTTTAAGATATTCAAATTTATTTATATGTTTATAAGATTTTCAAGATAACAGAATTTAATTCAATATTAAAATTTATTTATAAAACTGTATTATTCATACAATTTTTGTGGATTTCATTGACAATATTTACATGAATATTTAATGGTTATTAATTTAAAATTATTTTGTTGATAAAGAAGCTACTTAAAAATATTTATCCAAGTAATTTCTTGATTAACAAAATAATGAATCCATATGAGAGTGTGGGTGATAATTTTTAATTATCATTTCTTTATTTAATTTTATTAAAGTAGTTTCAAAATGAATTCAAGTAATTTCTTCATCAATAGGAGTGGTAAAGTTAAGGTGATGTTTTCAGAGATAGCAATTATTTGTAATAACATTTTTCTTTTTCCATAAGCTCATTATCTCTCTCAGTGAATTATTTTTTAAATAACTCTTGAAAAAACTTTAAATAATTGTTTTATGTGTGTTATAAGAAATTCTAAATAACTCTTATAACACATAATCAATATACTTCTAATAATGTGTGTGTTTCATTTTTAAATAAAGATTATATTAATTAACTCACTATGAGTTATAAGTATTATTTAAACTAAATTTGGCTATTTGAAGTAAACTGTAATAAAAATTTGAATAATAAGCAAATTAAATGTTATATTTTACATGCATATTTAATTTCAGAATATTATTAAGCAGCATTTTTGAGAATTGCATAAAAACAGCCAATTTCTTGTAGAAATGAAATGTTTTTTTTTAAAGTAGTTCAGAAATTCTTATGTCATTTCAAACTATTTTTAAATGAAAATATGCATTTATTGTAGAGTTGATACTTTGAAAGTAAATATGCAAATATTTAAGACAATATCACTGGATAATGATTATTCGTGATATTTGATAAAACTTTTTAAAAAATTAATTGTTATTTCAAAAATATAAAGTTATATTACATGTATTATAAAAAATATCATGGAGATATCTTCCCAACACATCCAAAATTCTCAAAACGTAAATTACTGTAAAATTAATAATTAATAAAATCATAAGGAATACTTACTTTAGAATTTAGTTTTTTTAAGAGCAGACATTAAAAGATTTCAAAATCAAAAATTAGATGCCCTAGTTAGATAGTCGTTGGAACATATTTTTAACGACAGGCACTTTGAAGAAACGGCCCATCAATCATTGAGAAGTTTGTTTCCAAGTATTTCTTACGCAAGTTGGCCCAAAGCAAACTTTCAGCGAAAGGAGGCATAATTTTATGTCAAAACCTTTTCCCCTTACTTCTTGATTAAAAAGAATCTGCCGACATAAAACAACAGTCTTTTTATTTTTATAGAAAAATAAAAGTTTTCAAAGAGTTACGAAATCTTAAGTTATTTCTTAGCAAAGTAATAGGAAATCACCGAAAATATACTTTTTGAGGAATCATTTAAAATTTAAGGGCATGTTTTCTCTTTTCTTGTTTTCAAAAATAATGTTATATTAAAACAAAACATATTATTCGATTACACACACACACACACACACACACACACACACACACACACACACATACACACACACACACACACACACACACACACACACACACACACACACACATTCACACACACACACACACACACACATATATATATATATATATGTATATATATCTCACTTTATATCACTCTTCCTATTGATTTACAACCTCATTAAGAATTTCAACGACGTCGTAAAAGTTGTTCCATAGACACTAGATTTTCAACATTAAGCTTTGAAAATGATTTGAAGCTTAAAATAATTTGTCTGCGTCTATTTTTGTTGGAATAAAATTTTTCATGTATCAAAGAGGTATAAAGTAAATATATTTTCATTTATGATGCGCATATTTTATTATCATTTTTTTATAATTTTTAAGAAATTCTTATTCGTTAATTTGAAATAATTTCAAACAATGCAGATGTTTTAGGAGGGAAACAATGCATAAAGCATTTTAGATAAATATTAGCTCCAAAAATATTTCATTATGATCGAAAATAAACTGAAATCACAGCTTCTGCAAAATACAATTATACTGTTAAAACTAACTTTAACTAAAGCTATATTATAAGCAATTAGAGATAAATGTTTACTGACGATTAATGCTCAATATAGCATTGAATTTTAAACCACCATTTTACTTGCTATATTTACTTCCGTTCTATCGTATCTATTTTGTGAATAAACAATTTCCTTGACATTGCTTGACAAAATGAAATAAAGGAAGAGTATTTAGGGTTTCGATTGTTGCTGCAGATGTAGGATATGCAGTTGTTATCTTTTTTGTTTGCAACTATAGTTTCATAGTTTAGTTAAACTCTTCTATTATTCATATGTAATATTTTATTTTTATTTGTGATTTAAATATAAAATTCGTAAAATAAAAGGATATCTTTTTGATAATTAATATAAATTACAATCAGTTCATATAATTCTGGTGTAACTTAATGTATAAATAAAACTAGAAATGATTTTTATAATTGTCATATAAAATAGAGTTAGAAATTATTTTAATTTCTAGGTTATTTTAAGTAATAACATAATACTAGAAATAATTCTTAGATAAAAAGTTAAATCATGTGTTATCTTATTTAATCATGTAATGTGGTAAGACTAAAATAATGTTGGTGATATTCTTTCCCCTTTTTTCTTTTGTCATTTACAATTCCAATACTATTTGAAATTAATTTTCTTTCCTTTACTGAAACATGTATTAAACACAAAAGGTTGCTTGAAAAAAAAAATGTATACCATTCGACGCACATTTTTTAAGCAATCTTTTGTGTTTAATACATGGTTTAGTAAAGAAAAGAAAATTAATTTCAAATGTTATCGGAATCGTAAATGAGAAAAGAAAAAAGTGAAAGAAATGTTGAAAGTGTAAGCGAAATACAAATAAAGAAAAAACCAAAAATATGAATAATATATACTTTAAAGTTTAAAACCATGAATATAAAATTATTAATTGATAATACAAAACCATAGGAAAGGATTTTAAAAAGACACCATTTTATATTTATCCAATATTTTTAAGGAAGTTTCTCATGAACTCTAAAGTTAGAGGAATAAATCTTAATAATATTTTTTTCTGCTGTGAGTATATAAAAAACAGATTAGAATTCATAAATTTATAATTTTGTAATATAATTTTTAAAATTTACTAAATGTTGCTTTTTATAAACTGATTGAGTTTAAAATCTAATGATTTTGATCTAACATTGATGCATTGTCAATAATATACGTTTCATTTTCAATTATTTTGGCTTTAATTTTATTGAACAACATTATTTTAATCTTTAATTTTTCTTGCATCATTCATCAATGAAACAAAAGCAGCAGAATCGAGAAGAGACATTAATCTTGGAATTTATACCAAAACTATTGAAATAACTCTAAGCGTTTCAAATTAATCTATTGATATCCGATAAACTAAACACTCTTATGGGGTTGTATTTGTTATTAATGTCAGAGGCAAGATCAATATAAGCCAATTTTATAATGATGGGGATTTTACAATAGCAGTGACTCATTATAATAGCTAGTGACACCAGCATTTATCATTGAAGCTTTATTGAAAGTTCAAACCGTAGTTCTGAATAGATAAAAGTCTCAGAAATCCTTCGCCAGAACAATATTTTAATTTTTTATCAGTAAAGTAAATCTGGTCACTGTTTTGAATGCCAAAGTAGAATAATAATACTTATTTAGACACTGGTAATAGGAGGGATTGTATTTAATATAATGCGTTTTTAGTGTAGCTATATCATTATCAAGAATAATCTGAATTATCTTGTTGTAGTCTAACTTTCATATGTTTTAAGACCAAGCAAAAAAATATATGTTTATTCATATACATCTGTTAGAGGCATTTTATGTTTTTACTATTTTTCTAATTAGTTTATACATATGTGCAAGTATTTATTTATATTATTTATTTTTATATTTTTAATGACAGATTACAAGACAAGTAGTCAAAATAACAAAGTTTAAAACTAGTACAAAGAGCAAAAGTAATATGAACCCAGATAAGAAAACTGAAAAACCACAGTGAGGTAGTAAATTTGTTCATGTGCGCCGAGCTCTCCAGTATATCTCCTACAAGATTGGCTGGGTTTTCTGGCGCAAGATCCAAAAAGGACAAACCGCGCCAATCTTTGGTTATATCTCCCAAAAGTATCCAGAGTTAAGTGCAAGGCAATGACTCAGATGGTTCATGTCAATTTCTTCTTGTATGTTGCACTATTGGTAAAGGGAATTTGACAGTATTTTAATACGACATATTTGCTTAGGGAGACAACAGTGGCCAGAAGTGAAACAAAAAATGCTCCTTGTCTTCACTCATCTGTCCCTTGGTCAAAGTGGAATACTTGTGATTTGATCAATCCATTTCTTATCTTTGTGTGAATCTTGTATGCTTTTCCTACAATCTTCTCTGAAAGGTATTTTAATTAACCACTTGGTGGTGTAGAAAGAAATTAGTTTATCTGCTATTTGTACAGTTTTGGTTGTTTTCCATTAAATCAGCTGTTTCATTAACCAAAAGTCCTCAGTTTGCAGGTATCTCTTTATGTTCTTCAACTGAATCATTGAGAGGGCCAGATGAATCTTTAAAGCATCAGCTAACGCAGGAGATTCAGATGAAGCAATGGTCAGGGGGACAGTCCTAGAATATGACAGTATGACAGTCCCTGAAATCTTTTCAAACTGACACTGGAGCCAAGGATTGTCAATGAAAATTCTTTCCTTTGATCGATGGCGATATTCTTAAAACCATGTTAGAGCAAGATCTTTTTCTGACAGCATCGGAGATCGCAGAAAGTTTAATTCAACTGAGCAAACTATTTTGGACCATATTCGAAAGACAGGATTGGTGTGGAAATATTCAAAATAGATGAATTAAGTCAGAAAAAATTTGATCATCGAGTCATTTATGCCTATCTCTACTTACTTGTAACGAAATCGTGTCCTTCTATAACTGGGGATGAAAAGTGGATTACCTACGAAAACATCGTATGAAAAAGAGTATATTGAACAGAAAACGTAGCCTTTCCGAATCTAATAACAAATTTGACTATGAATAAGAGATGCTTTGCATATGGTAAGACATTTGAGGACCAATACATTATGAGCATTAAAAATTGAACAAAAAGCTAAATTCAGATAAATATTGTCCGCAACAGGATAATTTAAAACGATCAGTCCAAGAAAAAGGCTAAAAAAAAAAAGAGTTTGTCAAAAAATTGCAGAACTAGGCTAGGAAATTCTATCTCGTACATCATGTTTACCCAGACTTATCATTCTTCAAATATCACTTGTTTCTGTCCTTGCAAAATTTTTTGCTGAACAAAAAATTCAAGAACGAAGAAGATATAAGACAAACACTGGTTCAATTTTCGTCCTCTAGAGATAAGACATTTTTTAAAAATATGATATACAAATTGCCATCACGCTGGCAAGACGTCATAAATAATGACGTAATTATATTATTCAATAAAGTTTATTCAAGATATGAAACATTTTATTCATTTGTTTTATTTTACAAACGGGTAGAACATTCCAGGTGACCAATATCTATTTGCCAGAAGTCTCAGGGAAATTTAAATAAAAAATAAAAACAAGAGAGGCAAATTATTCTTCATCAGAACCATGCGAGTGTCCTCAACCGGATCAAACAAAAAAAATTCAGATAACTAAAACTTCGAATTATGCAGCCATCCACATTATAGTCTTGATTTAATAACCAATCACTTATTCTTGATCACACATATCAAAAATAAATTATATAGTCAACGATTTTCGATATAGGAAGAAGCGATTGGTACATTCAAAATGTATTTTCTGGTGGTACACCAATCAAAGTAGAAAAGTGCTTCGAAAACTGATACAAACACATTAGAAACGAATTAAAATGCTTTAAAAATAATGAAACCAATTACTATCATAATATTTGTTTTCTTCATTTGTTCATAATGATAAACAGCAATCCTTGTAAAAATTTGTAATGCATGAAATTTATTCTAAATATTTATGATCATTTTGGTTGTGAAAAATTATTCAATAATTCATAAGTGTTAAAATCTGCCGTATGAATATGTCTTTTTTTATTGCTACAATATTTTATAATTACTCACTATATTTAACGATTTCTTGGGAATAATTATTCATTATTTTTGTAAGTAATTCATTACTTAATAAAGGTCAATAAGTGCTTTCGTAGTTATTATAATTTTTTTCATGAATAATTTATTATTATGTATGTGGTGAAATCTGTGAGAAAATTGAAAGAGATTAATATCAATGTAAATAAATATAAAATATAATTTATTTATAGGAACAGCTGCTTTTCAAGCACAAGTAAAAATTAAAAATTTTACAAAACATTTGTAATTAGAATTACAAGAAACATTTGTAGCAACATTTTATTTTATGCGCATGTATAAAATAAAAAAAAGTAAAACTAAAAGTTTAATAGTTTAAAAATGCATTTAATTTAACTAGGAATTATATTTTCTATCCCTTAAAAACTAATTGATAACAAAGACAGCTTAATATTCTGATTACATAATTAGATTTTTGACTTTCATTAGAAAGTCAAAAATGTAATTATAAGATTGTAAGATATGTTCTGATTTTGTAATACAAATAAAAAAGAAATTAGTGATACATTTTTATGCAAAAAACATTCACTGAAAATTTATTTGTTTAGTTTAAGATAAATATGTTTCTCATCAATTGGTTGCAAAGGATTTGAGAGCTTGTGTTTAATAATTTTAATGTTTCATAAAAGCATGAATTTTAAAATTAAACATAAAATTTCATGAATATTTTTATCTAAGACAAGAAACTTAAAAAAATATTATTTCACATACTTTCTTTAGAGAAAGTTTACTTACTTTTTTAAAAGTGTCGACATATATCTTTTTTTACAGTTTATTTTCCTTACCATGCTTTTTTTGTAATACAACATTTAATCGTTGAAGTGTCATAAAATGTGTTTTCTTATTCTTCAGTGACGAAACAAACCATATCACCATGCTATTATGACCGATTTTATGTTCAGTATTGTTGAAAAGTCACTTGTCGTAAAAACTTTTGTGGCCTCTTAAATCAAAAGCTAGACTTCTATGTTTCTATTTTGTGACTGTTTTGTTTGCTGTTTTTCAGCTGATGTTTGGAGGTTCGAAATCAAACTAGGTCAGATACATATTCAAAGTATACGGTTTGTGTTTCTTATATGGGGATGTTAACTTCTTCCAAGATTTTATAGAATTTTTCAGAAAAATTGAATACAATTTTTATATTATTTGATTAAATTTGTCTGTAATATTATTTCTTGCTTCAAATAGAATTATATAAATCAACAAAATGCTCAAGTATATGCCAAATTATAAACTTATTAAATATGAACATATTCATCCAAAGTAATTTATTTAAATATTCAAGTTAAGATATTGCAGAATGTATATAATTTAAAAAATATATTTCTCATCTTTCAATTTTGATAGACTCCTTATTGTGAAACAGACATTTACAAACATAATATAGAGTCAGATTTAAAAAATAAAGCTTACAAAACTGCAATTAAAATCCATGAGAGATTTTGCAATATTACTTAACTTTAAGAATATTTATAAAATTTATTAAAGAATTTGTGGTTTATTGACTTTCAAAAAGATGTTAAATCTTATTTATAACAAATATTTCCAAAATTCTAACGATAATATGCAATTTTTAAAAATATTCATAAACATACTGAAAATTCATCTTTATAAATTTTATGGAGTGTTTATTTAGAAGGACATTTTAGTTTGATTTTTAGATTAATCGACTATATTTTATTATTTTCAATTCTTTTCAAATATTAGACACCTTGTTCTATTATATTTATCTTAAGGTCATAAACATTTCCTCAGTTGTAATGAATATTATACAGTAAAATTTGTATCATAATGAATTAATTTTTATTATATTCGCTTTATGGGCAGTTCAAGTATTGAGAATGATGTAGCGAATTAAATACTGTAGATTTATAGAAAAAAACATGATATTCACGTTTCATATCAGAAATGACTATATACTTGACATTTTAGCAAACATAATATTGGAATATAGTAACCATTCGAGAAAGGATAGTAGAAATAATACTAAGAGGTCAAAAAGCACATAAGCATTAATATATTTAAGCGAATTCCAATATACTTTTCGTCGAATAAGAATTATCTAGTACCAACATAACCTGCAATGAAATTAATATGTGTGTCACAAATAAATCATTGCAAAACGTTTTATTTGTGATTTTGAATGCATAATAAAAATAAATTATGCAATGCCCAGCGTGTACCAATTAATGAATATCTTGGCTTTGATTTAAACCCAGAATAACCTTTAAAGGGGTATCTTTCTCTACAAAATTTCTCAAAATTTCAGGTTCGTAAAAGTAAATCTGATTGGTGGTCAGAATATATATCGCTTAGTGACATCGTACACAACGAAATTAATTCACCTAATTTTGAGTGTCGTGCAGAAACGCATAAAGACCTTTCTGTTATAAACAATTCAAAACACAACATTCATTAAAATATTTCTTTCTGAAAATTTTTTATCTGCACTCTATCAACTTTCAGGCATTTTTAGCATTTTGTCACAATCTTCTTAAAGTGTTATGCATTTTTACTATTAGTTCTTTAAACCAGATATTATCACAGTTTTCTCCAAATTTATTAATTACAAAATGTTTATAAGCAGAAATTGTTTAAGCATAACTAAAAGGTAAAAACTGATAAAAGTAATTTCTAGATTAACAAAGATTTATCTTCTCAAGTAGTACAATAATTCTTGAATTGAAGCAAAGTATCAGGTTGCACACAGATGTGAAAAAACTCAAATCTTCCGGACAACATTTCTTGCATTCTGTTTTGTATAGTATGTCATAATTTATTAAAATTTTGTAGTAATGATTTACATTCATTAGTATCTTTTGGTGAGAAATGAGGTGCAAAAAGTGATATATGGCAAAAGATAATAATAAGGGATTTTTGAAGTTCATTACCAGATGTGCTGAGGAAAATGTTTAAATAAAAGCGATGACTATGTAATAAAATGAAGGCAAAATCATATATAAAAATAAAGGACAACTTTTACAATAAATATTGAGTTTTTCATTGCTTATATATAAGCAATTTCTTATTTGCTAGAACATAAACCAAGCAGAAAGTAATTAAAGTTTATAACTTTAAATGTTAACTATTATTTATTCTGCCCATTTTGTTTAGTATTTGTAATCTGTGGAAAACTAGTGTTGAGCTACTATGGCACATACATTTAATGGGTTTGAATTAGGAATAAGTTCCATTATTATGGTGTGAATTTGGAATAAGTTTCCCCTTTATTATGGCCTGGGTTTGGAATAAATTGCCAAATTATTATGGTTTGAATTGGAATAGGTTGCCACATTATTGTAAATTGAATTTAAAATACTTTGTCAAATTATTATGGTTTGATTTTGGAATAAGTAGCAATGCTTCTTTATGACTCTGTATGATATTTTGAAGTGCATATCATATGAACAGAACTATGAAAAGACATTTTAAAAAACAGCCAACCTGAAGAAAAATTGCTACTTTAGTTAAAAACAATTATGGGTGGGTGTAACGAGGCTTTTAAAGTTTACTAATATATACAATACAGATTATCAAGCACACTTTGTACTTTAAATTAGTTGGAAGATGGTATAAACGTATTATTCGTGTATGAACAATATGCACGTTTAAAATATCCACACAGATTTACCATTGAAAACGGCAAAATAAAAATAAAAGATGAAACTCTAAATTAGAATAGGATTTGAATCCATAATTTTTGAATTAAGAATAGTAGATAATGTAATAAGTATTGATCTTTTAATTATAAAATGTTTTGTTATTAAATATGCATTTCGATTTCATCAGTATTTTATTATATCCTATAGGATAATATATATATATATATATATATATATATATATATATATATATATATATATATATATATATATATATATATATATATATATATATATATATATATATATATATATATATATATATATATATATATATATATTAGGTCTACTGGAAAGTTCTTCCCGCTCCGGTTATAATCAGTTTCAACAAGTATTCAGCCCAACAAACCATTTACGACCATATTTGGAAACTAGGGTTTGTGTGAAGTATTCGAGATGGGTGCCACACAAGTTAAGTGAAAAGAATTTGAATGATCGAATCATCATATGCAGATCTCTGCTTGCACGCAACAGAATCGAACCCTTCTTGGACCGGATCATAACTGGGGATGAAAAGTGGATTACCTATGAAAACATCATAAGAAAAAGGGCATATTGTGAAACCGGAAAACCTGCCCCTTCTACCTCTAAACCGAAGTTGAGCCTGAACAAGAGTATGCTGTGTATATGGTGGGACATTCGAGGACCAATACATTTTGAGCTGTTGAAACCAAACGAAAGGCTAAATTCGGAGAGGTACTGTCAGCAATTGGATAAATTAAGAACAGCACTCCAAGAAAAGAGGCCGGTGATGTTCAATAGGAAGGACATCATACTGCTTCATGACAATGCCAGGCCACATGCTGCTTTGGGGTCTCGTCAGAAAGTCGCAGAGCTAGGCTGGGAAATTCTGTCGCATCCACCATACTCACAGGACCTAGCACCATCTGATTATCACTTGTTTCTGTCCTTACAAAATTTCTTGCAGGGCAAACAATTCAAGAACGAAGAAGATATCAGACAAGCACTGGTTCAATTTTTGGCCTCTAGAGATAAGACATTTTTTAAAAATGGGATATACAAATTGCCATCACGCTGGAAAGAAGTCATAAATAATGTGATGGCAATTATATTATTCAATAATGTTTATCCAAAGTATGAAAAAATGTATTCCTTTGTTTCATTCTAAAACGGACAGAACTTTCCGGTAGACATAATATATACGAATATATATATATATATATATATATATATATATATATATATATATATATATATATATATATATATATATATATATATATATATATATATATATATATATACATAATAATCTTATACAAAATATTTAAATGTATTGAAAACTATTCTAATTTCCATTATTTTATCATAATAATAAAATAAGATTTCTTCTTTTATAACAGCAAAATATTAAAAAAAATTGTAATTACAAAACATTTTTTATTTCGAAAAATAGTTGTCATATATTTTCCTTTCCATTATAATGATAGCATTCAATTACACCAACAATAAATCTCATTCATGCTTTTCTTTAATTGAATATTCATTATGCATATAATGTGTGAGTAATTTAGTTATAAATGAAGCTTATTTTTAAAAATAGTAACCTATAAAGAAAAAGTAGTCTATTAATTATACGATTAAAGAAAAAGAAAATATGCTCTTTGTCTACAAACTTGGAATGATTAATTGGTAAAAATTGATACGATGTTTCATTGTTACTAATGAAGGTATTTCTTATTTAATTAACGTAAATGTAATTTGTTGAATTTTTTGAACAGGAAAGCGGGTAATGGATTAATGTATCGCAACTTAGTTTTAATAAAAGGGAATCTTTACAAATTGCTCTCACAAATTGCTTAATATTTTGCTTTTGATATTGATATTCTGAACCAGTTTTATTTTCTTAGCACAAATAGTAAATTGGTTTGCAAATATTTCTACTAGAATAATAAATTGACTTTCGCATACTTTTTATTAATGTTTCGTTGATAATGAAAATGCTTAATCATTCTTGTGCTTAAGGTTAGGCTTTTGTAGGTGAAGTATAAAGTAATTTTTTGTGTAAATTAATTTGTACATGGTCTTTCTCAAGAACAAAATATTTAATAATAAATCATGGGTATGTAAACAAATTGTGTCGCACTGGAAATTGATACAATATTGAAACTAAGATATAATCAAAACCCAGTAATATACTTCTTATGCTGATAAAATAAACCGATTTGCATTTTCGGTTTTTTTCCCCTTATTTTCGGTTTAATGTCATAAGATATTTTTTGTTGATTTTAATATAATGCAAAATATTTTGATAATATTTCATATTATTAGTTAGTTTTTTCTTCTAACCAAAATAGTTGAACATAGCTGATTGATTTGTAATAATTATGTTCAAGGCAAAAGACCAACATTTGTGAAGGGGAATTGACTTTTAACTTGCACTCCGAATAAGGTTGGAACAAAAATATTTATAAAATTCTAGTGATCCGAGAACCAGTCAACAAGACTATTTTGAATTAGATCAAGAATTGATCCTTAGCAAAGGTACATATTTTTGTTAGTTTACAGCATCAGCAACAATAAATTTCAAAAATCAAGAATCTACATTGATTCAATTCATTATTTACAAATTCATAGCTTAGAGTATAGCATTCATTATTGCTTTTTTGATTTGTTGTGCTTTAGAGAAAAATCGACCAGATTGAACAATTCATTTGCCGACATCATTGAAGAACTAAGGTTCAAAATGTTGAGGCATTTACTGTGCTTAGCAGTCTTAGTAGTCAAACAGCTCGATATCTAACGTAATAATCTAGCATAATAACATCTAACGTAATAACCTAGCATAATGACATCTAACGTAATAACCTAGCATAATGACATCTAACGCAATAACCTAGCGTAATGACATCTAACATAATAACCATAGCGTAACAGCATCTAACGTAATAATCTAGCGTAATAATATCTAACATAATAACCTAACGTGTATCATTTCAAAAATATTCATATGTGGTTTAAAATTTTATTTAATTTAAAACATAATTACTTTAAAATTATTATTTGGAATCACAATTCAAAGAAATGTCACATTTTTCGAAATTATAAAAGCGCAAAATGAATCCTCCATGATAAAACCATGTCTATCTTATGTATTGTTTCAGAGAATTATTTTTTTAAATATTTTTTTACAGATTTATTTTTTGAAGAATAAAAGCATTTAGTCTAAGAGAAGTATTTTTCTTACATTTTATTCAAGAATTACCCGAAAGCGAAGGATGTATTTTTACAATTATTTTCAGAATAAAGAAACCAACTTAACGTTCTACCTAGTCATTTGACGTTAACATTTTATGATTATGTGGCAATTGATTGGGTTAAATATCTTCACAGTAAAGAAGTACGCACGTTATCAACCTAACGTTATAAAAGTTTAATTTTTAGTTTAATACACATAAATTAATTTAATTTTTATTTGAAATAATGATTGAATGATTATTTAGAAGATTAATCTAAGACATTTTATTTCTTAAAGTTTATAGAACATTCACTTAAAATATTATTCTAAGAATCTTTTAATATATGTACCAAATTTGAAAGGGAATTCTTTTCCTTCTTCTTATAACTATATTTTATCGACTTAATTATTTGGGAAATTAAGAGAATAGTAGATTAAAAACCCATACATTTTGAAAAATGACATATTAACTGATATAAACCAGTATAAAACATTGTCTAGTTAATAATAATTTCGTTGTATAATAATAATTTTGCCTGATTAACTTCATAAAAACTAAAATAAACACTTAAAAAACTAAGGCACTTAAAAAATAAATACTTAAAAACTAACTTCTTTAGGGTGGACAAAACTAAAATGTCCACCCTAAAGAAAAGAATGCTTACAGCTTTTAATAGGGAAAGACAAGTATATAAAATTCTTTAAAAAGTAAGAAGACAAAAAATATAAAAAGTGGCTTAATTTATAAAATTATTATTTTTTAGAATGTGCCTAAATTCCAAGTAGAAGCCACGCAACTAAGCTTGAAGATGTGATTTATATGTTACAATTTCTTTGTAATAAAATTTTCAGAAAAGATATCAGGAAAAATATTATTACGTTCATAAAAAAATTGCGAAATATTGGTGAATAAAGAATTAACCGACGAAAAATTACTTAAAAATTTAGATTTAAAATTTTTAGTTTGAATAAATTATTTTAGTAAATTAAATTTCATAATATCTCATAACTTTTTTAAAAATTTTTAAACTTTTGAGGTATTTATTTTTGTTTATCTAAAATTGATTTTATAGAAAATTAAAACTAAAGGGACAGTTTCACAGACTAAGGCAAATTAAGATGTATCCCATTTTTAAAAACTAATGCAATATAAATTCTTTTATATTAAATTTATTTAGCATTTCAAACATTTCATATCTTTTGTTGCGTCAACTTAAAAAAATTATTTCTTATAAATAATAAAAATTATACCAACAAAAAATAATGCACCAAACAAATGTCCTATTTTTCACCTAAGTTTGTTAAGTTTTTGTTAAAGAACATCTATGTATTCAGTTTTTCTTAAAGACAATTTCCATTCGTTTTATCAATTAATACAATCTTACAGACTTTGTTTTGCCTGATTTATATGCCTTCTAATTGCAAATAGAATGCTTTTATTTTCAAATTAAAATTTTGGCAAAATAAACTTCTATGTCCCAGTTTATTTTTAGTGTTTTATGTTTTTCACTTTTCTTTTTGCTATACCAAGCATGAAGGTTTTATTTAGTAAAAAATAATTGCAAATTGATCTTGAAATGAATGTAACTGCTTTTTTGTATGAATTTATGTTCCTTCCTTTAAATGTACATTCTACCACATGTAGTATCTCCCTCTAATCTTCTTTCTTTTCTCTACATCCGGTACGGCAGAGAAATTTTAGCGTGAAAAGCTTTTGGTTAAAAAAAAAGTATTTTTTTTCAATAGGATCTCCAAGCTTAACAAAAAAGCCCCGTCTCCACCAGAAAAATAAAGTAGTAAAATTGTACGGAGTAAAAATATCTCCGGAATTTTAAAGGAACTTTCAAAGGATATCTGAAAAAAAATCAAAATGATTTACGAACCCTTTTGAACTTTGATTGAGTGATCTTCAGTTAAAAGCTTTTGAAAAGTTTTAATAATTAAAAGACAATATTCTATAATAAAAATATCTTTTTGTTTATATGAAATACTTTCACTAACTACAATCATTGATTTCTAGAGTAATAAAAAATATGAACATTTACAACTTCTTATAAACTATATGCTTTGTTTCATTAAAATTTTAAGCAATTAATTAGAAAATTGAGTGAAGTTTCTAGAATATATTTTAGTGTCTGCTATTAAAAATTAACTTGGTAAAATCAACATAATAATCTTTATTATGATGAAATTAATTATTTTCATTGCACAAATAATATTCATTACAAATCGAATATTAAATATTTATTAAAATATTTTTTATATAACGCCCGGATAATGTTATTTAACTTTTTAAACACAACAAGAGGCAGAAATGATGGTACAGTGGGGCACCCAATGGGCGTACCGTCGTGGGCCGAAGAATGCATGGGTCTTTGTAATTTAAAATCAGGGACGAAGCAGAATACTCCCATACTGCAGGGGTACTTCACATGGAGAACAATGCGACCACAACATGTTTAACGTAACGCAGGGAATTATTACCGTTAGCGACTACGGTAGATCTTAGAGTCTGGATTCGAAGCCACTACCTTCCAATA
The DNA here is from genome assembly GCA_037975125.1 of Latrodectus hesperus. Classification (NCBI taxonomy): domain Eukaryota; kingdom Metazoa; phylum Arthropoda; class Arachnida; order Araneae; family Theridiidae; genus Latrodectus; species Latrodectus hesperus. The sequence goes on from CM075850.1 coordinate 90,461,261, forward strand.
ACCAGAACAAACATCCTAACAAACAAGGCCACAATGGCAATTTATTAAAATATATTAAAATACAGGCATTAAGAGAGGCAATTGAAAGGAAAGTATAGAACTTTATGTACTGAGGACTAAATGTTTATTCAATATATAAAAAGTAACTCATAACAGATAATATTATATAAGCAATTATCAGAATATATATATGCAATTATCAGAATTTCAAGAAAAATTGTAAATGGTTGAATTTGTGACGATATAAGTAAGTGATGAAAAGTTTTGATTAAGAGACTGTTTTATTGTTGAAAAGTGCGTAAATGAACTGACAATCCTATTCTATTGAAGATTTCATTGATTATATCCAACTCGAATGAAGCCAAAATGTAATTCAATGATAGCATGTAAACTTAATGAGATGATGTTTTTTAAATCCCGCAAATCGCATATAAAACTATCAAGCAGCAAATACTGGAAATATTTATCTATAGATTTTGAATGTTTCGACAGGGTTAAATCTTGGGTTAAATTTTTAATAAATTTGTTACATGCTTTTCTATAATAATATTATAAGGGTGGCTGTACATTATTCTGTTGAAAAATAGCATAGAACGTGGAACTCGAATTATTCATAAGGCTAACAGTTTTAGAATCTTCCATTATCACTAAATGTTTTGTAATTTTGAAACACTATCGCGTGATAAGATCGATATGTCTGCTAGCATTTCCTATTCTTATCCTCACCATATCAGTGGAAGGGTTTTGGGCATCATAAATTATAGTAAACACATCTCCATTCCACGAAGATCCTGCAATCTTGTGATAGGATCACATGATTTTTTCCGATGACGATAATAATGTATGCATGTACATCCTTGTGAATCCCTTTAGTTTATTTTGATAGTGTTTTATCTATATCAAATAAAGTAAATAATAAAGCTCCGCAAATGCATCACAAAATAGTTGCCGTCCTGTACATAACAAAAAATGCAAGGAAAGTAATTGCAGACACAAAATAGAATATGATAAATGTCACTACACCAGTGTGCCAAAATGTGACCATCCGGCTATTTGTTGCCCATGATAAGCGATGCTTCACTTTGCTGATCAAATGGGATGAGTTTTGAAGCAACGGAGCAACTGGAGTTTATCTGAAAAATATTGAGATTGGTAAACGGAGAATGAAGGCTGTTCTGTTCGGTCGATAATTGTTGCCATTCTCGGTAGAATCTAACAGTTCAGAGGTATGACCAGAAAATTTTGATGTTTCTCGTGTGGCTGCTTTCCGCATATGTTTTTTCGTCCAGGTGGATTGATTAAGTTTCATACTCAGAATGCCTATGAAAATGATATAATTCTGCAATATCATTTCAGCTGCGAATTTTTAAATCGCAAATTAAAATTTTGATCAGATATTTTAACTATTCACTCATGTTTATACTGTAAATTAACTTTGCATTTTACTCATTATTGACATTTGTGTTTAAACCATTTTTTGTGCGGTGAATAAAGAACCGCATAAAAACAACGCTCATAACTTCACGAGTAAAGCTATAAAAAATTGTTTCCGCAACATAATTCATAAGTATCTTTAAGTAGTATCTTTTAAGTATTTTAAGCGGTGAATAAGTACCGCATAAAAATCTCGTGAAGAAAATATCTCAAAAATTTACGTAATAACTAGGAACTTTTTAAAAATCAAATCAAGAAATGAAGCTAATACAATTAGGGTAGCAATGTCCTGGTATGGCAAAGCAGAAAAGCGAACGTAATGCAAATGCATTCAATGAAAAGCATTTCAAATGAAAGCTAAACAAATATAGTGATAAGAAAAATTAAATAGAACAATACTAAACTAGGAACTTGAAACCATTAGTTACATAAATCTCCTTTACAAGGGGTAAACAATACATATGTAACGTAATTGGCTGACTCATTACTTATGCAATGTAATGAAATACATCTGAAAAATTGGAGAACTAAATGACTGAATAAACCCTTTGACTTTTTTATTGATAATTTCTTCATTTACCCTCCAAACTGTAAATTTTTCATTGGTATATAAAAATTTAATCAACTGAAAAATTACGTAATAAACGACTTTACAAAAATCAAGTTTGAGTGTACATAATAATGATCAGTTTACTGTTCATTTGCATATATTCATGCATTATTCCAACTGGAAAAACGAATAAACAGACTGTATTTTTTATGTGAAACCATTTCCATCCCAAGAAAGTAATCTAAAAAATCAACAACTAAGAATAAAATGTTCTCTATCAACTATTAGCAATAAAGTAATTTTAAAAAAATCAATCATTATCAATAGCATGTTTTCTATGCATATGCTTGTAGCATTGGAAAATATTGGACGATTAAATTTTCTCAAATATTTGGGTTAAAGTACTATATTGATTTATTTAAAAATGTGTGAATATTTATAGTTTAGAATAAAGATGCTCATGTTCACAGGATCATATTTTTAGAAATTTAATAGATTGCTTTTGTTCCTTTAATGAACGATTAAGAAAAAGATTATATACAATTTATACTTCTTTTATGAAGAAAATTTAATCAGTTTGTTACGAGAAAATAAAATCATATTTAACAGTTCTCTCTCTATCTCTTAATCACAACTAACATATAGTTTAATTTTGAATATATATACATTGTTCAATCATAATTATGTGAAATATAGCTCATCATAAATATATGAAATGTTGTACGATTATCCTTATGTGAAATATAGCTTATTCTATATATATGAAATATTGTTCACTCATCATCATGTGAAATATAGCTTATTATAAATATAACGAAATTTCGTACGATATTCATTATATGAAATATAGCTCATAAATATATGAAATATTTTTCAATCATTATTATGTAAAATATAGTTCATCATAAATATATGAAACATTGTACGATTAACATTATGTGATGTGTAGCTGATCATAAATATAGGAAATATTGTTTACTCATTATTATGTGAAATATAGATGATCATACATGTACTAACTCCTGTTTAAACATATCACATTTGATTGCAGTACATATTTAAAATTAAATTGTTTTCTACTGTATATTTAAATGCTTCAAAAATGAATGCATTCACATATTATGTATGAAATAACAGATGATTAAAGAAACAAATAAAGCATAAAGTTAAGATTTCGTTGAGATTTAAATATTGAAACCATATGTTTAAAACTAAATATGTTTAACCATATCTTTAACATTTCCAATGTTAACCATATGTTTAACATTCAAAAAGATACTTCTTTGGAACTAACGTTAAAAAATATTTCATTTGAAAATCAGATTTTAAATTATAAAATTTTTTCTATTTTCTTTTCTTTCACAAGTTGAATTAATTTTATTAAATCATCTTCTGTCTCAGCTATAAAATGTCAGTTAAATAATTAAAATTTTAATAATGTGAATCTTAGAATGTTCCAAAGTTTCTTTTTTTAACCTAAGAATGATAAAAAGTTTAAATTCAAATAACTTTCTATAGCACATTCCAATTTCTCAAATGTATAATAGGCTGCAGAATCATCCAACTAAAAATTTTACGTATGGTAACACGCAAAGTATAAAATAAAAAAGAAAATCAAATAAATAGTATTAAAGTAAGCTTTCCAAAAAACTTTCAATTCATTTATAAATTGATCCTAAAAACAATTTAAAGATAAATACAATAAAAAATATTTTAAAACATTTTTTTGAATATTATTATGCTAATCTTATATTCTAAGAGAATAAAAAAGCATTTTTTGTAATAAAAATGCATTACATAAAAACTTAATTTATTGAATTTATAAGATTTTGTGTGGACAATAGGTATTTATAAATTATTTCAATGTCTTCACGAGATTGGTATATCAACATCAAGTTACCGAAGAAACTTACGGAGCTCAAGAAGAATGTCAATCTTATGTGTATTTCTTTGTGCTAGTGATAATTATTCATAAATAAATTACTATTTTTTATGCTTATATCCATCATCTCATTCGAACTTTTACACTGCTGGCCACCATAAATGCAACACCCGGAAGGAAACATGTAAATGACATGAAATTTACAACATACATTAGCGGAGGTGAAATATACAAAATATTAGAATTTCAGCGCAGACGCACATCACGCGTGCCTGTGGCACCACTTCAAAACGCTATTTAAGGTTTGGAGATTTTGACGAATTCAAGTTTAGCAATTGTATTTTTCTTGTGATTTAAAAAAAACGATCAATTATGCCTCGTAGAAGACAGAGATAATTTTCTGATCATGTATCCGAGTTCGACATAGAAAAATAGTGGACTACCGAGATTGTGGATTATCTTTCAGGGAAATCGGTAGTCGTGTTGGACGAACCAAAGAACTGTAATGAGGATATGTGATCGTTGGATGCAGAAAGATACGACGGACCGACTTGTTGATCGTATCCACCTCAATGCACCATATTAGATGTTAACAGGCAAATTGTGCGCATGGCAGTGACGGATTCCCTCAGCCACATTACAAACCATATCACAGCACTTTCAGTCTGTAACGCATCATCTAGTGCCTGCGCGTACAATTTGACGCCGTTTACAGCAGAGTGGTCTGTCCGCAAGACGTCCACTGCTTCGTCTACCCTTAACGCAGAAACACGGATGTCTCCACCGACAATAGTGCTATGAAATAAGGATGTGGATGGCAGAATGGAATGAAATTGTATTTACTGATGAGTTACGCTTCTGTCTGCAACACGATGATGGTCGCATTCGAGTCTAGAGACACCGTAGAGAGAGGATGCTGAACAGAGCTGCGTTATGCACAGCCACACTTGTCCTGCACTGGGTATTATGATATGGCGCAGTATTGGATATCACTCTCGCGATCCTCTAGTCCACAGTGCCGGTACTTTAAGCAACCAGCACTACCTCTCCGAGGTGTTGGAGCCAGTTGTGCTTCCTTACATTCAGGGCTTTCTCACAGCCATATTTTAATAGGATAATACGCGACCACACGTGTCACGTATTGTCCAAGGGTTCTTCGTCAATCGTCAGATAGAATTGCATTCCTGGCTGGCTCGCTCTCCGGATCTTTCGCTGATAGAAAACATGTGGTCCTTGGTTGCTAAACGTTTAACCCAGATCACATCGATTGTTGCAACGCCAGATCAATTTTGGCAACGTGTGAAAGCTATTAGGTCTGCTGTACCCTAAGAATACATCCTAAGTTTCTTTGAATCAATGCCGAGGCGTGTGTCAACGCTGATCAAACATAAATGAAGCTTTTCTGGTTTGATTTTCACTTTACATATATGATTGAAATAGCCCAGAATGCACTTTAAAGTTTAGATTCAAGTCAAGTCCATTTAACGTGAACGTCTTAATGGTATCAAAAATTCTGTGCAAAGACGGGATTAAAAGAGTTAAACAAACCAATTCAATATTTCCTAGATTGCATTACTGCGAACAATGAATTTTATTTGAAAAAATGTTTATTTTGTTTCATCTTGTGCTAGATTTACCGTACATTTCTTGAATTAATTAGTATTGTATTAATTGGAAATGCAAGAGAATATTAGGCCTTAAATTTTTTCTTCATTGAAAATTAGTCATTAAATAAAAATTCTATTTATTCAAGATTTAAATTTCTTAAGCTTTTTTAGTATTAAAGTAAAAAAAAAAAAGATTCTTTTAAAGTAAACAGAATTTATTTTAGCTTAAATAAAGTTTTTTGAATACTTTATAATTTTCTGTATTTTTATAATTTTCTGTATTTCTTAATTTTTATAAAAAAAATATTTTTATAAAAATTAAAAAAAAATGAATATATCATAGAAGCTCCATTTTAATAATTGTAACTCATGTTAGCAATATTTGTACTGCAGCATAATGTAAAAGGTTTATGAGATAAAGTTGATAAAAATTTTCTTCTGAGAAATGTTGTTCTTATATGCCGGTTATAGTTAGTGGTTAAAAATCAAGCAGTATGTTTATTCAACCAGAAATTAGAAAGATAAGTTTTAATGTGGAGTCTCACACCAAAAATTTTCTAGACGATGTGAAAAGTCGATATTTTTACTTTTATGTAAATGTTATGACAGTTGGTACAAAAGGGGAAACTCCGTCGATTTGAATATTATTTCTGCATGAGTAATTTAAACTTTTCAATTCATAATTCTTTAAAAAGGAACTACTTAAAGAAAACATTAAGCTTAAAATAGATTGTATTTTATAATATTAAAAGTAAAAACAATCACAGTTTTCTGAAATGAATTTTAGGAAGCAGACTTTTAATTCAATTTCATGTTACAGTGCCAATTAAGAAATTTTTAAAATACCTAATAAATTTCCTAAGTGACCGATAATTTCTTTTGAATACCTGCCACATAAATATAGACCCAAGTACAAAAATGTTTCAAATTAATATAGTGATTATATACAATCTTAGAAGATGTTCAAGTTAATTTAATCATTTGTATAAAGATTGAAAAAATGTAATTTTTATGCTTCTACCTAATCTTCATGTGCTGACATGTAGAAAAAATAAAATGTTAACAAAAAAAAGAGAGGACAGATTATGAACAAGGATCAATTACCTGTTTATGAACCTAGACACTTTTTCTTGTTGAGTCTCTACATTCAAGTTATGTAGCGTATGTAACTATGTAGGGCCTACATTGTTATGTAACATTTAAAAGAACATATGAACAAAATAGTAAATAATAAGTCTTAAAATAAGAAATTACTTCAAAATTTAAGAAAAATAAGCAAACAGTATTTCTTAAACTTTTAAGCAGTTTTCCTTAATAAGTTTTTTTTATATAAACACGTGTTGATTATATTAATACAAACAATAGAAATAACATCTTTTATTTGTTTGTCATAGATTAAGAAAAATAATGTTCTATGAAATTTTAAAACCATAGTTTTGAGAAAGTGATTATAAAATTCAAATCTTTATTTTTTGATTTTTAGATCTGTTAATTTTTTATTCATTTCTTCGCAATTTATACCGTTCAATACAATTTATTTATATATAATCTAGCTTAAAAATTAATTGTTTGACTTAATAAGTTTTTTCACGCATTTTAAGTCTAAAATTGAATTTTTACCAGATGCATTTGACGCAGACACATTCTGCAAAGGTTCGGAATTCACTATAAACTATCAATCCCAGTCTAATTATATTTCTTGAGCAAAAAATCGTTGAATTACAAACAACCCAAACTAGTTCTGGAAATGTCGATACAACTTTTGTAGTCTTTATTAACCGTAGTATGGATTATACCAACGTTAAGTATTGATTAATAAGTAACAAAATTTTTTAAGTACTCATTTAATTTTTTCGTATTAATGGCAAGTATTTTTTAGTCATGTTACATCTTCAAATTTAAATAATACCTTAATATTTGAGTTTTCTCTATAACCTATATAAGTGTTATCCACAATAAAGTAAAATGCTTAAGTTCATTTATATCAGGAAATGTCAGCAATCATTTTGTATCCTTCCGAATGCTTTTTTTCAAAGATAGTGTCTATAAATTCCTCAACTAAATTTCTTACTGTTAAAATTTTAATAAAATGTTTATGATTAGAACTTTCGTACTTTTGCTCTCTTAAATTTACATTTTTCAAGTCTTGAGTATCCATCTGTAAAAGTTGCTCCGTAAACCAAAAATATCTTGCAAGCATAGCAGTACATGAATTTATATTTTTGGACTGTACATATTAACCATTCTTATTCAATTTCTTCACCATTTGCTTTATTGCTAATAAAAATACTTTTCTTTAATGACCGAGCTATAATTTTGCATGTCTTTGCTGTATAACATTTTTAGAAGTATGTATCAATAAAATATTTGATGATTATTTCATTTTTTAGCTACTAATGTTACAGGTCAGTTGTTAAACTTAATGGATATAAAGATATTTATAAATTTTCTAAAATTAAAGCATTATTAACCAAGTTGCGTATATATTCCGTATTATGAAATAGCCTTTTCTCATTTAAGTTTTATTTTTTCTTTCTGCAATATCTGCTATGCCTTCCATATTATCCTTCCTATTATTTCAATTTAACTTTCATTGCGCTCTGTTATTTCTGTTTATATTTTCTAGTTTACAAAATACTCATCAACTTTTTTTCTGTAATATTTAATTAAGAATGAAAAATATTATGCATTAACAACATATTTATATTTTTTTTTACGTTTTCTTCAGCCCTGGAAATATGACGATAGATTACATGAATATTTATGCAATTTATTACATTCATAGCTACTTAAATTAAATAATAGCTGATAAAAACTTTCTATTTAGAGTCAAAAAATCCGTCTCTCTACCCTTGTTATGTTTAAGAATTTTACTAGACTTTCATGCAATGCGGCTCCAATGTCACATGTCACTGCAAGCTCAAACTTGTCAGACGAAATATTGTTCACTCCCAATGGAGTTTTTTTGTTAGTACACCTTAATAAACTCTGTAGATTTGGGTTAATTTTAAATTTAGTACCTAAATAAACTTATTTAATCCTATGAAATAAAACGAAGCTATTATTATATTTTGACAATGTTTCTAAAGTGGATATCTTGAACTGGTCCCAGAAAAACTCTGGTTGAAGATTGTGTTATAGTTTGTTCTTGTCACCTGCTATTTCTGTCACAGCTCTGAATACGTTGATACTACTTTAAACTGTCAGCTCCACTCTAATCAACCTTCTTATACAAAAAATGACTGTCGAGCTATAAACAAACCAAACAAGGATTCATCTTAATATGTTACCACTTCAAAACAACATCAGTGTTGAAAAATAAACTTAAATGTTGTAAAATCTAAAAGCGTGTCTTCTAAGAATATGAATTAAAATATTCTGACTTCCATAACATATTCAACTTTGATCATGTTTTATTTATTTATATTTTTACGTGACATTGAATGAAGAAACTTTTATCACAATGTAACTCACTGCAACAAAAATGGGCTGAAAAAGTTATATTGTGATAGTTGAATATTTATTTATTATGTTAAATGGCCTTTAAAATAAGCATTATTTTTTAGAATTTTACAGTTGAACTTATTACAAGTATATGTGATCAACAACTGACAAAACATTAATCAGCAATGGAGCTGTGCATTTAATTTAAAGAATTGTATCCTGGCTAATTTTGTGTTAAAAATTTCATGGATTCTTACCTCAACTTTTAAATAATGATATGAGATTTCTTTGTTTGTTTTATTTTGCTGACAGTTTTTATAACTATTATTCACAAATTCATAAAGGTAAAAGAAGAACAATGACTGCGTATCGATTTTTAGTTTTTATATTGTGAAACCTTTACTTATGTATTATTAGTGGTAGTTATTATCAGAATCATATTAATATCATTCGTAGTTATTAACTATAGATTAAATCAAGGCTATAAACAATAGTAGAAAAATTTTCAACAAAGAATATTCTGTTAATATGTAATGTGAAATTTTAATTTTAAAATAGATATTTTCTTTTGTAGTGATCACAATAAATTTTCATTTGAGATATTGAGATATTTTAACAAAAATGTCATTCAAAAGTTTTAAAGAAGTTAAATCGATTTCTTTTGTATTGTTTCCTGAAGCATTTGTAACATTGAAACGTGTTCTCATTTCGATCGAGATTCTTACTAAACTTTTCTTCTCTATCAATAATGTAAAATGACATATTGAAAGATTAATAAATTATTTTAGCTTTCAATAAGGCAATGGAGCCACTAGTTGTAACAAACTTTCTTTGACACGTATGACTTCTGAATGAAATGAAAGATTTCTGCTCATTTATTCAGCAAGATTAATAATTTCATTGATATTCCTTTAAAGGTTTCAGCTTCAGCTAATGTCACTTAATTATTAAGTTCATTATATTTAAACAATTGTCCTTGACTCTTATGATTCTTTCATAAAAGGAAAGATCTCAATTCATTTAAATGAGTCTTCCAACCCACTGATTTCATTTTAACGCATTGCTTTGATAAATGCATCAATTTTAGGTATTTCTTCGTTATAAATATAAGAATTTATTCATTATATTCCTCATGAATTATTCCAGAACAGAATTTTCACTATAGTAATGAAAAATCTTATCTCTTATTGTCATAAGTTTTGATATTCTTCTCATTATATCATTGCTAAGATATTAAGTTTTGCACCTTTTTGTAAGATTAGATCTATTTTATAATTCCTTAGAGAAAGCAAATGCGTTAAAATTGAGTAATAGAAGTTATGCAGTTATTTGCTTAAAAATATGAAGTAATTGTACATATGTACTTTAATTGTCTATAAAATACATGCTAAGTGAATGTTACTTCGAAATTTCAAATTTTGTGTTTCAAAAATAGTAAAATCAAGCATGTTATTCATATGTGCAACAAATGTATTTTATAGAATAAACAATATATACAAATCAAAGACATTTTATAAATCTACAACAATATGTTGCAAAAATTATTTTGTTTATTTATTCTTGCTTTAAGGACAATAGATTAAAAGGGAAAATAAATTTAGTTTACATGAAGTAAAGTTTTTAAAAAGAAAAAATATGATAGTGCTTTTGAATTCATGTACTTGTATACATTCTTTTGCTCATTAGAATGTATTTTTTTACGAACAAAAACCCTTTTCCAAAATGCATAATAATTTAACTTTTTATAAATTATACGTATTTCTATGTTGGGAAATAAAAGACGAATCAAAATTACATAGGATGATTGGATACTTGAATCATTAGAAATGGTTCAGAGTTCAGGCTCAGTGAGGTTTAATTTGGTATGCAGAATATATCGATATTAATATAGTGATATTTAATGTAAAACATTTCATTTTTCATCTGAGATTTTATTAAACAAGATAGAAAAAAATAAAAAAGTAAAAGTAAGTAAATATTTATTTAATTAATTCTTTGTTAATTAACAAAATGTTAATTTTTAATCTTACTGTGAAACAAAATATTTTTAAGATGTTATCTTTTAAAGAAGTTTTTTTATTTCCCAGTATTTTTTATTCTTCACAGAGCGTACATAAATTCATTTTCAGTAATATTATTATTAAATATAATAATATTATAAAAATTAGATAAATTAGACAAATGTAATTAAATAACAGTATTGCTCTTATGCAAGAGAATTCATCCAACAAATTACATCGATTGAACTAGAGTATGAAATGACTAACAAAATTAAATTATTGTGTATTCTGTTTGAGTGTATATATATATATATATATATATATATATATATATATATATATATATATATATATATATATATATATATATATATATATATATATATATATATACATATATATATATATAACATTTTCCAGAGAACGATACATTTACAATGACTAATATTTGGAGATGAAATGATTTTCATTTTCTTTGTGCTTATAACAAAAAGCTTTCTTAGTGAAGATGTGAATTCTATTTGAGAGTATCTTTCAATTCAGCCTGGAACAGCTTTTAAAATGTACTACCCCTTAACGTGTCTGATTTCAAATTTAAATCAGTGCTCGTTCTCTGAGGACTCAAATCTAAACTTTGTAGGCAAAACTTCAAAGCTATTGTTCCTCACTGTTTCTTGCTCTGTGCACATTTTGAGATTCTATTCTTGATTCATAAGAAAGTTTTGTGGTTCCAACACCAGGGAAATCATTCCCCAACAAAGAGTGGATGTATCAATGAATGGTAAAACTACCCGAATTTCAAGCTCTTACTTTCGACACTGTTTACAATCTCAAAGTGAAAATGAAAGACTTAAGTTTTATTCTTGATTTTTAGTCCAACTTTCAAAATCCGCAATAGGTATGCTAAAATTGTTTCGCATTGTCCTGTATTTTTCTTCAAATAATGTTTTAAAGCCTTCATGTCCTATTATTTGAAGGCATTAATTTAAATGGAAAATGATTCTGCTTTATGAGTGGTTCTCCACGTATATAAAAGTATAAGTTACTATTTCATTTTGGTGTCTTTAAAAATATTTCCAAACTGTTATTAATGTTATTAATGTTTAGGTTATTATAACACATTTAACGCATTAGTTAACAAGCTAGATATAAAACATATACAGAGAGAGATATATCGATGTCACTGTATATTTTTTATAATATGCTGGTTTATTACTGTGATGCATTTGTTAATAGAAAGAAATACCATAGTTTATGTTAAACCTACACATTTGAAGATCATATAAACAATTTTTTAACACTTGCCATGAATTTTACGTCTACAGAATTTTCATGGAGGAAAAGTTTATGATTGAGAATACGTTTACAGGAAAGGTATCTTCACAAACAGTTCTACTTGGAAAATCATTATCTACCAAGTTCTTCCGAAATTCTGCCAACGGTACTTCAAAATGGAATGATAATGACTAATGTCAACCAATATTTCCAAAATAATAATTCATTCCTTGTAATTTGCTGTTTTATAATTTAAAAAACTTAATGTTTATAACAATTTGAAAAGTCTTCATTTATTTTGGACTTGGCAGCATAATAAATTTTAGGATGGGGCTGAGGATTACATTTACATTATCTCGTATTCCTAAATTAATTTATTTAGTTATAAAATATTCGGCTTTCATATCTCAATATTTGAATACAGACACAGATACCATATTATAAAAAGGAGAAATAATTTTACATCATAATAATCATGCCATATTTGTTTTCTTTGTTATGTCTTATTTGTTTATGAATTAAAAGATAACTCTTAATTAGAATTCCAGAAATATTGTTTGAGATACATAAACTTGTACGATTTAACTGACTATGGATTTTTAATCGCTGAAGGTTACATCAATATTATTCACCAATGAAGGCATTGCAAATCTTGACAAAGATTTTTCATAATTTTTCCTTATGAAGATTCTTTAAATTGTAAACCAGAAGAAATAGTTCATTTTATTATATAATGACTTAAAATTTATTTATAGAAAGCAATAGAACTTTCAGCGTATGAAAACATATAATACTTAGGAATCCTTGTATTTTTATACACATTTAATACTGTAGATAAAATCGCAGTGACATTTATAAAAGATTTATTTGAATATTTATGTAGCATGCAGATTTTTCAAAAAAATGTGGATGTATTTCTATGTAGTTATTTTTACAAAAGAAAATATATATTATTCAAGAAAAAATTTCAAGATATTATATTTGTAAGAAATAGTCTTTGTCATTTACAAATTCGAAAGGATAGATGGTGGCTATTCAAATCATTTAAGTATTAGTTATCCTTTGGGGAAGTATTGTGACTATTTTGACGGTAAGATAGTGTCTGTAGTCACAATACTTCCCAAAAGGGTAGTCACAATACTTCTATAGAGTTAATAAGAAACACAATATTGGATTTAGAACATCTTTCCAATTAATCCATCGCAAATGATATTGTGATGGATTAATTGGAAAGATGTTCTGAATCCAATATTGTGTTTCTTATTAACTCTCAAGCTGCAATTTTGTCACTTACAAAAACAAGGCATAAGCCTCTTGTATGACCAAATCTCTAATGCCACTACTTTACTTTCCTCTACCTCTGCTTCACGTCAAAAGAGTCATTCACAGCAAATCAATAAATAATAGAGCTTCCCTATGTATAGTGATGCAGCTGTAGGTAAAAAGTGGATTGACTTGCTCAACAAAAGTAGTAGAATCCCAACTTTCCTGCCACGATCTGTTGCTGTCGTTTGATTTCTTGACGCGACTGTTTACATGAGCATTTACATCTTATTGGAGTCAAGAATTCATCTTGTGGCCCTCTGTGGCAACAGAGAGTTACGGATGGGACCACTTCAGGCATTGTCCTATTGTTTTAAAGTTTGATGAAGACAACTCGTCGGACGTTAGAGTTAATTTTTTTTCTGTTTCTTCAATACTTTATTGGGTTGCTCGTCAACTAATGGCAGGTTTTCCAAAGACGGGCGTAGTATGAAAAATATTTGTAAGCAGCGCATAATGCTTTTCATTGAAAAGCTAATATTTTATTTCATTTAAAATTTATTGCTTTTATTTTCAACAGATTATTTGTTTGAAAGAAACCACTAACCATATATACACCCATTTGATATGTATTTTGAATTACTATTGTGCGACGAGGTTGAAGATGCAGTCAGCATTTTGTTTTATGTAAACTTTCAAATCTCTTAAGCGAAATACAATGGGTTCCTTTCGTAAAAAATTAGCTAATAAAAAATTAGCTTTCGAAACATCATGGATTTCGACAAAGTCAAAGGCAAACTCATTTCTAATTACTAAAGCATTAAGCAAATCTTTTTCTTTGCACTGCAAATATGATTTTTTTCTGCTAAGTAAACTTTTAGCACCTTTTTTTTTAAATAATATGTCTTTTGTAGTAACACATTTCTTTTTGATACTAATTTGGAATAATTCACATATACTATGGGGTGTCTAAAATGTATTGCTCTAGCAGGCACAAAAAATCTTATCGATTTCTGTCATTTCAAAGTGTATTTTCTCTTTCCCATTTCTAGGATTATCTGTTGTCAAGATTCAGGAAACGTTTCCATTACAGTCCATTGTGATAAAAGTCACGTTTCTCGACCCTCACCACTTCTGAGGTGCAACAGGTCGAACATTGACCTATTAGTTGGAAATAAATAGGATTTTCGAAATAAAATCTTGCTTTCAGAAAATATATGTACTACGTGAGTTAAAGGAAGACGAAGTTTTCTACTATTGAGAAATGAATATGTAAAGTGTTTAGCTTGATACGTCACTTTCAGTTTGTTCAATAGAAGCCACAGTTGTTAAGTTTAAGAATGAGGAAAAAAAAGGCAGAAAGAGAAATTTTTATTAATCGTTACTTATTAAATTTAAACTTTCTTTTTGTAAGCAACTACAGAATGAACTAATTGTTTTCACTTTCTAAATTACATTATTTATATCAGTATAATAGAGAGTATGTGAAAATTTGTTTCTTTTGGTTTAAATTGCTACTAATACGTAAATATTCTTCCAGAGATGTGATTATGATTTTTGATGAGTCAAATAAGTTGACAAAATATTCATTCTTTCTTTATCTGAATTACTTCGTCTTCAAAATGTGCTTCATTGAACATCGAAGTGACTAATTTTTCACTCTGATGTTTATTTTTTTGCTCTCCCCTGTCGCTATGAAAAATATTGTGTAAGACATTTTGCTTCACAAAATTTTATCATATTAACTGCTCTATTTTTGTTACTAGCGAAACAAAATTAATCGATGTATTGTTGTTATTTTGGAATACTTACTTTGACATCACTTTGTGAGACCCTTTAACAGTATAAGTAAAGCATTTTAACATCCACAGCGCATTTGTTATCCACAGTAGGCCACATTTACGTGTCGCAAAGGAGAAAACATGGAAAATTCTCAAAATATCCATCCAGACAGACGTGAATGCAGAAAGCAGAAGTGAGAGGAGGTTCATCAGTGGTTGGCACAGAACCCGCTTTGTGCCGGTTGATTTTTCGCTTTGAAGTGCGATTTTTTAAGTGAGCCCTGTCCAAAACGTTCTGAAAGAAATGTGTGAGGAGGCGTATGAACGTTTGAAATATTCCACATAGAATTATTTCCGGTTAAGTAAATTTCAGTTTCCCAACTCTTCTACAGAGTTTGGTCAGCCAACTCAGGTGTAAACTTCATCCTTTGTCGATGCAGTGATCTAGTATAAAAATGCTGCGATTTTGATAGTGCTCAAACTAAAGACGATTTTTCTGATAGTTCCTATGCAGGTTAATTCTTTTTGAGGTAAGACGTCTTCATCCAATTGTGGATAATAAGATCTATTCAAAATTTTCTTTTTCACAACCTGAATATGAACATCCAACTACGTTGGTTAAGAGCACATACTGGAATCACGGGGAATGAGGCAGCTGATCAAGCGGCAAAACAGCAGCAACCCATCCAACCCTTCCTTTGACACCTTTAAAGTGGTCCAGAGCCAGTCTAAAATCAAAAATTAAAAATTATACAGAGCAAAGCTGGCAATCTCTATGGAATAACTCGCCGAATAGTCACCATACAAGAAGACTAATACCAAAAGTTTTATCAAGTTTCATCAGATGTGCCATATTCCAATCCCTATTTAAATTGTATCTTAATAAACCATGCGTCCTGCCCCAGCTACTTCTACAGAATTAACAAATCCAGATCTCCATCTGGCATCTATGGCCAAATTGGTACACTACTGCATTATATCACAGAATGTCCTCACAGATCTACATATCAAAAAATCATCTATTCAAACCAACTACTAGTTCCTAAAATTCTGCACAACGAACAAGTTCAGAACACAAAAATTAATACAACTAATTACTTTCTTCCATGAAAAAGGACTCCAAATGCGTAAAGACCTGGCTGTTTACCAACAGGAATCATATAACTCAGAAGCAGAGTCAACAGATCTCGAAAATTAACTAAATTCTTCCATTCAAGTAACAAACAAACTAATCAACAGTTTTTCAATTTCCAAAATTACAAGTACTTAGTACACATCTAAATTTCAAGACATGTAAAGAACTAATTGCATTTTATTCCAATAAACTTCTAAATTACATTAACTATAAACAATTTTACAGAAATTGTTTATAGTTAATGTAATTTAGAAGTAATTAATGTAAATATTTCAGCCATTCTTACTTAAATTTATTTAGATCTTGTTAACATTTACTTTTCTGTTTCAATTGATCCTATCCTATTAATTCTGTTAGTTCAAGTTAGTATTCCGAACTGTGATACAGTGATCTACAACCCCACCTTTGTAAAGCATTCATCACTCAAAAATATGGCACTGGTCGTGCATTCTGGAGAGCCTCTTCAGGCTCGCGCTCCCAGATTACAGTTCCCAACGGGCACCTGGTCGGACAACCAGCACTCCGTGCAGGTTGTCCGACATTCTAGACTGAAGTAGAGGCACAACCTGATAGCCAATTGGAATAGAACAGGACCTCTTCTTCTCGTTGTCTGTTTGTCTTAAAAAAACTAAAATATGTATTACAAAACTGAAATTATTGACCATTGATACAGAATTAAGAAATATGCATTCGGATAAAGTATATGTTCATTATCAACAATTTGCAAAACATTTTTTCGAAAAAAAATCAATGTTCGCAAAACAAAAATATATTACGGAATTAAAACCTGTTACGATCATCTGGTCGAGAAATATGTTACTCGGGACTTATTAAGTTCCATTCTTATATTGTATTCTTCTATATTATCAACTTAAAATTCTATTGAAGTAGCATTGTTGTTGTTGTTGCACCAACTTTTTTTCCTGTACCTAATCCTGAGATGGGATCTACCAGTTAGAAGTAGCCAAAATTTAGAATTTCTTTATAATTTAGAAGTAGGAACCAAGTAGAAGACCCCTTAATATTTGGTCAGCCACATCCAAAAATATCATTTCAAATGGAGGGTATTGCAACCATGGCCAATTTTAGGAGCCCTAGAGGCAATTAGCTATTACAACGGATCTTAGGTTGGGTTAGTATTCGATCTCAATATCTTTCTGATAACGAGAATAAATGTCCTAACCAGCTGCATTCATAGATTGAATTATTTCATACAAAATTGCATTGAAAACGCATATGATTGAAACACTAAGAAAAATTACTATGCAAATTTTGTATAGGTTAAAATCATAGCTGAGCCTTAGCCTGGGAGTAATGATGTTGGATATTTGACCCCTCATAAAATCGTTTTGTTGAGTATGTTTTCATACGCTATGGTTTAGTTTTGGTCATTATGATTCTGTCCCTCAGTTGGTATAATATGGAAGTTTGAAGAGTTGACAAATCAGTTTTTTTAATTTTGTTAAATAATAGTGGTCCAAATTTATGAGACGGTATAGTTGAATTTCCCACCTATTATTAGGGAAAACAGATAGTCAAAAGCTTGCTTTAGCAAGCAAACAAACTATTGCTTAAGAGCATAAATAACTCTGTAATCTAGTGAAAATTTGAATTGTTCTTTTGATAATGTGTCCGATAGTTAAAACAACCAAATTCTATATTGCACGCTAGACTGTTACAAGGAAACGCATGCATGCGAAAAGTTAGGCAAAGATCATCACTAGTGTGATGTCAAGTGGAGTTTGCTTGATCAAATATCGACCACGTCTCTTGAACGTGATTTTAAATTACGAAATGGTTAACTCAGTCTTAAAGCTTATGTCGGCTGAAATACTCAGCATGTAACGAATAGCAATAAAATAACCAAATTTTACATAAGGGCGCTCCGTGGCTGAGTGGTCAAAGGCATCACTGCTAATCGCTTGAGAGCGTAGGAGTGTGGGTTCGATTCCCACCGTGGTCCTGGGTGTTTTCTTCGTTATTCTTCTGTGGTTGTACATCTTTCATTGTGCTATTTGTCCTAATATCGACGAAGACATACAAGCAGATCTCAAGAATCAAGCATACAAGTCTGAATATATGTAATGTAATAAAAAAATATTTTACATAATTGTAATAGATTGTCTGATATGATTTTGGGCACAACTTGTCTAGCGGTCAGCGTGTCTGACTGCGGATAGGGAGGTCCTGGATTCGAATCCCGGTTCGAGCATGGATGTACTTTCTCTCTCTATCTATCCTGTCTTTGTCCTTTCCTTGTATGAGTGGGTTATGAATTGTTGTGCCTATCCTATAAACGGGTACCTATGGCATGTGTGTACTGAGGAAGTCGGACTCCACACCAAAATATGATTCAGTTGGAAAAGTGAAGCAGCGCACCCCATAATGCCAGCCTAGCTGGCACACGACAACAACATATGATTTTGGGGTAATGCATTCTTCAAAATTAGTTTTAGTTATTCATTGTAACTTAAATCAAGAAATTTAGCTTTATAAATTGAATTAATTTAGACTATAAATATTAAATAATTTAGATACTTATTATCTTAAATGCGGATCCCCAGCTAAATTGTCATCTGACCCTCAGTTTAGCATTTTATAGGATCGATTCTGCGGAATACTAAACTGAATCCATTTAAAATTGCAAAGTTCGTGTCGATTTGTTTATCTACTAAACCAAATAATTTATTCAGCATTACATTCAATAGTTTTACTTATTTATATACAACTTAAAATTAATTTATTGTATTTTTTACTTATAAAAACAAACATTATGAGAGAACAGGTCTTTTTTAAATTTTAGATCATGAAATTTGAATTAATTCAATGTTGGTTTAAAAAATAGGTTTTCAAAGAATAAACAGTAATTATAGAAACGTTTTAAATACAGGAAAAAATCAAACTGAGATGGTTTTGATTCATTAATCAAGAGTTTTTTACAAAAGATTCAACCAAAATGATATAAAGTATTTTAATATGCATTTTTTATTTTTAATCAAAGTAAAACATAGTAAATATTTCATTATTCTGAAGATTAATAATTATTACCGTGGGTGCTTATCTTTGCTGAAAACATCTCTTATAATAATTTATTGACGCATTATATAAGACTTGTTTATTTTTATAATTAGCTATACAAAATTAAAATAACAATAAAGCATATATAAAGCATTTAATGCATTGAAAGCTTTTAGAGAGAAATAAAAGGATTTGTGCGTCGCTAATTTATATAAAAATGTAAAATATTTGCTAAGTGTTAAAGAATTAACCATAAACTTATTAATGAGTAAATTCTTGAAAAAAGGGCAAAATTAATTGAAGTTTCAGACAAGTAATTGAATGTTTTCTCAGCAAATAACTTCAAATTTATTACTCCATATTAATGAAAGAATTACATTAGTTATTAATTAACAGTCATAAGGAAATAAAATGTTGTGGAATATGTATTATGATTTAAAATGTCAATATTTTTTATTTTGTAAAGAAAATAGGGAAGTTATGGGGACTGACAAAAATTTATGAAGACAACAAATAAACATTAAAAATATCAAGGTTTCGAGTATTATAAATAAAATATTACAGAAATCCCTCCAAATATTCATAAACTTTCATTTCATGGGCTTAAAATAAAATTACGATTAAAAAACAAACGTATTTAGGACATTTATACAAGGATAAACCCCATTAAAAATTTAAGAATGAATCTGTAATAATGGATAAATAAAATATTTGAATGTCTGTTGAAATCCTGGTGAAAATAGGGGACCTTCTCTCTCTAAGCCTTAACATGTGTACCATTCTATGAATATTGCATTCTTTTAAACATACGCTTTGCTCATGATAAAACCAAAATTGAAGATCTAACAGAAGTGTCACCAGTTGATATAAGGAATCAACTGTAAAGATAGCTAGGTATTAACGATCAATTTTAGACCATTGTACTATGTGAAATCTAGTGAAATAGCTCACACTGATGAATAAAATTACGAATTAAGTTGATCCGACAGTCAACGGAATAAATATGATAGTCAATGGAAATATTTTAAGGTGGTTGAGTCTTCATAATTTAGAAGCAAGGTCTATATAGAAGACCCTCAATTTTGACCCGCCACCCCTAGAGGTATTATTTCACTTAGAGCACATTGTGATTCCGCCCTATTTAATGTGTCTCCTCAGTCTCACATTTCGGGAACATGACGGATCTTCGATTAAGTTGGGAATCGAACTATCTTCTGAGGTTGAGAGCGACGGTTTTCCAATTAAACTACCACAACCTCATTATGCTTACTACTACTTCAATCTCAATAATGCTTACTACTACTTTATGAGATAATTACTGCCAATATTTAAAAAGAAATTAACGGTGAGCAGGAATCTTCCAAAATAATACAATGCAAACGTCATCTTGCCACTCTGAAGTTTTTTCAATACTCATGATTTATCATGCAACCTCTTTCTTAAATTTTTAAATGTAAAACCAATCCAGAATTTGTTGAAAATTGTAAAATAACTCATAATTAATGAGATTTATTCCAAAGAATAATTAACGATCGCATTAAGTGTACTCTTCAATTAAATTTGATATTTTCATGAAACAGGATTTAGTAGCATTAATGCCATTTGGAGTTACATGGCTAATGCTATTTTGGAAAAAAATCTTTAAAATGACACTGAAATGCTCGAATACTATTCGACAAAACATATCATTAAAAGATATATTTTCCCTATTTTCATATCACAATTTACGTTTTTTAAAAAAAGGTTATTTTTTTATTAACATTTGAGCAAGGAAAAAATTCTGTCATCTCTTTATCAAATATTCTCATAAATTCGATTTCGTTTTGATTTATATTTAAATAAAAATTGTAAATTATAAAATTTTTAGTTGTTTTAAATTTCTTGTCTCCTGATCTTATAACTGGTAAATGAAATTGACCGGTCTTTATAATGATATATAAGATTCGAAATTAATATTTAATTAATTTTATTTACTTGAATCAGAATGAACTACCACATACAGCATCTTGAAAAAACTCTGTTTATAAATTTAGTGTAATTTGTAAATAGTTATTTTAGTGCTTTTCCCTCTCAATTTGAATTAATATTTATTAACTTCCAAAATTATTTTATTAAATAATTTGATATGTTTATAGTTATAGTCTATAGCTAATTTTAATTTTAATTTAAAGCAATCCCTTGCATAGATGTTTCTTGGTAATAAGAAACACCTATTTATAAATTTTTATAGCATCAACTATTTTTTATAAAAATCAATTTTTGCAAAAATTTCTCCTTGTTTGTAAACATTTTTTAAAAATTTGCTAATAACGAAAAGCTAAATTTCCTGAAATATATTCACAATCAACTTTCATCATATACAAAATAGAAAATTTCTATACACTGAAGATAGATAAAAAAATGTAATTTCTTAATCAAACAAAATATTGTATCTATATTAAGATGAATGGTAAATTCGATCAGCATGATTTTTCCAATACATATATTCATATTTTTTAAGCTTTATTGTTAAAAATAATTAATTTAATAATTTAATTATTTATATTTATTTCCACTAGTATTTATTTAATAAAAATTATAAATGTATTAATATTTACTTTTATTAGTCTGATATAATCTAAAATATCTTAAAATTCGGAAATTTTATTAAAGTTCAGAAAAATTTTGAATTTTCTTAGCATTTCTCTACAACCACTATATATTATCAATATATTATCGTCAAACTATACTTTTTAGAATTTGTTCTGGTTTATTAATGTTTATATAATGAAATTTCTTATTGAAATTATTAATGAATATAATGAAAATATAATGAAATTTCCATGATTGTTGAAAAAGAGATGTATTTTACCTGTGCAGCTATATACATCATACTCTGATATGAACTTTTATTCAACAAATAATGCATTTTAAAATAATTCTTTCTTTAATTTGTGTGTATATTATTAAACTCAAATTATTCACAAAAGATATGCATTTTACTTCTATTTCTATAAATCACTGTATACTGATTTCGATATTCTATCGTCAAAAGATAAATTTAAAAAAGTTAATTTTTGAATAATCTTTGAGTATATTATGAAATTTAAATGATTGACAAACGAGATGGACTCATAGGTGTTGCTGCGGTGCTTACGAGGGCAGAAAATTAAATTTCCGCGCTATTGAGGAAACTAATGTCTGCAACGTTTCCGCCTCGACGGCTCTATTCAGAGTGGCCCTGAAAGGGGAAATGACAAAAAGGTAATCCACCGCTTTTCCAGAAAGCTTTCGTTTCCGAGGAAATGCTGCCAGATTCCGACGTCGCAATTATTGGAAGAAAGTCATTTTATCGCCCAAATAAAACCATAAATGCGCAATACCATTTCTTCTTTCACGTTTATCAGGTCAGGAGATATATCTCAAACTGTTCTTGAATTTATTGTTCGCTTAGTTTGAGAGAGATATTTAAAGATTCACACAATTACTTTAAAATAGAGACAAAATTTGGCTTTGTTTATTGTGTTAGTTTTATCTTTGAGTTTTAGAAATTAAAACTATAAATTATTAATCTTTTATTATTTTCAAAAAGCATTATATCATTTTGAAGGCTTTGCGAGATGTGTATGGATTTATTTTGAAACATTTAAGCATTTTTACATGTGTAGAGTTAATGCCTTTCCTTTGTTTTATCTGAAATACATGTACAACACTCACATGTAATAAGAATTTACTAAATTTCAAAATGTTGTAAAATAGCAAATGCTTATTAGGAAGACAGTACTCTTCGGATCAAAAGGTTGCGGCTCCAATCTGTACACTGATAAAAACGAGAGATGAATGTTCTATTTCTATCTTGATCAAATTTATCTGACCGGTGGGTGCTTGGGAGTTTTCCGAGTTTTTTTTCTTGTCACAAGGGGATATAGCCATCATCCATGAAAGCTTCTTCTGAAAAGTAATTTACGCTGTGGATATTGAAATGCCTTACACAAGAGTTTGACCATTAAGTTACTTCCTACCCTTTGTCAAGATGTAACAAGCGATACGCTACGAATCAACTGAATTCTAAACTTTCAAGTGATTGCGAATTTCGGTACTAGAGTAATATGTTTAAGTATATTTTTTGTGATTTGCAATTTCAGCCAAGTATGAAAAAATTACAAAGTGTAACAAACTCATACAAATCTAAGATTTAATAATAACGACGCATTTTTAATTAATATCTCTAAAAGTTCATTGTTATAATGAGAAAGAATCAGGGTTAATAGTGCAGAGGTTTCTAAGCTTGTTACTCTAAAAGTTCATTGTTATAATGAGAAAGAATCAGGGTTAATAGTGCAGAGGTTTCTAAGCTTGTTACTTGTCACTAATAAACAATGGTAGATGAGTGTTCCGGATTTGCTTTCTGCATTTAATTTGGCTCGTGGAAACGTCTGAATTTTCTTGTTTTTACTCTTGTATGAAAATCAGTATCTGAGAATATCTTTTCAAGAAGGCATGCTGTGATACATTTTGTTCTTATTATAACTTCTGATACAATATTTATGGGAATAAAATGCAATATATTACATAAAGAGTTACTATATGTTCTAATTATATTGCTTGAACAATTTCATACAGTATTCTTGCCGCATAACTCTCAGATTGATGTGATCATTTTTCATGGTAAATTATATTATAATGATATCTATCTGGTTCTTGCATACTTGATTTCATATGCTAATTTATTC
This sequence comes from Latrodectus hesperus, assembly GCA_037975125.1. Lineage (NCBI taxonomy): Eukaryota > Metazoa > Arthropoda > Arachnida > Araneae > Theridiidae > Latrodectus > Latrodectus hesperus. Next base: position 90,485,362 of record CM075850.1, read on the forward strand.
TTAATAGGACTTTGCACATAAATATTTATAACAAAAAAAGAATCATGTTATGGCTACTTTAATCTGCATCGAGCAGATTTACTTTTTTAAATCATTATACGGATAATTTTATTATTGATTTAGGAATGAATAAATAATATGAATAAAACCTACATAAAGTAATAACGTTTACTTTTATTACATGTTATCTTTTAGTATTTCTGAAATATATTCACAATGAATATCTAATATTTAATAGATACTGACGGAAAATTGTCTGATCAACATCTAATTAAAAATACAGTGCACAATTCGCATAATTTAAATTTAAATAGTTTAACAAGGAATCTTTTAAATATTTCAGTTAATTTGTTTAAGAATTAAAGTATCATTTTTATTTTTATTTATTAGTGATAAAGAAGGAAATATATTTTTATTTTTTGATTTTTCTAAGACGACGCGCGTTCATATTTGGAAACTTATATAGTTACTTCAAAAATTTTAAATATTAGGATTTAGATTAATTTGTGTTTAAAGTAAGTACTGCGTAAAATAATTGCGGAAAATTTTAATTACTATGACGTAGTTAATAATTAATTTGATATCGCAATGTTTCATCTTACTTTCTACATAATTTGAGAAATTTTAAGAGTTTCCAACTTAAAGCGATTCTAAAAAATATTTAATCTCTCTTTTAATTAAATTAAAAATTAAAAATTAAATATTTGATTAATAATTCGAAATAAATAATATTTTGTGTTTAATAATTTACACATTTTGCATTTTTCCGTGATTTGATTACTGAGCTTGAAAATTTTTCAAATAAATAGTGACATTCTACAAATAAAATAATTAAAATACTAAGACATAATAAGAATAAATATTTAAAACACCAAGACAGAAAGTATTTTAAATATTTTCTTTGTTAGTTTTGTAAAGTATTAAAACATTTATAAGGTAACGAGAATAAACAATTATAAAGGTATGGAATGTAAGAATTTAATATGTTTCGACAATTTTTTGAAAAAATAATATTTTGGAAGTTTATTGATGAAGTAAGCATTTTAATTTTTAAACTAAAATGTTTGCCATGTTTGTTGTCTTGAGTGCTTTTATCGGGAAAATAAATTCTTTAAAGAAAACAGATTTATGTGCTTTTGATCGTAGCAAAACATTGAAAAATTTCTTTTATTTTCCATTCTTGGTAAATTATTTTTTTCTGTTTTTTCCCCATCATAAAATCTACAAAGATAACTTTCAAAGCAAGCAATATATCAGAAGCAATAATGTTTTTCACAAGACAACGCTTAATTCCATTAAGTTTCTAACACACAAAAAGTATCGATCTAGCAAAAATAAATTAGTCGTCATTCTTAATTTATAATAATTAGCTTAAAAAATAATTTGGATATTTTATGTATTTACTTTGAATTTTTAGGCTACTTTGTTATCTTAATAAACTTTATATCTTTGTTTAAAAGATAAATAAGTATAAGTAATTTAATTTTTCATAAAAAAATCATAAAAATTTTGAAAATGAGAGTAATTTGATTTCAAATTAAGAATAGACAGATTTGAATTTGAGAGTAGACTGATTTGAAATTAAGAGTAATTTATAAATGTATCTTTTACATTTATCAAATTTAAGAAATTAATATTTGTCAATATGTCAATTAATATAATAAATTTTTTAATCTAATTAATTATGCTTACTTACGTTATTGTAATTGTATTGTATTGTATTTATATATAACATTATTACATATTAATTATGTGAGCTTTTACACATTAGATTCTAAATTACTAATTATGAATGTAGTTTAACAATCCAGTATTAACATCAGTTAACTTAAAATTATTATTTTAGTTTGAGTAATTAATGGACACCTTTATAAGAAGGATAGTTTTTATTAAATTGGGAGATCATGATATCTTTAAATTCTAAACTAAATATTGTTTTTTGAGTTACTGCTATAATCTTATTTCCTTTATTCATAAAGATATGGAGTTTTATAATCGATAAAGAATTTTATCATTACAGGTTTTATATACATCAGAAATAAAGACAAATGCAGCTATTTATAAAGAATCATTTCGTAACAAAAACTATTATAATTAGAGATATAGTAACAAAATTTTAGTTGATATATTTCTAATTATAATAATATGTATATGTTTGAACTACTATATTTCTAATTATAATAATATGCATACGTTTGAACTACTATATTTCTAATTATAATAAGTTTTTAATGTGTTTAGATTTTTCTGGTAAATTTATCAGTAACTCAAATTTTATATTTCGTCAAATGAATTGAATATTATATTTTATCTTAATAAAATACTGCCATATTTTGCAAAAATAATCATACATTTCTATAAAATACTTTATATTTAGATAATTAAAATAAATTTGGAAAAAGTTTAATACATTATTTTTGTGGAAAAAAAGTAAAATATTTTAATATATTTTTCGATGAAAAAAATAATCATGTTTCGACTATTTCTTTTAAATTAAATATTTGTATTAAATAAAATTAATAAATCTTGACAAACTACAAATAACGGAATTTAACATTTGGAGATCTGCCTTATGTCAAGTTGCAGGTTCGTTCTCAAGAAGCTTTTACTTAACTTTGCAGACTTTATTTTTAAAAGGATTTATGAAAATGAAGATTATATGTAGGTCTTAATATAACTCTACTAGTGTGATATTGTTTGGAGGAGAGTATGCGTTAACTTAACAGCGTCGATTTGCTCAGTATCTGTTAATGTAGCTCTTATTCAGTGAGTCATTTAATCAAGTTAAAAAATTGCTAGATTTTTTTTGTTTCATTTCTAAAGAAATTGACTATTGAAAGTATTTAGGGGAAAAAAAACGTATTACATGGAACAAAACTCAAGGACTTTATTCATTTACTTTGTTAAAAAAGTTGCCTTAAAAGTCTTTAGTATATATGAATATGATGCAATAAATATCAATAATTTTAAGCATAATTTGCAATTAATGGCAATAATTGCTTGCAAGCCTACAAAAAGCATTTTCTCTTCTACATCTTATGTCAGGACTTCATACACCTGTAAAACAGATACACTATCAAAGAAATACTTTTTTTAATAAAAAAGTATCATGAATATGTTCGTAATAGATATATTCTTTGGACAGTATTACAAACAATAAATGGCAACTAGTATCCTTTTAACTGAAGTGTTGTAATATATGTTTCAATTAATTTTACCCTCAATTCTCATTTAGGTAATAGGAAACCATATGAGAGTAAAAGCCATGATGACAATACCACCATGTAACTAGTTTGAGTCATTAGTGTAGAGAGTTCCGCTTAACGATGCACATCCAAATCAATTAGGTCTTTACTATATTATATGGTTAAGTATGTTTCACTCATTCCTTATTCAGTACAATTATGCTTAATTTCAATTAACCGTGTTAAATCGTATTTAAAATGAATGAAATAATTGGATTAGCTCGGAGATGTTTATTGAATCAAACTAGAAAATAATTTGGTGGAGAGATTTTAATTTTTTTATGAAATAAATAATCCAATGTTACATTTTAATCAAGTTAATTCCTCATTTCGTTGACATTTGATTTTGTCTTTATCTTTTAAAGGCATATGTTTGTGATTTGAGAGCACTGAGATCGAAATTGCCTAATTCAGAAATTTTTATGTTGATAAGATGCTGAGTAAATAAGGTATTTTTTTCCAACGGCGGGATTGGGTAACTAATTATTCACCAGAACAAGGCCAGAAATTGCTATGTATTTACCATTAACCGGTGAGCACCTGTGAACCAAGTCATTGAGGCGCGAGTAGCCTTTATATCACTTCACCACAAAACCATTTATAAAGTAGACTATATTCATTCATCATCTCAGAAGAAAGGACAAGGGAAAAAAAGACCTGGGACTCTAACCCGGGACCTAGAGCTCAGGCACGCTAACCATTCAGCCATCAACTGGCTATACAAGGTATAAATATTTCTTTATTAGTGTAGCTTAAAAGTTTGTAGTGGAAAGACTAAAATGATTAATCTAATGATATTGACTCGTCCTTTGATTTTAATTCCTAAATAAAGTCTCCAGAAATATCTCAATCTATATCCAAGAATTTCATCAATGGTGTTGCTCTAGAACGATGTTAGTGCAGAAGTAAAAAGTGGTACCACTTGTTCTGGAGTGAAGGGGTTAGAATAAATTATTGATATGTATTTTGATTCGCGAAGTTTATGTAGAGATGATACTTTTCTTAGGAATAAATTTAAAAAACAAAATTCTAATAAGATAATCTTACGCATTTGATGTCATCAATTGGACATACTGCACAGTGAATAAGGGTCTACTTCTAAAGCATTTAAATATCTATACATATTATAGAAACGCTTTTTCATAGGGTACGGGATATATTTAATATTTACGTGTAGCACAAGCAAAAACCTTGATAAACTCTAAGCCATTGCCTTGGCAAATGTATAAGGAGAAATCCGAAACCCAATGACATTTATTATCTGAACAATTTCTCTAAAATTCTATTCCTGAGCAATTTCCAATGATAAGGACAGTGATTCTCAGTCATGTGCCACTTCTCTTTTATCTTCTGTAACATTCTTAAAGTGTGTAGCCAAATGGTAGAAATGTATATAGTAAAAATTATGCTTTTTTATTTTGAGTAAAGTATCAAACGTATTGTTTTTTGTGGTACATATTATATTGTTTTATTTTAAATTGAAAAGTATTATCAATTACTACTTTACACAGTGTATTATAGAAAAATAAGCAACTTTTAATCTTATCTTTTCTTTGTGTACCGCCAAATTTTAAACTCATGAAAGTGTGCAGCGACAAAAAAGGTTGGAAGTTTTTAGTTTAGGGAAAGAGTTTGAGACCGATTGAATCTAATCCATAAAGTTCGTTTGTTACAGTGATCGCATCAAATTTAGTACTTGTAGATAATACGTTTTACCACATAATAATATTAATTGAATCAGTCTCTCAAATTGCTAAAGTTTGCTGTTATTAAAATTGTCAAGAGGTAAGATAAAAAATTATACAAATGATTCAAATTAAATTTTTTGTTTTACAAAATTATATCATATTGTCATTTTGCACTTTTGAAACTATTGTGCAAAATGTCTTAATATATTGCTCACAATGGTCAAGTTCAATGTATGGAGCTTTACAAATAAAATACATGCAACAAAACCTTTCCTATAATAAGATTACTTGATGAAACATAAAGTGAAATTTATTTTTATAAAATATAATTGTGTAAAAAAATATCCAAGAACTTTTTGTAATGAAAACAGATGAAGTGAATTCGCAATGGGAAGATTGCGTGTTTAAATAAAATGTTTTTTATTTCACAATTTTACAATTTTTCCTTGACGAAAGAAATGTTTTCTGCATAATTTCTGCTAGTTGTATGTTTTTTCTTTTACTTTTAAGACATAGTGTAAAGTTAGAGTTATGTAGTCAAGTATTTCATTAAAACATTTTTCCATTCCAGTAAAACAAATAAAATACGAGGGAATTCTCGTTTTTATTCTTTACAATTCTGTAAGCGTGAAATATCATGTTCAATGATGGAAAAAAAAAAAGTAGAGGCTGTTGAATATATCACATATTATATGAAATGTCATCATTAGAATTTTCAAAAGGGGCTAAGAAACTCCAGCTGTAATGCTTGGATTAATTTTTTTATTTCATAGAATTACTTTTATATAGCGTTATTTTGCATTTTTGAAATTATTTAGCAAAATATTTCGATAAGTTGCTCACAATTGCTAAGTTTATTGTGGGACTTGTTGTGAATAGTATGCGCATAGTAAAATAATTGCAGGAAATTTAAATTTTATGAATAAATTTAATAAAATGAGAAGATAATAATAATATAATTATGAAAATTCCAAAGATATTTATAAAAATACTTTATAATTGAATTTCAAATTCATTTAGCTTTTTTTAAGTTTAAAATAATATTTTAAAAGGTTCAAAAATAGAAGAAGCTTCTTATTTGATAATAATTGACAATAGTTATCAGTAGATCAATGTAAAAGGATGGAAAGAAAATATCTCATGGAAACAATAATTTTACATATAAATGACAAAAAAAAATAACAAAAAAACACACTTTAAAAATGATGTAACAGGCTTAATATTGAGTATGGCTTTCTTGTATGGTACATCTAAAACTGATTCACGTTTATTTTACGTGGATACGATTATAATATCGATTATAGTTCAATTACCGTTTAAAAATTAATTTTTTTCAAAAAGAAAAAAAATGATTGATGTAAGCTTGCTTATGAAAATAAGATTCTATTGACGTAAACGTATCGTCTGTTTGATTTTAAATACATTTCCTCTTATGTACCTCAAAAAACACGTTAAATACTCAAATACATTGGTTTTCTTTTCAGCTTCCAGCTTGTCTGCAGATTTATGCAGAGTTTTTTTCGGTATCTTTCTCCCTGTACAATAATCTCCTTACCGAGAAAAAAATCGTAAATTAATGACGTAAATATTCTATTGACATAGAGTATTGTTTAAAATGGCGTATGTTTTTAGAAATTACTAAAAGATAAAAACATTTTATTTAAATTTCCGACATCTCTTATCGACAAAACCTAAAGTTTTCTGGCGGAAACTGATTAACAATCGCATCAATGATCTATTCTGTACATATAATGTATTAGTACCTTTTTTTAATAAAATAAAATTAAATTTTGCTGTATTTAACTGTTTTTTACCATTGGCGACTTGTGATCATAATGCTCCTTTTAACGGACAAAATTATGACTAAGCCATCTTCTGCAACAATTTATTTAGCTTTGTTTAGTATTTAGTTTGCTTAGCTTTGTTTATCACTCTTCAGTAAAACTGTGCGCAAAAAATTGATTGGAATATATTAATACATAAAAAAAATTGAACCACACACATTAAAATCATATTTCTACGTTATGTTATTTTACTTAAGAAACATGCTATTTCTTAAGATCACAAGCAGATACCCCTGTTTGTAATCTTAAGAGCAATGGAAAAGTACTGTTTCTTCAGATTATTAGAATATTACACGATTAGTTTGGATGCATAAAGATCATTTGATTAAGCCTATTTCGGATTATTTTACTTGAGGACTTGCATTTTGCTACTAAAAGAAAATGCCATTGTGAATGACTATCGTTACCTGTTCTGCCTACACGATCAGGTCATAGAATATTTCGGTCACTACTTTCTGTTTAATATGTCGATGATCTCGTTTTGGTCATAGTCAATCAATTCCACTTTCTCCTCATAATTTCACAGATTCAAAAGAAACTCCTTTCCTCTCTAATAGCATTTACAATATTTCTTTATGTTCGATTAGACTTAAAGCTTCTAAGAATGCATCAAGCTAAGAACTCTAATACCAGGAATCAAATACATCTTTTCTTGGTTGGGAGAATTTATTATACAGTTTTCTGAAAAGAAAAATTGAATAATAGAATTTCACGATTGAGGCTGTGAAAGAAGAATATTAATGTCTACATTTATATTCTCTTTCTATTCTTGATCTCAAATGAATTTATTTGCTTGTGACGTTTTGCTCACCTGCTTTTAGTACATCTTAAATTAAAAAACGAATTCATCATAGAAGTCAATCGACAATTCTTGATGTGGAACCCTGAAAATGCTTAGAGCTCTAGAGTATCTAATATATCTTCTTTAATCTGGAATGACATGGAGAAAAAGTGTCAGCTCAGATGCAGAATTCGTCATTTGATCTTGGTTTAAAATTTGGAATCTACGTTGAGTGACATAAATCATCAAAAAGGCAGCAAATATAACTGATCTCAATAACTTAACTCACCTTGGATTTTTTATACAACGTTAGTTGTCAATGAATGAAGAAAAACAACTACTTAGAAAGCCATATGTTAAAACACCGGAAGAGTATATAAATGAAAATATAAAACATATTTGTAGAAAATTTTTTATTATTCAGTGATATTTTAGCACATCACTTCAATATTATACATTCATCTTTTAAACGCATCTTTTACACATGATCACTCTAACTACAATTCAAATTCTGCGTTTTGTTCTTTTTACCGTTGCTTACCTAGCTTATTTCATTTGAGATAACAGCCCTTACAGACTGATATTCATATTTATTATTGTTGCAATTTTTTTCTTTTGAAAAATCAATTTATAAAAATTTTTATTAATACCACATCAAATGGACGCATATCCATACATATCCTCTATGGCTTATACAAATTGGTATAAGCCATAGAAGATTTCAACTGTCAAACTTTTGAAGCAATTTGACTTCAGTATATATTTACCTTGTTTAATGGATAAAAAGTCAGTATAAAAAATAATGTAAAAATAGGATCGGTTTTTGCAATTTTCTTCAAAAATATAAGATGCATCTCGGAAACTTAGTGATTAAATTGAATAACAGTAAATGTTTATTAAAGAGACATTTTTAAATTAATTTTATGTGGTGAAAACGCAGTCGATTTATTTTTGCACTAAAAAGAGATAAACACACATCCAAAACAAAACCAATTTTTTAATAATTTCAAAAACTTAAATCTTTTTATAGACATTATTAATTGATATTTTAAATCAACTTTATAATAATAATTTTTTGCAACTAATTTTAGTATGAAATATGAATTCCTTCGTAAACAGAAAATACATGTATATAATGAAAAATGATTGATAAAATTAATTTCTTATAGAAGATTAAGTGATGTTAGAGAGTAAAATAATTTCTTTATTTAATCGAATTTTCTCTGTTGTAATCCAAAATTTAATTTCTTTTGAGAAAAGTTAAGGTGAAATTAGTAGTAAATAAAAACAAACATTTTTTACTTAAGTAAAAAACGTGATATTTTCTTCAATAATAAATTATGTTTCAGCAAAGTTCTTTTTTGGTATAAATTATTGACTGCTTTGTATAAGATATGAAAAAATCTTAATAACAAAAATAAATAAAGCGAGAAAATGAAAATTTAAAAATAGTTTTGCTTTTAGTATTCTTATAAATCGAAAATTTAATTATTTATTTGTTCCTCAAATATGACTAGATTTCATTATTTTTAACATTTTTAATAATTTTACTTTAAAAATAAAATATTGTCTTATTTTGTTTAAATTAAAACAATGTAGTAAATTTAAGGTAAGAAACCGTTTTTCCGTTTTGGTCCTTTTCTGTCCTAGCATAATAAAATTGGTTAAGTTAAAATCGATACAACATTAATTTACTGTAAAATTTACATATTAAATGAAAAAATAGCATGCTTGACTATTGTTGAATCTCCAGATCAAAAATTAAATAAATTTTTTAATATAAATTACATTACTTAATTTCCATTAATATAGATTTTTCTAAAGATTCCTTATTGTAATACATAAGAATTAAAATATAGCATAATTGCCTTATGTGATTGCATACTGTTTCAGTGAATCTATTTATTGATATGGCATATTTGACATTTATCACGGTATAAACCACATTTTGGATAAGTTCTCATAAAATATACTTACTGAAGCGAAATATATATCATTCGTTTATGGTTTTCTTTTTATCTCATTTATTTTGATCTGTTTTCCTAAGTTTTCGCTTATATCAAAGTATTTGGGTAGGATGTTATACTGCAAACACTAATTAAGGATGCTTATTGTAGCTTATTGCGATAAAACTGATATGATTAAATAAGATGTACATCTTCACTGGATGTTTTTAAAATAGAAAATTGTCAGCAAGTTTTTTAGCCAAGTTGGAAGCTGCATTATGGATTGAGCTTAGTAGTTCGTGGGTTCGATCCTCATCCCAAGCAAAGAATTGTTTCAGAGCAGCAAGCGAAATTCGTAGTGTTAATATACATTTTTAATATAATCACTTTTACAATATTATCAAAAATACATGTTTCATCATAATTTTAAAATGAATTGCTTTGTCTTTTATAAAAAACGAATTGATTTTAAATCTCATCATCGATACTATATTATAATTCAATTATCTATGCGTCTGCTATTTTCTACCCCCGCTCTTTTCCTAAAGTTAATAAACACATCTCTGAGTTTTATTTTACTAAAATATTTTCAAGTTTTATTTTAATAAGTTTATCCTTTATTAATAAATTTTTTATTAAAAAACATGAATCCATTAAATTAAAATCATTTCTGGCTGAATCCTTAGATAGTTATCAATAGTATGCCCATTTTTATCCCTTTTTCTAGCCAGTTCAATTTGAATTTACTGTTATTCAAACTAATGGTTTTGGATTGTAGTAAGTGAATTTACTTAAAAATAGATTAATCTTTTGATGTAATTAATATATGTGCTTCACAATTCGCGTAAGTCTATCAAAATGTATAAAACATAGAAAACAGTTTAATATTTAAAGAAAGTTAGCAACATTTCATAGAAGCGTTGTGAATTCAGTGATAAAATAGAAAATAGATTAATCTCTTACATCCACCAAGTTGGAATACTGCCTTTCCTGTTGAATACTGATTCAAAAATCCATAAATTTGAATAATTGTGCAGACTGATATCTTAATAAGAAAATATGGGAACTGTGATGTTCAAATGAGTTTTTTAACGCATTCAAAGTAAATAATAGGTAGTGATAACGACACTTTAGAATGGAAAATATTCCACAGTAATGGATTTCAACTTCACATTCTGTTACCCAGAGAAAAGTTGTTGTGGCGCCTTCTATAGAACTAAAAAAATATTCAATATATTTATTGACTTTGACGAGTTGAGCTGTAGCCTACAGAAATTACAGTTTATCGTGTCGTTGCATTTCTGTCATATGGGTCAAAACTCATGACTGTCTTCAGACTATGGAATCTTTGAATCAAGAATTGTCATACTGAACTTCATGCTAAATCTCAAATACTCTCAATTTATAACAACCCTAAAAACAAACATTACACCAAGTCCTTACAACCATGTCAGGAATCCTAAATCAGGAAATAAAATCATTTACAAGATAGCAACCGTCTGCGCGAAAAGTTAGTCGATGTTGTCAACAATATGGATTGTTAATTCAGTGATTATGGTTTCAGCTATCACTGATGTCAGCAGTAATGTTTTGACATCTGTTTCCAAATTCGTTTTTGTTTGCAATATGTTTGATCGATGTTTGATGACACACATTGCCTGCGTGTATTCGACTTATTGTCATCATACTGACACATGATACGGACACTTCATATTGACAATGTGTGTTTGCTTTGGCTGCATGTCTCAATCATTTTTTTGCTCGTACTAATGACTTTTTAAGCAATTCACACTGACACCATTTTGATTTCTAATATGTTAAGGGCCAATGACTTTTATTTCAAATCATTTGAAATTATGCTTTTCAGAAAGCAATTTATATGGATTTTCCTTGATGCAGAAAATCCTTATTTGTTACCTTGATAAGTATGTTTTCTGTGGTTTTTCACCTAGTGAAAACTTCTGAGCAATGATGTCAGAGTGACTTTATGGTTATATGCGCATTTCTCTACAATCATTGAATTGCGCCATTGTTTTGAAGACGGTTGGACAACAACCTTGGTCTTACAATAATAGTGGTTTTAAATAAATAAACCATCCAATATCTGTTTGATTCAATACAAAGATGTATAAATGTTTTTATTGTTATCATACGCAGTTGTTATGGATATTGCTTTCTCAGAATATAAGCCTTCGAATTTCTTGAACATTTAATCACTGGCTATTTCCAGAATAATACACTCTCCAGTAAATATCATTTTGTCACTTACATTTTCCTCATGAATTATTTTTAATGGCCAGGTGCACTCTTTTGTCATACCTCATTTCACACCCTTTCCTGGCGAATTCTCTTTGAAGTAAATTATCTTTGAACATCAATAAAAGTTCTCCTTTGCGTTACTCATATGAGAAGATGATCCCATGGCACATCGTTGTCCACATCGCTCTGATGCGGCAACATTCCAGACATTGGCTTCAATGATGTGGGGTGAATGGCAGTTTCTTTAATGGACGCCATAAGCACTGGCCACTAGCAACCAATCGACGGGAAATCCTTCTGCTCGATATGAGAGCATTCTCCAGTCTGGCACATGCTCCAGAATAATAGTAGATGTGTTTTACGGCACCGCCACCGTTTCACGTCCAACACTTCGATCCACGCCATTCTGGCTGCACCGGCAACCCACAAACGTCAGGTGTATATTACCGTAAAGACCAATCTGCCCTTCTTAGTCCTATCATCATGCCCTCATAAACTCGTCTGTCTGCTGAAACTGACTCCATCAATGATATCCTGGCAATCTTTGAAATTAACGGCGTCTTTTGAGACTAAAACAAACTTTCAACGATTATTTTCAAAGCAGCAATAATGGCGCGAACATTGCCTACTCTGCCGGTTGCTCACCTTATATTTTATCCTATGTGCACTGGAGAGCTGCGCATTTCACATCATTTGCATATTTCCGTAAGGTACATACCCTGAAATTTGCATAATTATCTGGTGACTCCTTCTTGATGTTGCATTTTAAATGTTGGGCAATGTTATGTTCAATCCGTAAGGAAACAACAGCAAGTTCACTCGTTTATTTTTAAAAATCCTTCGTAAACCGCAATTCACTGCCATGTTCTAACGTTACGCGTTCATAATTCAATTACGTAATTTATCATGGTATTTTTTCAAATTTTATTCAAATAAAATTTTCCTTACACACGTATCAAATTCACTTGAAAACGGAATTTGAAGTTTTAAAACTAAGAGATAGTAGGCTACTTTTAGTAACTGGTCTGAAGAGTAGCCGTAAATGTTAAGCAATAGTAGAATAAAATAATGCATTTAAGGAATTAAATTCGTATTCTTAAAAATATATATAAATGATACTGTAGTTAATATATGATGATATACACTTAATATGTATGACAGTTTATATACCATAATAGCACTATATATACATATAAACGATAATGCAGTTAATAAGAAAGTTTTTGAATAGATTTTCAAAGGAAATGAAAATAGAATGCTCAGTATCTCTTAAGTGAGGTCGATCTTGTAAAAACCACGCAGTCTTTTAGACAGAGCGAATTTTTGGAATATGACTAAACACTTAATTATAATTTAGCAAAATTTGTTTGAATATTCCATTATTGTATTTGACTACAGGTATCAAATAGCCAAACATTTTTGACTAATTAGTACAAAATTAAATAATATTTAGTTAAAAGTTTCATTCATTTATTAGAAACCAATTTAACATTTTCAGCTACACATTATTGCATAAAATACTGACCATTGTGTTTTCTATATTTTGTGTTGAATAGAAAAAAGGAAAAATATTCAGTGAGAATATTCGAATGCTATTTGTCTGTTTGTCTATTTGCTACATAGTGTCAAAGAATTTTTATATAACACATAGAATAATAGAAGCATATTTGTGCCACGAATAACTAATTATAGCAACATTTGGAAAACTACTTCTGTAAATTTTTTTATAATCTCTCATTATCTGAACATATTTTGTTTTCATATTGATATTAATACGGTTCTGTAATTTTTTCATGTTCAAAACTTCTGATTTAGTGCAAATTCAAATGAGATTACGTTTGGAAAATTCTCATCATATTAAATGTTTAAATATTTTACTTTTCACTGTATATTTTACTTTTAAATTTTAAAATTAAATAAGTGTTAATTATTTCATTTTTAAATTTAAGCGATTTTTCATTGCTATTATGTCACTCTTTTTCTAAAAATCTGTATATTTTGTCAACTATTTTTGTTTAAGTATTATATTTATGTAATCTTATTAGTATTATCTTTTTGCTGTTAGTTTACCTTTGTATGTCTTAAATGGAGTTAATTTGTTCTATAACATTCATTTTTCTCATAAAGGTTTTTCACTGTATCTAAATTCTTTCATTTATTCGAATTTTTTAAATGTCATTGTCAAATTAGATTTTAAAGTGTACTTTCTGGATTTTGAAATTAATTTTTGAGTAACCAAATTGACTTCAAAGAGATTTTTATTTCCTAATTTTCTTTCTGTTTTCTTTGTACTACATGAATGATATTTATAATTAATGCCTAACATTGCAATTGATTCATAAAGAAATTTATTATGAGTTTCAATGCAACCTGAGTGAAGAGTTCTCTGAGATTGCCGTCTTGTTCCCCTTTTCAGACATTTGCTATTTTTCAAATAGCGTCAGTTTTCACTCCTCATTGATGTTGTCAAAAATCGAACAATAACACCATTCTGGTCCAATAAAAATATCGCTAACTTGAGTATAATGCCAATTTTTATTCCTAAATCAAATATTTGATGTGGAAGTCAAAAAGATACTTCTTTTTTGAATTGGTAATTTATGAATAAAAATTTCCATCTGAATTTATTTTCCTTGATCCAATCACAGGCCTGTGTGGAAATTAATTTTATTTATCACGCTCGTTCTTAACTATTTCTGTTTGGCGACAAAAGTTTCTAAACATGGAGTGTTGCCTTGTTATTTTTTAAACTTTGATCAAGTGATGGGATCGACAGAATTGAGAATTTTATGAGCCATTGTAACGACGATGCTCAAAGTGGCTTAATGGTAGGAGAGTATTCTTCGTAACGTAAGGTTGTGGGCTTGATCTCAGCCACTGTTATATAATGGGAGATGGATGTTGCGCCTTATTATTTCGCATGCGTATCTGTCGAGGTGGGTGATTAGGAGTTTTCCGTATTTCCTCATTTCTGAAACGTAAGTGTGGTCCTCATCCTGTGAAAAGATCCCCAGGAGGACAATTTATACAATGGATATTAAATGTTTTAATGTGCCCTACGGGTTTCAGGTTGTCCATTACACGGAGTCAGAAATGTCTTAATATTATTTTATAATTTCATTCAACTATGGTTATACTTGTAATTCATTGGCCTTCTTTGACACTGATGTTGCCTTCTGTATTTAATTTTTAAAATTACAAAACTAGATTTTATTTTGAGAATTATTGTTTGCTTATGATGTTTGTAAAATAAAAATATTTCTGAAATAATCTCTTACATCGGTCTGTTTCAATAACTAATGTTTGTGTGAACTAATTTTAAATTTAATAATTAAAACAATTCTATCAATAAAATATATATCAACATAGTTACTCTTCCACAGAAGAAATATAATCATTTTTGGTTATTATTATTGTTAATAACATTCACATTAAATTAGGTATATTAGTAAATTATCTAATATAAAGAGAAATGATTTTTCACTGAAAAAGTGTGTCCATCACCATAAAATATTAAATTAATTTTAATATTATTATGTAAATTTAAAGCTTTCTTTTCAGGATACAGAAGAAGGAAAAAAAATCAACGTTTAATGATATCTTTGGCCGATGAAAATGAAATCAGATAAAAGCAAATATAGATTTTGTAATAAGCTAAGTTCACGTGCTCAAGAATCAATTAATGTTTTAGTTTTTCCGTTAAATTTAACATCAGTTTTGGGTTTACTTTATTGTCATGATTTCAAAGGAGAACTTCATATCAGCTGCTATATTTTAATTTCAAAAAGTTCATTTGTGTTGATTGTAATGGGATTCCCCTAAATATAAATGCATATATATATATATATATATATATATATATATATATATATATATATATATATATATATATATATATATATATACATATATACATATATACATATGTATATGTTCAAACTTCAGAGAACCCTTCTGTGTTTTACGACTGCAACATAAATCATTTTAGAAAGAATGATTTCTTTTAAGCTGCTTTTTCTTTTAAGTTTCAAGTTTACTTTATCTTCAGCAATATAATGTTAAGAAAAAGTGAATTTCTCTCTCTCTCTCTCTCTCTCTCTCTCTCTCTCTCTATATATATATATATATATATATATATATATATATATATATATATATATATATATATATATATAAATTCAATTTTTATTCTAGCGGTACATTTTTACTGTGATAATTTTTTATTCTTACAAAACCTTTTATTGTTTGTTAGGAAACATAATTCAACAAGAAATTATGTTTCTTCGTAAACAACAAAAGAACTTCCTTTTGAGGATGATTGTATGATTTAAGAAATTTTCAAATTTACATTTATGAAAGTAAGCTATGATAATTCAATTAATATTTCACTTTACTTTATTTATTAACGTTAATATTATTACTGATATAAAAACTAATATATATATATATATATATATATATATATATATATATATATATATATATATATATATATATATATATATATATATAGTATATATATATATATATATATATAAATATAAATATATATATATATACACATATATACATATATATATATATATATATATATATCTATACATATATATATATATTTATACATAAATAAATATATATATATATTGATCTAAATAATAGCATATGCCTATGAGGTTATTGAAATGTTATATATATATATATACTATTTATTTTATTCTAGAATTACATAAACTAATTTAGATATGTACGTATATTTATAATATATGTTATGAAGATATAAAGTTCATTGATTAGTTTTGCAATGAGAAAACGTATTATGCACCAGGTCTGTAACTTTAAAATGCGGATTTTTTTCCCAGTAGATGGCGCACTAAGTCTATAGATGCTGGTGTCATAACCAATATATCATTTTGTAGCTGTGACAGGAAGCTTCAAAACGCCATATTTGTTTAAACGTTTAACAGTTTGTAGCATTTTTTTTGCGGCACGTGCTGGTTTTCTTATTCAATCAGAAGAAAAAAGCAGCGGTGGCACATCGAATTCTTGTGAAAACATACGGTGTACATACTCTATCTGCCCACACTTGCGAACGGTGGTTTAAAAGATTCAGAAGTGGTGATTTCGATGTAAGGGACAATGAACGTGAAAATTGACCGAAAAAGTTTGAAGACACCGAGAGCTGCAAGCGTTATTGGATGAGAACGCCACGCAAACTCAAGAAATATTGGCAGAGCAACTAAATGTTTCTCGTGTAGCCTTTTCCAAACGCTTGAAAGCCTTGCAAAAGGTCCAGAAGTTTGGAAAATGGGTGCCACATGAGCTGAACGAGAGTCAAATGGAAAACCGCACCACTTTGGCTGCCCTTGGATGGTAAATAGTAACCCACCCTCCGTACTCACCGGACCTTGCTCCTTCTGACTATAACCTGTTTTCATTCATGGGACACGCACTTGCCGAGCAGCAATTCCATTCATATGAAGACGTCCAAAAATGGCTCGACGACTGGTTTGGCTCACGCGACGCTCAATTCTTTTGGAGTGGCATCCATAATTTGCCAACTAGATGGCAAAAATGTGTAGAAAGCGAGGGTCTATACTTTGAATAAAATATATCTTCATAAAGAACATTTTTTTCTAAATTGATTCCTATTTTTATTGAAAAAATCTAGATTTTAAAGTTACAGACCTGGTAAATTATGATTCTAAGTAATTTCAAAGATTTTGTGATACATTTTTTTAACTATTATTAATTTATTTCTGATTATATATATATACATACATACATACATATATATATATATATATATATATATATATATATATATATATATATATATATATATATATATATATATATATATATATATATATATATATATATATATATATATATTGTTAATTTTCAATACAGGCTGCAATGTACATATATCATTTACAGGAAATTATGGTGTAGAAGTATATTTATGTGAATATCTTGATTTTATAAATTAGGGTAAGAAGATAACCACTTTCTAAAATAACATGGATATAATAAGTACTAGATTAATTCAAAATGAATTCAAAATAAATAAAAGCCACTACCTTCTATAGTGTGGATATTTCTTTAACATTAATAATATCAATAAAAACAGATGCTTGATAAAAATGCATATTTTAAGAGCAACAATTTATAAATAGATTATACTTGATTATACATAAGGAATAACCATATATATATATATTAGATTATAAATCCGGAAAACTGTTGTCATTGCCTATTTAATGATGAAAATATGGATTCTTTACCAATCACCGAAGTCAACAAGCCTGGTGCATTTCTTATTAGATGGAACATTCATACTTAAAGCGCATATGTGCAGTGTAAATTTTATGATTTATCTAAGAAATATTTGTCATAATATTAAATTTCCGAAATCAATCTTCATCGTACAATCAGTAATTGGGATGCTGACCATGACCTGGGGATAATGTATGCCATTGGTTTCCTTTTAAAACCCACCATAGCCTAATAATAGGACAGTGATTTCCAATCCCGATTGTCCCTAATTTAATTCAAGCAATTGTGTTGAAAAACGGGAGAGGAATTTTACATTCTAGTCTTTTGTTTGCACCTTAGTCAGAGTGTGTGCTTGGAAATGTTTTGGTTTTCCCACTATTTCTGATAACTGCTCCCAAATGAATGCTTATGTAATGCACATTAAAGTGCTTTACAGCTGCATTAGGCTGATTTTAAGATTGCTATAATGAAATGCAATTCTGGTACTTATTTTTCCTTCTGGAGTGATATAATTGTGATTAATGAAGGTTTTGATGTCTTGTGATTGTGATTTTGGATTTTATCTGACATAACCTCAGTGTATCATTGCATCTTAGTGGTTGATGCTCTGAAAGCGATGGAACTTATATATCTGTGCAGCCCAAACTGAACAGCTGTGTGTGGTCCAGTGTCCACTTTCAATAGAACCCATCTTATGTTAACATTGGTGGTAATAAAGTTGCTGATAAAGTGACAAAACAGACTAGTTAGAACAAAATGGCCTTTGGCTCTTTGCTGACTTACCAAAAACTATACTCAAAAGGATGTAAACTCTATTCAACATGACATATTCCACCGACACACTATTGATACTCTGGAATATCTCCTTACACTCTGCTGGAAATCAAATGTGTCTGTGACTCGGAAACTGTTCTGTTTGATCACTTTAAATGTTTTTTCTTTGATGTGCAGAAAAGGTCATGCCACTTATAAAAATGCCTCGATCAACCAGCTTTATTGGATCACTTTTTATGAGTTTCAGTGGACTTTCTAATGATGGACTTATAGTCTAATCCATTTTTTTACACATTTTTTAGCAGTCAACAACCTTCTAGAGCTGACATGATATGTGAGTTTTTCAGTACAACCAGCAACAACAAAAGTACAAGCAGAAGCAACTTCCATACTAGTTTAAATTCAAATTTTCTAGATTTATTATTGTCTCGATTTTAATATTTCACTTTACACCCAGAGGATATTGGTGCAATTATCAGAGGTTACAATGGTAAAAAAGATGGGCACTTGAAATCATGTGGTTCCTTTACTGAAAATTATAGTATGGAATTAATCCATGACCATATTTAAAATGCTGTTGACAGATTCAAATTTCTGTTCAGATTAATAAAGCCTAGATAAAAAAAATGATATTTCGGCACCGCAGAAAAATAGTTCAATTGCAAAGCTAGAGTGAGGATGTAAGTGTCCACTGACGGGGAAAAACCCATATCTGAGAGATCACAGATAACCCCTATCAGGCCAAGAAAATACAGCAGTTTTAGCCATAGCTCCTCAGTCCGGACGAGTTAATGCACTGATTGGTCGATGGTATGGCCGTGAACCTCGAAAAAGACAGTCGGTTCGGTACTGGAACAAACCAGACAAACCACTTCACCAACAAAACTTGGATGCAACACTTCCCGTTTTTATTCGACGAAAATCAAACTACGAGACTTTGCCTGTTTGCGCAGTTGACGCCCTCGCAGAGAACGACAAAATTACAATTGCCGGCTTGGGTTGCAGGCTCTCTAGGGTTGGCCGTATTCACGTGCAGATCGAGGGAAACTTAGGAAACCTCTAGTACCCACTCCGAGATAACATACAACACTAATGATGTTACCGTTTGAGCAACAGTCCGCCCATTGAAGATAGCCTCTAACAAATGGCGGTTGCTGGATTTATTGCTACCAGAAGTGTTCATGGGGAAAAATGTCTTCAGCGTTTTTCTGATGAGTGGGCTGTGGTGGTCTCGGATGATATCTACACATTCTGCCGAGCACAGAAATCATTGAAATAATACCCATGTTTTTGCTTTTGCTTTTTCGAATCTCCGTTGCACCTAATTATAATAAAGTTAGACCTCCGCCGTATAACTTCAATAAGTATATTATCTCAAACGCAGTATTTTTTTTTTAATTTTCATTATTTCTTAAATGAAAAATTTATGTTCTTTTATGAATAAATGACAACGAATGGAAAAATAGTGATTGGTAAGATTTTTATTTAATCTTACCAATCACTTATTATTTACATTATTCAAATTATATACTTTATATTTCTTTATTTAAGTCAATTTATCAGCAAAGACTACAAAAAAGTTGATTGAAGGCATAAAAAGTAAATTCCTGTAATTTTTTTGAGAAAAAACAAACAAACATCTAATCTATTAAAACAAAGTGAAAACCCGTTTCATCCTCCTAACTATTCTAAGGAAGGGCAGAAAAATGTTTACTCTTTTCCAAGTCAATAAAAGTTAAAGGAAAAGTTAGAAACTTAAAATGAACGGAAAAAATATTGAGAAGTTTCTAGTAAAAATAAATGGAAGAAATGTGGAGCATATAGTACATGTTTAAGTTATATTTTCTGTGAATTTTATGAAAATAGTTTCAAATTCAATATAATTTAATTACAATTGTTTTAACTAGTTCTTTATTTAGAAAAAAAGAATAAAAATATTTTTTCTCTAAAACTAAATATTTTCGAATTTTTATTTAACTGTATATCTATATCTATCTATCTCTATATATATAATTTGCTGTTTGCTGTTTAGCTTTTTAATCTTTTATTTATGTGACTAAAGTCAAATATGATTTTTTAATTATGTCGCCATATTGAGGTTTCAATTATGATTACTTCGTTTGCCAATAAAAGCTACTAAACACACCAACACACCCTTGTAGTTATGAACCATACATAAATGACGAGATCGAAATCTGCTCTGGTATATTTTTCTCCATACCATGTTACACGAATGTAGGATCATTTGAATCTACTGATAGTATAGTGATTATAAAAAATTCAACTGATACTATTCAATTAAATCGAATAGTCAATCAATTATATTCCGAAAAACCGAAGAAATTCCTTACCTATTTTATAACATATTTTATTTTTCAAATAATGTCATAAAAATTTACATTTGATTAATAAGCATTAATTAGTGATCTTGTGAAAAAATTATTCACATCTTCTTTTTTCTATAAAATTTGTTCATGATATTTCATTTTTAAAATTTAGGAAATTAATTTTTGTTTATTTTATTTGTTTTAGTTATTATGGAATTAATGTCATTTCTGTGTTTGATACAATATAGAAAGCAACTTAATGCCCGAAGTCTATTGTAATCGAAGAAGCTGTGACCCCTTTTTCTGATTTGATCTCCTATGATAATTTGCTTTGATTTATAATATAACATGATCAATTGTATGCTATAAAGTAGTTTATTTTGATTAGTGAAATCAGCCATCTAAAATATTATCATTGTTCATTAGAGATATTATCTACTACTCTAAGTACGTAGGGCATTATTTTATTTGTTTCAATTGTTATTAAGTTTTCTTATTCCTGTGTTTGATACCATGTGGAAAGCCACTAAATGGCCTAAGTCTGATATAAAAAATTCATGTTCACTTTCATGAATAGTAAGCCGTATTAATGTGCTACAAAGGAGGAAATTGTGAAAGCTCCATGAGAAATACCCATGCACTAACCCTTATAATGTGGAAGCAAGCATCAAACTCAAAACATTTATGTTTCATTGCTCAACAGAGGCTGTAATTGAAACTGTGTTTTTTCCTTCTGAAAAGCGTTGTCCCATTACTGGAGATTGATCAGCTGTTTTCCATTCCTACGATCGTTTGCTTTAAATTATAATGTAACATGATCAATTGCATGATTTAACATAATTTGTCTTGCTTAATGAAAATGGCTTTAAAATGCATTATGTTTATTAGAGATATCTATTATTCTAAGTGTAAATAGGAGCTTACTATTAAAAAAAATGTAAGTGAGAGCAATTTTAACTGGGCTAGAGAGAAGAATAAATAAAACTGGAAACATGTTTTAATAAATTAGCATAATTATGTAAAAAATGCGTATGAAATATTTCAACTTTCAGAACATTAATGTACGTTTTTCATTTGTTAAATAAATTTGAAAATATGTGAGTGAAGAAATAAATATTCATATAAGTTAGTAGAGATTTAAGTTAAATATAGCAATACAATTTAACATTTATGAGTTGTTTATTTCTTCATTAATTTACGCACATTTAAATAATACCTGATAATCATGCACGGCTATTTTAAAAAGTTGAAATATTGTTAAATCAGGAGAGTTGCTAAAAATATTGCTAAAGAATTTTTTTTATTTATCATCATTTTCTATTTTTGAAGCCATAAAAACAAATATTGTAAAAAATATTTTAAGCTCATTGCTTTAAAAAATGTTCACATTTCCTTAATTTTTTATTAGATGCTTCCTTTATAAATTTATTATAAAAGAAATATGTCTTAGAAAATTTAAAATAAAATATTATTATAGAAATTATATAAAAATAGATAAATTTATTATAAAAGTTTTTACTAGCAATATCAGATATAACTTAATGTTTTTGGCAGTTTTATATAGTCCCTTAAGTTATCAATCTAATTATTTATCTAAATTCAAGTGATGGCCTGTTTTAAGAAATCTTAACTATGTAATTGAAATAATTATTTTCGCTAAGAATTTTATATTACTGATATTTTCAAGCATTTAAACGTGAACCAGCTTATTTATAAATATAATATGTATACGCTTCTAAAACTAATTTATTATAAAAAATAGGAAATTAAACCGTGAATTATAATCATTTTGTACACCTAAATTAATATAAGGAAATTCCTGTTTTGAATAATTTATGTACTTATAATAAATATCTTTTTATTACATAAATGAGTTCGTTACATTCGTTCTATGAATGTAAATTTATAAATATATTTTTATTAAAATATTGATATATATTGTAAAATATTGATAATGCATTCAAAATTTGATTCACTTCTCAACGACAAACTCTGGTGAAATAAAGTTAATACTTGATCATTACTTCATCCGTGTTAGTTATTTGAAACTATTAAACTGCGACTTTACAGCTAACTATATTCCCCGAAGTCATTTCAAAGCTTATTTATGTAGCAGAATAAAAATTTGGAAAAGTTTAAGTTACGATAACATATTAAAATTCTTGCACAAAATTTTCCGTATACAGATGTTTACATTCCATAAAGTAAGCTAAACAAAGGTTGATATGTAGCAAATGTCTGCTTTTTAATTATTTCGCAATTTAATAAATGATATTCTGAAAATGAAAAGGTGTGTGTCCAGTTTCAACATTTATTTTATACTTAAAATTTTTTCGATTAGTAAGTGTAAATATAAAAGTTGCAGAGTTGAAAAAAACGAAACTGAATCAAATGAAATTGTACTATTATAAAGTTCATATAATTTCCACAATTAAATTTACATATTCATTTAAAATTAAATAACTATTGGCATTTAATGTTTATCAGAAATACATAAAATATCCTAATATCTATTATTTCTTAAAAAATATTTATACCCTCTTCTTATTGAATAAAATTTTTTTCCAATATAATCAATTCTTAAACATTTGGAAAATGTAATTAAAATCTCTTCTACAATTAGTATTAAATTTTTTAAAATGGGTTCAGTTTCTCGTGAGTTAATGGACTTAAAATATTGAATTTATATTTACTTAAAATATAGCAAATTTCCGGAAGCCAATCAGAATTGAAGAGGATGCAAATCGCTGCAGAGGTAGATGGAAGTATGCATATATGTTAGGTAACAGCCAATCGCGATTTCATGTCAAGAAATATGAAAAAAGGGCAGTCTTATAAGATACTAGCTTTATGAAGGGTTACAGAAGGTGATTGTAATTGCTGATAGAAGGGGTTTAAAACTTTCGTACAATTTGTTTTCAAGGCATACGTGTTTCTATGACTTCTAGAAGACGAATGGAAGATTAGAGCTCTGGCGTGCTGTGGGGTGTAATGATACAGGACTGTCGATCTCAGATGATGCTCTTTTCTTCTGCGTTCATCATGGTGTAATATCACGTTTATGAAAACAATTCCAAACCACACAGAGTTAGTTCATACTTGTAATGGCTCATCTGATAGCCTGATCCTGACTCTACTTTAAGTGTTCTTTGTTAGCACATTTTCTTTTACACTTTTTGAACTTATGTAGGCTTTTTATCGTTAAGTATTATCATATTTATACTAAGCAAGGAATATTTCTTAATGCATTTTGTAGCAACCCATAACATAATTGTTACATTTACTTGGAAGTTATGAGAAACTTTGTTTTTCTCATTTTGAAGTGCAGAATTGTTGATTTTTATACTATTACAGTCTTGTTTGCATTGTATTGAACAATTTTCATTTAAGATTTTACATTCAATTAGAGAATATTAGCACTTCGTAATTTCTAAGTTTTGTGAGAAAATTTCTCGTGTTCATGTGTTTGTCTATCCAGCCGATTGATGCAAATTAGTTAGTAGGACTACATTCTTAGATTTCCAGAAAATGGTAAGAATTTCACGTTTATGATGAACTAAACATATGTCACATCATAATACATGTATACTAAACATATGTGCATCGCAATATAAGATCATGATATACTCGATCCGCTGTCAGGATTTGTAACTCTTAGGCGACCGGCTACGGGCCTTCGAACCACTCTCAGTGTGGTTTGGAATTGTTGTCATAAACGTGATATTACACCATGATGAACGCTGAAGTAAGAGTATCATCTGAGATCGACATGGCGTGAACAAGGAACACGCAATCAGCCTCAAAACATCACCGAAACATCACGCATTTTGAGGCGGAAGCATTATGTCATAGGCAGGGATTTCATTAGGATACCACACCGACCTGCACATCTTTAAACGGTGTTCTGTGACGGCTGTCCGGTATCGAGATGAAGTCCTAAAACCCATTGTGAGATTGATTGTACGCTGCAGCAATTGGCCTTACTTTTGTTTTAATGGACGATAACGGACGTCCACATAGAGCTGACATCGTTGATGACTACCTGGAGAGTGAAGGGATTGCACGTATGGCGTGGCCAACATATTCGCCCAACCTTAATCCCATTGAAAATCTTTAGGATGCTCTCAGCTGTGCTGTATCTTCACGTTTCCTACTTCCAGCCACTATTATTGAACTGGAAACTGCTCTACAAGAAGAATGGCTATTGCTTAATTCTGCGGTGGTTGACCACCTAATTGAAAGCATGGTCACAAGGTGTAAACTTTGTATACAGATGAGGGGGGATCACATACCCAATTAATGTCCTTTTTTCCTTTTATGCTGTTTATTTTCACTTTATACATAATTCTGTTTAAATATTCAGTATGTCATTATCTGATAACTTACAAAAATTTAATATTTTTTTCATTTCTGTATATAATTATTGAATTAATTTTATGTATAAATATATATGCTACTTTCCTGCCAAATTTTGTGTCAATCAAAGCACAAAGCATTATTTGTTGATTTTTTCATTTTACATCTTCATGCTTAACTTTTGGAAGTGAATGTATATCTATCTATCTATCTATACTATATATAGATGTATGTTTCTAATGAAAGAAAAACAAAATTAAAAAAATAAGAATTAACTGTGTAAAATATTATTAACTTAACTTTGCCCTAGGTGGCGTAGGTATTGATTCTTTAGTACAACTGCTTACATCGTAAAATATATTGCTGCTTAGGTAAACATAAAATACATAGTTCGATTAATTCAGTCTGGTTGAAAATGATTTCAGCCTCCCTGAAAAAGAATAGTCTTTTTAATAATAATTAGTATTCAAATTTCCAAAAAGTTTAAATACATCATATCATATTTCAACTCCTCTAATGATATTAGTTTACTGAGACAAATGAGATCACGCAGAAATTATTTCCCCATCACGCGTTTAAAAAATGCATAAATTCATTCAGCATGAAATAATTTTTGGCGGGCAGAAAAGAATATGCTGTCTTATGAAATAATAATTATTAAAAAGTGACTTGCATATAATTTTGTTAAGAATAAATCCATTTAAAACAAAAATTGATTTATCGCGTAATAAATATTCAACATAATTAATTGGTTACTCCATGTTTCAATTACAAATTGTTATATATTATCTAAATTAATTTGTAACAAACTTTATATATTTCTTTATTTTAAATATTTTTGTCTTTGAAAAGGAATTTTTATTCTTTTTATCTTTACTACTTTTATTAATATCAATTAATTAAAGACAATATATTCTTTTTTAAAGATACATAGCTTTCTGTTAAAAAGATCATAGAATTATATTTATTAATAGTTTTTCCTGTATTTCAATGTCAGGATTTTGTGCTTCTATGATTTATCAAGACTGTATTAATATTTTTAATAATTAAATTAAAAAAATTAATTTGGAAAATATTTATTAATAATTTTTTACACTGAATATTAAGCTTACGAAAAGAATGTTTAATATTTCTGATACAGTTACAATTTAATAAAAGGTTTTAAAAAATAATTTGCATAAAAATGTTGCTTTTGTTTAGAAACCAGACTTTTACTATAAATTAGTGTTCCAAGCTTAATATTTTTAGGCTATAATTTTGCTTTTTAATATTACTGTAAGATTTCATGAGAAGTTTTTAACTAAAAACTAAAAATTCATTTGCATGTATATTTATGTCACATAATTTATAAAAATTATGTTAATTACAATAAGTGATAAAAAATATAATTGTTAATTATGAAGAAATAATAATTTCTCAGAAAACTCTAACAGGCGCATTTATATTAATTATGAATATAAAATATTTCTTACTTTACAATTAAAAATAAATGCTAATTGTTTTAGAAAATTTAATATTAAAATCTCTTAGTTATGTATAATGGAAACTAAACCTCATTCGAGTTATTGGATTTTCCGAAAAAAATGGTCCATTTTTATTAACTTGAAAATAAGGAGAAAAACTATATATTTTTAAAGAAAAACAGCTTTTTTCTCAATTAAAAGATAAATCAACACTTGTTAAAGTATTTATAAGTACTGTACATTAATGCAGTATATGTGTACAGTGCTTTAAAGGAAAGTCAGTACTTGTTGAACATCATTGGTCAGAGTAATCTTTTTCACCGCTTTTATCCATTTTCATCCAGTCAAGTTGCTCACCCATTTGACAGTGAGAATTTGCAAGATGTCTCGCTTGAGCTGACTCTACATACAATTCAAAGCAAAAATTCCGGTGAAAACTGGAATTTGCATCACCAGCTGATGGCCCAGTGTCTGCTTCAAACATTAAGGTCATCTTCTTCTTATAAGTTTTCAATAATTTACCATCAATTGTAATTTGAAATCTAAGGTCTGATTCAGTATCCATTCTCCTATACTTCTGAACGTCCGGGAATTTTCAAAAGAATGCTTCTAAATTCTTCAAGAGACGCATCATTCTCCTCTTCTTTCTTTTCATATCTTTCTTTTCTTGAACTTTTACTATTTTCACCTTAATTTTTTTCTTATCATCTTCACTCAATTGTTTTCTGAAATTCTGAAAATGATTCGAAGATTTAGAGTTCTACTGTCTGTACTACCTTTGTTTGTTGAAAACCCAAAGAATGTAAAAAAAATTACTATCATTAACTTGAACAGTAGATTATATATTTCTTTTGTAGCAAGGAGAAAAATTAATGTTGAAAGTGCCATTACTCAAAAATTGTATTTAAGGAGTTATACATATTTCAGCTTATAAGGGAGACTTAAGGATTTTCTTTACTGATATTTCCACTATTTTGTTATGGAATTTAGTTTCAAATAAAAAAAAAATTGTTTATGAATTATAAAATAAAAATATTTCTAAATAAAGTAATTTTTTCAAAATTCATAATTTTTTGTGTGAAAAATACTGTCATAAAAATATATTTGACTACCTTTCTCTCAGATACACTACTGTCCAGAGACCATTTACTAGAATACAACTAAAATCTTTCGTATAATACCAAGAAAACTTTCAGCAATTGAATGTAAAATCTCGTCTATACTTCTAAACTATACTTCTTAAAATTACTTAAGAAATATAAAAAATGCTGACAATTTTCTACTGTTTTCAATATAACAAACTAAAATTATTTTTTGATATTTACAATATTTTCTTTGACCACGAAAGATAGCGTGATGATAACAATGTTGTAATGTGAATTTGTTCAATGCCAATCATTGTTTTGTGGAACTCTAGAAAAGTTGCTGTAATTGTGTAATTTTGCAAGCTATTTTTTGTTTACTTAAAGTAAACTTGATAATGCTCTCCACAATAATAGGTTTTAATCTATTTCTTTCACTTATATTTACCAATGATTTAAGTAAACAGAATTTTTTTAGGAAAAAGGGGAATGAATTTCATAGGAAAAATTCAGATCTTTAAAATAAATCCATAATTCTCTAGAATAATTAAAACATTTTTAAGCCTCTTTTTTATCAATTGAAGTTTTAGATCTTTAATTCAACGATTGTTGTTCGCGTATTCCTCATTTGTACTTGATTTAGATAACTTGCTTAGTAAAAAGCTAAAATTAATCAAGCAAACCTTTAAGTATTCGTTAAAACATGCAGTTATTAGTTTATTTGATGTTTATAAAGTGAAATATTATGAGAGAGAGAGATTTAGTGATTAGTGTGTTAAATTACTCTTTTATCATGAGCAACATGATTGAATTGTTTATTTTGAATATATATGATGATACATTGTTACTATCATGTCTCATTTGGTTTTAATAAGATTAACTAGGCATAGTTCTTTAGAATATTTAGGAATTAAAAATAAATATTTCAAAGTTCTCTTGATCATTTTAATGTAAATAATTAATTAGTGTTGATTAATAATAAACGCTATTTCACTGTTAATCAGTGATTCACATATAAAAGTAAATAGTTCAGAATAATTTTCCATTACTATAATTTCATCGATTAAGTAAACAATTATGGCAATTTTAATATGTGAGTTTCTTTGCATTTTTTCATAACTATATTTATTACTTTTATACGGTTTTCAAATTGCACTTTACTGAAAATACTCTTTTTTAATAATGTACGAATTTAATATACAAATGCAACATTAACTTGTATTTAAATTGATTTTCATTTATGAAATTAAGTTTCGCATCAGTGGAATTAAGTGCATTAAGTTCCATTGAAATTATTTTTATATGAACTATTCCTATATAATATTAAATTGAACTATCCCTATAATATTCTATTTAAAATATTAAAGTAATAGTAAACATTTAATTAAATTAAAAAAACAACTGGAAATAAAACTAAATTAATTCTTTCATTCGATTTTGTTATTCCTTTAATCATTTCCTTAATTGTCATGTTTGTACATTTACAGCTAGAAGAAGCCAGACATAGTAAGCAATCAAACTGTTCCCGAATTTCCAATTCAACACACACTCAAGTGTATCATAATACATGGTATTTTTAATTTGTTTTTGATAAAAGGCCTTACAAATATTGCTATCCACCTGACTTGCTCACCCCCCCTTTTTTGCGAGCATTTGTCTTCCTTTATTGAGGAGCGTATACCGCCTTTTCACCATTTAACCAGTAAAATAAATTAAATAGAGTATTAGATGTTTAGTTCACGGTTTAACCAACAGATGTCGTTAATTGTCAACTAAATTGAAACGTTTGAAGTATTTAGTAATTAGTGGTCTAACTTCCTTACGTTTGCCACTTTTTCTAATAAGAAATGACTGCTATAAAGCTTTCAGCTATATATATTCTTCATGATTTAACAGAATCTGAAAGTGATTTAAGTTTTGATAGTGCTATAGATTTTTTGATTATAGGGACATATTTTTTCCCAATCTATTGTATTTTCTTAAATCTTACGTATTTTACATTTTTATATTTCGTAATAAGTAGAAATAATTAGTTTAAATTCAGTTAAAATTTGTTAAAG
This sequence comes from Latrodectus hesperus, assembly GCA_037975125.1. Classification (NCBI taxonomy): domain Eukaryota; kingdom Metazoa; phylum Arthropoda; class Arachnida; order Araneae; family Theridiidae; genus Latrodectus; species Latrodectus hesperus. Next base: position 90,515,463 of record CM075850.1, read on the forward strand.
ATCCCTTTTTTGTGATTAAATCTCAAATTTTTTCTGACAGCTTAGTTTCTCATGATAAAAATCTGTATAAGAAAATTTTTTTAGAAAGGAAAAATACATATTTGAATTGCCCTATATATATATATATATATATATATATATATATATATATATATATATATATATATATATATATATATATATATATATATATATATATATATATATATATATATATATATATATATATATATATATATATATATATTGAGTTAGATAAATCAATATGTAGACAGATCTAAAATCTGCAGAAAATACGCAATTTTTGAAACAATTGCCGTTTGTACATTAAACAGTCACATTGCAATTTTAATGCTCTCTAAGCAATTTAATTCTCATTAACTAGCCTAAAACCTTACATTTTTTCATTAAATGTGAATATTTCATGATTAAATATGCAGGGGATGTATGTGTTTTGAAAATTTGATATATCGTGATTCATTTTGTTCAATTGATCTTATGTTGTCTTTCATGTATTACAAAGTATAATTCCCATCTATTTATTGATCCATTCTTTTACCATACTTGAAACCTTTCGACATGTGTTACGTTAGATGTTATTATGACGGTTAATATTATCCAATTTTTACAAAACATCGTTAAGTCCCATTTATTTTTTCATAATGTACAGCGTATTAACTTTTTTTTACAAAGAATGTGCTTAATGATCATATTATGATAAAAAAGAATCCTTTGCTTCAAAATATTTTAAACTTAGTATTCACTTCGTGATGCGAAAATATATTTTAACTATTTTCTTGTGTCACTTTAAAAATAATATTGCAATAATTCTGCTATAATCTAAATTTTTGTTCTATTGATAAAACTTCAGTATTTTGCTACTCTGACAAAAACTATAGCAGTGGGAATGAAGTATAATTTAATTTATATATATATATTATAAATTATTACAAAATAAATTAAATAACTTTAAAAAAATACCTTATAACTAAATTAGTTCAATTAACGAAATTTATTATTTCAATTATTAATAATACTTTGTATTAGTAATTGATTTTATTTGCATTCATAGAAGCAAAATATTCCATATGTTTTACTTTCGTATAGGTATTTTATGAATAATTTTAATAACACACCCATCTACCAGATCACTTTTATTAGCATTTCAAGGGGCAGAAGTTATGGCACCTTAAATTGTGTTCCATCGAGGACCCGAAAGTGGGTGGATCTTCAAAATGTAGAAGTAGGGACCAAGCAAAAGCCCCCAAGATTAGCCTCCAACCCGCTGACGTATCGTTTCACATGGAGGACCTAATCGCAATGACCTCGAAGTATTTAACATACCCCATCCACCATTAGCACACACGACGTATTTTCAGTTGGGTACGGTTTCGAACTCACTACCTTCCAATAACAAGAGCAAACACCATAACCAGCGAGTTCCCCGTTGCCAATTTAATAAATAATAAGTTGATAAATATCCATAATTATCCTTCTTAGCCTTTCGGATTAAATTATGCTCATTTTATATTTAGAATTAATTTTTGACACAGAAATCACAAAGCATAACAATGTGTTCATTGAAGATACAACTATTCACATAAATATTACTGTACATTTCATTTTTCAAGAAGATAATTTCCTCATAAATGTTTCGGAATTATCATTTGAATATTAAAATGTGCTCTAGCTCCTGTATTCTAGCTGTTTTTCCAAATGTTGATGACTTTCTCGAGGAATTTTTTAAATTTCTCTCTTTAAATTCTGATTATTTTAACTTAGATTTTTGTTAGAATAATGAGCATTATAAAATATTTCATAAAAGGATTCGGTTTATTAAGTTATCATAACTCTTTTAATTTTTTGTTACTCAAAATCTAATCTTGAAATTACTGATATGTCTTAATAATATTGTTTGAAACTATACTTTAATTTTCTCAAATATATGCTCTCGCTTTAGAAAAAAAGGAGTTGTTAAAATATAATTTAATGTATTTTTTTTCAGTTTTATTTCATACTTGTAATGGCTCTAATTAATAACTTGATCCTAATTTTATTTTAAGTGTTCTTTGTTAGCACATTTTTCTTTTACTCTTTTTTGAACTTATATAGGCTTTTTATTGTTAACTTTTTTCATATTTATACTAAAAAAGGAATATTTCTTAATGCAGTTTTTAAAAACCCATAAAATAATTTTTAATTTACTTGGAAGTTTGAGAAACTTTGTTTTTTTCTCATTTTAAAGTGCAGAATTATTAATTTTTATACTATTACAGTCTTGTTTGCATTACATTGAACAATTTTCATTTAAAATTTTTACATTCAATTAAAAAAAATAAGCACTTCATAATTTCTAAGTTTTGTGAGAAAATTTCTCTTTTCATGTATTTTTCTTTTAAGCTGATTGATGCAAATTAGTTAATAGAACTACATTTTTAGATTTCCAGAAAAATTATAAGAATTTCATGTTTATGATAAACTAAACGTATGTACAGTAGATGATCGTTTTTACGAACTCATAAGGATCGGTAAAACAGTTCGTAAAGTAGAAAAATAATGTTTTAGACTATTAAGATCTGATTTTTTACCAAACTACTTTTTTTTAATAAAATAATATAATAGAAAAACTATTTAGAATGAACTATAAGAAACTCATGCAAAATAGAATTCAGACTTAAAAGCAGCACATACTTTCGCTTTATTGATGAAAATCAGGCGAAGTAATTACTTTTTTCTATTGAAAAACTATATTTTTTAAAGAATATTTTTAAATATTTTTAATGTATAAAAGCATTTTGATTTTTTTCTTTAAAAAAGTACTTTATAATTGTTAACTATTCAACTGTTTGATTTTCAGGCAGTCATTGCATTGCACCATTTTCTTCTTCGATATCTGAAAGCTTTTTTTCGTTCTCTTTTTTTATTTTTATCAATATTTCCATCATTCTTTATTTCTTCAGAACATACTACATTTAGTTCTATATTCGAAAAATATACGAAAAAAATTTAGACACCAAAGCAGTTCTTTGTAGTTGTTTAACCCTTCTTTGTTCTTCCGTACGGAAAGGAGAGGTTTTTTCCTCATTCTATGTTCTTACATATGGGAAGGATAGTAGTCGTCGCATTGCACCACAGTTTTTTCCCTTCCGACTTTTGATATCTATGTGTCTACGACTATTGTTCCCGTAATGTCTGGAATGCCAGCACTTGTCACTTAAGTGTTCATGAATAAATCGAATTTTCAGATGTTATATAAAAAGTAATCATAAAAAATTGAAAAAAAATTAAATTATAAATATAAAAAAAAACGGAAAAGAAAACTGTTGGAAACGAAAGTTTGCAAAATAGAAATTTCTCAAAATTTTAGTCTGTAAATGGCAGTTAAAAATATCATCGTGCCTACGGTGTCAAGAAAGGGCCTAGCTAAAGCTCGTAAAAAGCACTCTTGACTCCTGAGGTTCGAATTCCGGTTCGAGCATGGATATTACTTTCTTTCTCTGTTCTCTCTGTGTTTCTGTCCTTTCTTCTGTGATGATGTATGAATGTGGTCCACCCCATACACGGGTTTGTGGTGGTATAGTGCGGGCAACTCTACTCGCCTCCGTGACTTGATTCACAGTTGCCCGCTGGGTAACGAGAAATAAGTAGCAGTTTCTGACCTTGTTCTGGCATAGGGTTTGTCACCCAAGTGCCCGCCGTTGGAATAAAATGACCAGTATTATTAAATTCGACAAAACCACCATGATAAAAAAAATTCATGATCCGGTGGATCTCCATTTATTTTTAAAGTACGCAATGCTTTTAACATGGTGACATCATATAACATATCAATAGAAATCACTCTTTTAATTTACTGTAGATATAAGCCACCAATAGCTGTGAAAGGGTATGGATTATAGTCGATTTAAGTAATAGTGATCTCTGATTCGACCAAGGCATACCAACTGAGATCACTCATTTAAGATACTATAGGGATAAGCTACCAATAGGAATGAAATGGTATGGATTATCACCAATTCAAAAACACTGTTTATTCCCCATCAAATAAAATATCATACTTGAATAACTTATGATATAATGTTCAAGATAAGGAAAAAAATTTCTTCCGCAACAATAACCGATGTAATTCATGACTCTAAATTTCAGATAGAAACTGTTTTTGAATTCTACAAAAGTTCTTCACATTAATATTAGGAAAGTTATCTTAAGATATCTTTAAAAAATAAAATACTAATCTCTATTATTGAACTCTGTATTCATTGAAAGGTGTTTATATTCTTAGGAGACATATAATGTTCAATCTATAGATGACTCTAGGCAAGGGATCGGAAAATTTTCTTCATTCTTGATGCTGCACTTCATATAAATATGATTTACTATGATTAAATATATTACTAAAAACATTTTTGTATATAACAAAGTGAATTTCCAATAAGGTGATGATGAATGATTTAACTTTAAGTGATAATTTCATAGAACGATGAAAACTGCTTCAGGTATTTGAATGATGCAGACTGACCTGTGTGACAAATCTGGCACGCGTGCCATGATTTACCAACGCCTGTTCTTTATATTAAAGTAAGTATTATATTACGCAGAGTAAACATAATCAATATAATGACTGAAAATTTCGGACAATTGACATTTCTTTGAAGAAGAAGAAAAAAAATATTGTGTACATTCTCACATTTATACGATAGATGACATTAAATATGCAAGCAGATAAGTGGTTGAGAGCGCATTGATTAAGAAGATTTTGAATAAATCATTTACTCCTGATGAATCACATACAATTCTCTGTCACATTTTGATAGATTCTTTATATTTATGCTGGATTCTTTGATTAATCAGCCCTCAGGTGACCTCGAGTTTGCTGATATTGTTAAGCAAAATTACATGTAAAATCTTGTTATATAGAATTAGAAATAAAGTTGAGTAGTTATATGTAAGAGATTCTATGAATATTTGATAATAGAGATATTTTAATTTAAATAACCAATTTTGCTATCGACGTAAGTTTGACGTATTGCCTAAATTTTTTTCGAATCTAGTGGCAAAATGTAAATCAAGCTACTGTTAAACAATTTATCCTAAAAAGCATTCTTAATTGAATTATGGTTGTAAAATGCACATCAGAGCTATTACATTCAAACAGCAGATTCATTGATTTATTTACATTATATTTGATATATGATATGCAAATATACACCACTTATCATTGATTCAATAATTATTTTTCTTAAAAAATACTATGAATTATTAAAAGTTCTATAAACATTTTCACATACATATTTTTCGAAATTGATCTACATTTATTTTTAAAATTTCTCAGTTGTTTAAAATAAGAAAAATTATCATTTTGCTGTAAATTTTATAGTAATGCATGAAAAGAAGTTAAGGTAAAATGTTATTATTCACATTACAGAGTATCAAAAACTACAATATATTTTATTAAACTTAACATATGAAACATTTTATTTTTCTCTTATGTAAAAGAATTCATATTTTTTCTGAACAGCATTTTCAAAAAAGTTTTTTTCTTTGTCTCAGATATTAAAATGACTAAAATCATCCATGTAACAGATTGTATTCCGCTAAAGGTATCGTCCTCTGTTTAATAAAATATGAAAGTTATTTTATGGTAGCATGAAAAGTAACACTGTCTTGGAACTCGTTATTAAAAATGACGAAATCTATGTTAATACTTAAAGAATAAAAAAAAGTAAATTTTAATTTGTGAAAGGGATATTGAAAATCTCTTAGACATGTAGAAATATTGTAAGATGTGTTAAGATAAATTAAATTACTCATATATATTATAATAAACGTGTCAATATAAGTTTCTGAATTAAGTAATTTAATCGTAAATAATAAGAGCGAATATCAAGAATGCAATTAAAATTTTATAATCTCTTTATTCCATTAATTATTTTCATTAATAGGTAATTAATATGTTACTTTGTAATTTATGTACTGAAACACTGCCCCATAAAGCCTTATTAATTTTCATATTTTTAGTTTTTAAAATCGTTTAAAATGTTTTCTGAATTCCTAATTTATCAAGAAAATGTTAGTGCTAGTTAGGAGTGTATTGTTTGATTTGATACTTGAATTAAATTGAATATGTGTTTATATTATGAATACTTTCATAATGTACCGATATGATATAAGATAGAGTTTAACCTAATAACCGAAAGCTATAATGACCTTTATTAACATCCATTGCATATTATCTTTCTGAAATAATTTTCATATATAGATAATTGTATTCACCCTAGATTGTTTTTCCTAAACATATCATATTATAAATCGAAACTTTAGTATATATTACGTATACTAATCAAAGAAATGAGGACGTTTATAAAGTTTGATTTTAAGTTCTCATTTAATTGAGTGTGTAATTCAAGATTTGTATATCTTTATGTTATACAGGGTAAGTATTTAGTACAATGGAGTAAAGTCACTCTCCTATAAGAAGAGATCTCATCTAGAATTGATGTTTTCAGCTCTACATTTTAATGAACTAAGAATGACATTAGCTGATATTCTCATTTTACATATCAGAGAAAAATAAAAATAAAATATGTATTATACATTAATGAAGAAAAAGGTATACCTAAATATTCACAATGAAATCAAATAAATTAAAGTGATAAATGCAGGAGCATTTCAGGAAAAAAAATACAATTTATCCTATAAATATTAAGTCAAAGGGTTTCAGTAACCTTTATGGATATCTTCAAAGATCATAGATGTTGATATCGTTCCTCATTTGACACCCAAAGTCAAATATTTATGACTGCTGTTGATATTTGGGATGAAGGTCTCTTCCTTGCGATGATACTAGTAACATGATGCTACGGCAATCTGTTTGGTAGATGAGTTTATCCCATTTGATCTTCGCAGTACCAATCAGGTACTATCGTTTATAAGGATCACGTAGGAATGTAATGTATTCTTTGGATATCATCTTATTCTATCTACAGTCAGTGAAGAGGAGGTGAAAGCTCAAATATTGACTATACCACTTGAATGTTCCTCAAACCTACAAGGCATTATGGAAAAAAATACTGATGTTAGTTTGAGATACACCACACACGCGCAACAATTAATTGCTTTTAGTACAAACCTAAAATTCTCAATTAATCTGTTATTATATAACTTCCTTTATTATTACATTGAAATCTAAATGTGAATCCGTAAGAAATTCATAATATACAACATAAAAAATAATAATTTAAACATATTTTGATGCATTTCTTGTCTCTGGATTGACCCATTTCTATCATTTTTCTTATGAGAAAATGATTTCCTTTGGAGACAACATTTCTGAATTTGAAGGGAACAAATGTTTTCAAAAGATTAAAGAAACGAGTAAGAATAATTTGAAGACATCTGTTTTGCAATTTCTAGATAGTGGAAATGTTTAAAAACATATGGGTTTAAATTTTCTGAACTAACAAGTAGGTAAGATTAAGAAATCCCTACACTACTAGATACGATTCAGAAATTCAAAATATAAAATTTTGTGAAAGTAACTATCCTATTTATGTATCTATTACACATTAAAATTTTCACAGTGATAAAAATAGAATTGAATGGCCAAAATTTTCTAAAAAGCATCCTATATATTACTTCCAGGAAATGTAAGGGGGTGAATTTAGAATGAATGAAAATAATTGCTTATGAATATAAAAAATAAAATTATAAATCATGCATAAGTAAGTAAATCATAAGGCTATACGATTACATAGAATATAGGAAAATTAATGAAAAAATAATTCTAATGCATTAATGTAGTTTTCTGTATTTTGACGTTTACACACTGAAGCTTAAGCGACACATATGAGCACAATCTTGAATTCCACATAAAAATAAAATTTAAAATAAAATCAAACTCAACATTTTCCAATAAGTCAATCCTTGGTCAATGGAACTAAGATTTACACAGGGCTATAGAATACGGTTAGTTTGTAAAAACCATAAAGCAGTGGAATTTACACTCTAGATACAAAAAGAAATTCTTCCTACATAAAGTAAAAGGCACAACATCTGTGACTCAAATACTTGTTGCTAATAAACTTTTTTCCTTTAAAAGCAGCAATTTCAAGTAAATAAATGCTATTTACTTTTCAAAAATTTCAAAATATGCATAGCGCCTCCACGTCTATCTATAGCATAAATGTAATAAAAGACAATATACTGTTATAAATATTACTTCATTATTAATGGAAATAATTCTAAAGAAACTTAAAAATTAATGTGAAATCTTGGATGAGAGACAAACTAAATTTTAAATATTGATATTATTCAGTAAATTAATTTTTAATTAATAATTTAAATACATATATTTGCCAACTCCTTTTCCGAGCTTCAGAAGAAAAATAATGTTTTTAATTTTTATAAACAGTTTCTAAATATTTTAAGTATATAAGAATGTAATTAGCTCTTTACAAGATAATTTGAATTATTTTATATAATTAAATTTTTCATGTTAATGTAAAAAACAGAAATAAAACAGTTTTTGAAAGAAATGCATAGCTCTATAATTTCTATTAATAGTCTACAAAGCATATTTAATTCTATATTTATTCATTTGTTTTGAAATTAGTTCTTATTTTTTGCATTCGTAAAATAAAAATAGTAAAGTGCTTACAGATTTATACCATTTATTCGAGTATAATTTTTAATATTTAAAATATGACTTACATATTATCTATACGGAAGAGTTTTCTTTATATACAGATGAGAGTTATTATATATAATCATGTAATCTGTATATATCTAACATCTTCTTGCAAAGAATTGTTTTTATATTAAATTTGTTATTTATTAGATTTATTATGTGTGTTAGAGCTTTTAATATAACTTAATCATGCTCATAATTACTTGAGATGTACAGTTAATAGAAGCCCGGTTGCTTGGTGGTAGTGTTTCACGCTCCTAAGGCACAGGTCAGAGGTTCAGTCCTCGGGCTGGGAAAGGTCGACTCAGCCTTTCATCCCTTCAGTAGGCCGATAAACTGAGTACCATGCTTCGGAACTAAACACTGAGGGTTGCGCATTAGACTGACCAACCTAATCGGGACATAAGCTTCGAACCCTAGACTCTCTCGGTCAAGAGAACAGTGATGGGCACTTGGCCCACATGGGTTGTCGTGTAACAGAGTTTAGAATATACAATTAACATTAATTTAATTTTTACTCAAGATTTATTATTGCTAGTTTTAAAATACAATTATATTTATTCCTTAATGAATATGAAATAATTTATGATGCTCTCTGGTGAAAGTATTTGCTATTTAGATAATGGTTTTACTGATTTTGATTAATTATTATTAACTTTTATTATTTATACAAGAGATTCGGTTTTATATAAAATATAATTATCTTCATTAAGAAAGATATTACACTTAGGTAAAATCAACTATGTAGAATTGATTCTATAAAGCCTCTTTTTTAAGTTTAAAAAACATTCTTTCCAATCCATTTGTCTATTGACCAATATATTCCAGTCTTGGTAGTCACGTGATGACGTTCTCGTAAGAAGTGTGGCTTCATTCCTTCATCTGTTTAACGAGATAAAACAGAATATTAATGGTATTCATTTATAAATAGGAATCAATGAGTTTATTGATTAATTAAATCAGCGATCAATTTAATCTTAACTCTATTTCTCTTTGAAACCAAACAAGTATATTTACGCGCTTTGCACACATTTTAATATGAATTGATCTTCTACATATTTTCTGCTTTTCAATCTCCATTGGTCATAGAATGCAAGACAGTAGAAAGACATTTGACATTTCATGTGCTTAGATATCTTTAAAAATAAACTTGGCTATATTTGGCTCTTTTCTGATTATATTTAAGAGGAATTAGGATAGACGTATCAAATGTTATGATTGAATATTATGAAATTAAATGGTAATATATATTTGTATTTAAAAATGTACGCAACACACAAATGTTATTATTGAAAATGCTTATGTGATTTGATCGTTTTTTATAAATTATATTTATTTAATTAACTATATATACAAATATTTTTGCAATTTAGAAGTATCTCTCAATTCATTATGAATCAAGAAAATGGATAAACACACGAAACCTTGAATGCAATATCATTCTTGTTACTGACGCCAGATGGAGTAGTGTATTATGTCTCTTTATAATTTGACTTTGCAAATTCTATCGTTATGAGAGAAAGTTGAAAAATATTTTGTGTGTGTGTACACACACTTTTTTTTAACTGACTGAATTTTAACATTATGAAAAGTTATTACGTTATCAACATGCTTTAAAAATGCAAACCCACTATGAGGCAGTATGCTATAGATCAGCCTTCTCAAAAATTAAACTTGCCGTAAAAAATTCACATGCATCCAACTTAGAAGAAAGTATAAGAAATAAAGCCTGGAGCACAGCTATCCGTAATCTTCCGGACTACCCTAGGCACAGAGCTGTTGCTGCGTTCCGTCTGACAACAATGCACGACTGCCTTAATGCATTTCTCTATAATCTCAAGATTGCCAGTAGCCCTGCCTGCCCCCTCGGCAGCGGCCATCAGGCGATGACTGCAGACCACCTCCCACTATGTCCCGCATTGAAGAAAAATTGCATCTACTCCTGGTATTGGGAGGCTAGAGAACTTCTTATCGGCCTTAGGCCATAACTTTGTAGATATTTTCTGTCTTCTTGTTTACTCTTTATTTTGTATTTTTCTCTGTATCCACTTTCCTGGCGATAGAACTGTGCTCGCTTTCGCCTGCTGCATTTGAAATAAAAAAACATGCTTTAAAACTATTTATTAAATGTGATAATTTTTCATTAGTTAAACTAGACATGAAACTACTTTAATAAATTTTTATTGAAACATAATTTTAATCCGAAATTTTCTTTTTGTTATTTTAAGTTCGGCACTCTACTCGCATTGTAACTTAGTGACGATTGAATATTCGACGTAAGAGATTATTTCAATTATTAAACCCCATTTTATTCTTCTTTTATCAGTCATTAAAAATCTTAATATTTTTTTTCAATTTAATTCTGCGATACTATTTTAGCTTCATGTCTTTAACATGCTTTATATAATGTCTATAATTCATAAATTTAAATAATAAATTAATTGAGGTATATTTTAACTTTTTAAGTATTTATTTTCATGATTGTAATTTTACAAATATATTAATAAAATGGGCTTTATGATGTTTAAATTTATAACATATACATATATACATTTATAAATTTACAACCTTATAACCATATGCTGTATAATGTTCGTGTTTTATAACCCTGTAATATTTTACCCCAAAAATAAATGTATCTAAGTTCTTCGCCAAGAATACTTAAGAGGAGTTACATATTTTCAAAAGGAGATAAATCCTGTTAAAATTATGATGCAAAATATTACAGAAGTTCTATTGGATGCTTAATAAGATTTAAAGTAGATTATATAAGTATTTTTATTTTTTTTACCGAGCAAAAGGAATTAATTCACCGTTCTGAGAAAGTAGTATTAAACTTTCGATGCATGTGATCCCAGTCTTTTAAAGTTGAAGAAGATACATATATATTGAAAAAATGTATGCGAAAATTATTTTACCCTTTCCTTTTTTTGAGGCAGTTGCTTTAAAGACAGGGAGAGGCATCTTCCTTCTATCTTCAGATATTTTGTAGTTTTGACCTTCAAGATCAGACATGAATTTATATAAATTATTCTGGTGATTTCGATTATGGATTAGATATTAAATATTTTTATTTATAATTTTGAAATTTTTTTCATTCATTTCTACTTAAGAAAAGATAACGGATTATGAAAATTTTAAGTTATGCACCAAGAAATGCATCTGTTCATCTTTATGAACCCAGGAACTATATTCTTAAAATGAAGCCTTAATATTAGTATCAGTTATTTTGACAGTCTTCTATTACCATACTTTCTCGGGCGTTTATCAGCATTTTAATTGAAAATTTATCATTTATTAAACTGCAGATTAGTTAGTTTAAACTGTAAAATATTTTTAGCTTGTCAAGTTTCATAATCATGATGTATATCACTAAGCAGAATAATTATTGCAAAAAATGTGAATTGTATACCAATTTCAAACATTTTAGATTGATTTTATGGAATCTTAGAAACGATAATATATATTATGTCACTCTAGAAGAACTGTAGATTCGAACGCTGATATCTTTCTCTGTCAAATTAAAATATTCTGATCCATGATTCAAGTTTAGATGCTTATCTTTCTGCATGCAGAAAGTGCTTAGTTATCTTACAAGCTTTAGATGGTAACCAGGATTCTACCAATGTGATGGTTTATCAGAAGATATTTTTTTCATCAAATTCTTAACGAAACTCTTTTTACCTTGTTTTTGTTACACGTAAAGATAAGAACCATTAATATTATTGTTATTAAATGTTGCTTTATGATATATTTCAAGCTATACCATATTCAATAGTTTTCAAGTTATAACATTCTAATCGAATTCATGGTTAATCACATAGACATTGTTAGAGCTCAAGATGCAGGGAAGATATAAAGTTGAAAAAAATATCCCGACCCCCACACAACTAAAATTTTCTTTGTTTCGTACTTAAAAAATCGATTTTTATGAACTAGAATTTCCTGCTTAAATAGAATTTAAATTTTCTGTCATATATCTTTCTGCCTACAGAAAGTGCTTGTTTATTTTCCGAAAAAAAGATTCTACCGATATTTTTCTTTACCAAAAGATGTATTTTTACCTAATTCTTTACCAATTCATTTTATCTCAATTTGATGAATCGTAAGAAAAAATAAGAATCACAAAATCATTGTTATTAAATGCTGCTTAAGGATATATTTCAAGCTTCTAAGTTTGATAAATTTTATGAAACTACACATTTCATTTGGACATTATTTTTATATGAATATTAGTTATCATTGCATTTATTATGTTGTGCTTATTATTTTGAAACAGAGCCTTTTATTAAACATAAATATGCAGTTATTATAAAAAATAAATTGATTGATTGACTTAATTGATTGAAAAAGAGTAGCCATTTAATAAAGAATTATAATTAATTTGGAGTTTGCTTTAATTTAAAAATAAAGAAAATGATTCCAAAATGATAGCTAATTATGCATGAATAATTAATGATAAACTAATTATGCATGAAATAAAATGATTTTTTTAATATGTATGCGCTATAAAAATCATATGTTTAGAAAATTAATACAGGAGAATTAAAATTTAAAAGCAAGTTTGTTAATAAATTAGCAATGTCAATTATTGCATTCATCTTTTCAAATTATGATTTTTTAAAAACATATTTTTCGATTTTTTTAAAAAAAATATGTGTATTAAATATTAATACTGATAACCATATTTTTTGTTTATTTTATATTTAATTAAACTAAGCCCCATGTTTACTTTCTTATTCTTAATTAATATCTCGTAAGATCTTTTTCTTAATAATTCATTATATTCTTCCATAATAGATAGCCACTTCTAAGTGGAAGAAATGAAAAATGAAGATGACACACACATTCAAGTAGATCGCGTTAAATTATGTGTAATTTATTATTACAAAAGAGAATAATTCTCGAGCACTTATTTTTGATCACTTGAAGATCACAGATCATTTCTTACACCCTTGCAAAATGAACGTGAATGTCGACAAAATGAGCTAAAATTGATTATGGAGTTCATTAGTAAGCAATTCGTGAAGATCTTCTTGAGTGATACTTCAGAAGCGGGGGTGGATGATAATTAATTTCAAGTGATTCCCAAAAAAGATTTATGGGAATATAATAACAAAATCACTCTCAAAAATACTAAAAGTTATTTGAACACTTTATATAATAAAGTATTAAATTTTTGTCAAATGTTAAAAATTCATTTGATCCTTTTTTATAAAGATATTACTTAATGCAAAGTGTATTGAAATATTATTTAATAATTCTAATTTCAAATGTAATTTAAAAATGTAATAAAAATTAATTTCAAAATTTATAAGATCCGGTATCTATATGATATTTTAATTCACAGTCTGGTTCTTTCAGTATCAGCAACAAGAAATGATATATATGTATTTTATCGTCTAAGGAAAATAATATTCTTTGTAATAAATTGTTATAGTAAATTAAATAGTTATTATTAATTAGTTTTAGACATTACTTTTAAATTGTAAATATGAATTATAGAGCTAAAATATTTTTTTTTAATTTAGAACTAATATATATTAATTCATATAATAAATGAACTTATTTATGAATAATTTATGGAAATTAATAAAATTTGAATGAATTAATAATTTCTTTAAATAATACTTTTGTCTATAACTAAATCTTCCTGATTAATTTTGCTATGTGTAAAAATGAAAAATTTAATACAGAAACAATTTGTAAAGAAAATCTGCTTTCTAAGCAAATTTAAGTAAAATTATTAAAATATGATACAGCATAGAAAAAATGTAAAATTAATAATTGTTTTTATATGCGTAACAATATGAGTTTACACATACATATTTCTTGATCTTTAATGAAATTTGGAAATTTCTTCTTTATTATAATTATAATATATTAAAGAATCTGTAATTTCTTTTGTTATTTATTACTAAATTTTAATTTTCTGTGTACTATTAAATTTCTTCCTGTTTAGTTATATACATTATTATTAAATTTGATTTCATATTTATTAAAAAATGTAAATTTATAGGCAATAAACAAGATGTTAAAATATGATAAATGATATATTTTAAAAAGAAATTGGTTGCTTCTTGGTTAGTAACTTACCACATTATTTAAAATCGGAACAGCAACTCTGAAGATTCTTAAGTTTGGTGCTCAGTTCTTCAGGTATAGTGACAATCTTATCAACTGGACTACTATAGTTTTACACATTACAAAACAAATTTTTTGTTTTATAATTAAGAAATATTCATGTTCATTTCGAATAATTGATTTTAACAGAGGAGGGGAATGTAAATATACATATATATTCATGATCTTTAGACTTCCTCAGCTAAAAGAAGGCATTTGTGCCACACAATGAAATGACTTTGATCACATTCTTTTAATTTTATTTAATAGTTAGAATAATGCACATCAATGCCTCAGTTTTATTTTTTTATCAACAATTATTGTTTCAATTGTTTGTATCGATGCACCCCTATTTTTGTATCTTTAAAATATATTTTCTCACCTTTTTCTAAGTTAAGAAGTCAAAGATAATACTGATGAATTTGAATGAGACCAAAGATGTAGTTTAATATCTTATCATTTATAATCATAGTTAAAAAACAACTCCTTTGATGCATTTCTTTTTTTAAATTCTTAAATTTTTCTTCATTTTGCACTTATATTTAAATAGTAATTTTCTTTCCATCGTTAATATTTAAGTACTCGTATTTATAATCATTTTCAAATAATTCCTCTATAAACACAATTAAAATATATAACTCAAATTATCATGTTATAATACATTTAACTTTGCATTAATGAATTTAAAAATATATCTATTTCTTTGCTGTTTGTTTGTGAGTGCAAAAAAATCTTTCAAGCAATACAAAGATTTTATACATTTAAATAACAAATGCCATCCATGATTTTTTATTCATCTTTGTATCAAAATAAATATTTTCGCCATTTTCATCCCGACGACACATTATGTCCTTTTCCTGAGAAAAAGAAACCATTTTTCTACCTAATACTTTTTTTTAGATTTTGTGTGTTGTTTTCTTTTGTTTGCAGACAATGGCTGTAGAAAGGGAAATCCCTTTTGATGATTTCGATGTTTGTGTTTTTGTCTCCTTTTTTTAGAAACACAATGCAAGTTTCAAGATCCAATATAGACTTCAGTTTATTTTGGATCATTGTGTGATCATCTTTATATCCCTCTTATCAGACGGAACCAGATATGGAATGGGGAAAAAGTGAATCAATTTCCCCAAGCAGGGAAGATAACGATTGCTGGAATGACTTCGCATTTGTTGCATGTTTCTCTTAATTGGAAACCTTGTTTAGGTAACTTTAACTATAAATAGAAGGGTCAATAAATGACCCAATACAAACTACTATTTTTGGAAGATTTCCTTATTAATTGAAAACTCTAATTTTTATCAAGCTTTTAGTTTTGTAATATTTCGCTTACATATCTTATTTATTATTTATTGTTTTTAGTAGTATGAATTGGAAACAATTTATATGCAATATATTCTATTAAAAGCGATCTTTTTCAGGGTGAACCTTTCTCCATAGTGTGCGCTTAAATAGAAACCATTCTAATATTTACTTTGAAAATTTTTATGTAGTGTATATAATTGATGATAAATAAATATTATTTAATTACAACAGTAAGCAAATCATTTGTTTTATTTTACAAACTTTCTTAACTAGAGCTTTTTTATATTTAAACTAATTTTCATTTCCACTTCTAATAGTTAAGGAAGATTTTATTATAAATTGTTCTGAAAATGAATAAAATAATGAATCAGAAAGCATGTTTATGCAATAACGACGAAAATTTCCTTTTATGTATTTATTTGATGGATAATGGATTATTACAGAAAATATTTAAATTTAGAGAAAAAAATCTTAATGAATGATGCATTTTTAATATAAGTGATGATGTAAATTTTTCTGGAATTTCTACGTAGGATAAAAGTCTTATTAATATTAGATTGATTCCAGAAAAACAAAAATTACTTTGAGTTTAAGTAAGACTAATTTTTCTTTTAAAGTGAAAGTGCTCTATTAAATTGGTCCTAAAGGCATATTGAATAAATTATTTAAATAGTAAAAATGAGTATTCAAACGTAAAATTTTATGTGTAGTAAAAACTGAAATTCGGTGAATTATTTTTCATTACTTCGTTAATTCATTAATTCGGTTTTAATTAAAGCATATTTGAATTTAATTTTACGATTATTTTATTCGTTTATTTTATAATTTATTTCCCATCATGCGTGTTCATAATAAAATATAACTGAAATAGGTTATGCTTTCTATGGAAGCATTTGCAAACATCTTATCATTGATGATGATTAATTGTCATTAATCATTATTTTAATCTGATTTTATGTTGCTTTCATCCTCTCATAATTAGTTTTATTATTATTTATATTAAAAACAATGAAATTCGTTTTGTATATACAATTGTTGCAACTTTTATTATTCGTGTAATGTAAATTCTATGCGGCGCCTCTTATGAGTACTTAACTGCCCATCAGGGATTAAGCTGTTCAAATAAAAGCTGTTAGACTCGATCCTAAGAACTGTTATTCTCCTTTTCTACATGCTTCTTTTTTACATATAAGTCAGTGGGGGTGTTTAGGAGATTTTTAAGAAACATGATTACGGAAATCTGTCAACAAAAATTTCCGGTAAAAACAATACGATGCAGATAAAGAAAGGCCACATAACTCTTATGTCGATTTATAAATGCCGGGTAATTTAACACTTCATTGTGGACTGCTTCACCATCTAAGGCTATTTTAAGGTGTTTTTATGTCCATCTATTAATGAAGCAAAGGACGTCTTGTGGACAAACCACTCTGCTGTAAACAGCGTCGAAACACGGCCAACTGTGCGTCTAGTTAGCCGTGGTCGAATGGTACGCGGAGACACTGGATGATGCATTACAGACTGAATGTGCTGTGCTATGGTTCTTGATGTGGCTGAGTGAACCATCATTCCCATGCGCATAATTTGCTTGTCATCACACGAAGTATTGCACTAAGATGGATGCAATCGAGCACGTCGGTCCGTCGTACCCTCGTGCATCCAGAGATTACATATCCGCATTACAGTTGTTTGGTTTCGTTCAACACGACTACCGATTTCCCTGAAAGATAATCCACAATCTCAGTAGACCACTATCCTGCCTCTGTCGAACCCGGATACTTGATCAAAAAATGATCGCTGCTTTCTACAAGGCATAATTGATCAATTTTTTTGAAAAAAACCCACAAGAAAAACACAATTGCTGAACTTGAAATCGTAGAAATCTCCAAGTCTTAAATAGCGCTTTGAAGTGGTGCCACAGGCGTTTGCGCTGAAATTCTAATCATTTGCATATCTCACTTCCACTAATGTATGTTGTAAATTTCATGTTATTTGATACTTCCTTCAGTGTGCTGCATTTACGGTGGCTAGCAGTGTAATTAAAAAATCACACACACACACAAATGCGTGCAATTCACTTCACCCAAGCGATAACAAAGTAACAGGAAGCCAGAAAGAATTTACGCCCATGTCTAAATCTTTAAAACAAATATTCAGCGTTTATCGAAAAAAGATTTGGAAATGTCTGTACAAAAATGACGTCTATCAAAAAGTATTAAATTTTATTGGAAACGATGTAATTGTATGTTTCTACTGTTTTTTATGTGATTTTTAATGTCTCAATATGTTTCAAATGCAAGAATTTTATGTAAAGAATGATCAATGGTATTTCAGTATGTTTATCGTTTTATTTAAACTTTAAGTTTTTTTTATTGAATTTGAACTGTTGTATTTCCAAAATATGCTTCTAATTACCTAATTCAGCACTTTTTAAAACTATACTTTTGATAAAATAATTTAATTTATTCACTGAAAAAAGTTTTGACAGTGAGGCTGAATCAGAATATTTTGGTTAAAACGTATCTAATAAACTTTCAGATTATATAACCAAAGAATGATATAATCTGAAAATTTATTAGGTATGTAGATATGAATCTAGAGTATTTTAAATATTACAATTAATGAAACAAAATGTTGTAAAATATAATACTAGCAAATAGTTAAATTAATTGAATTAGACAGAAATGATATATTAGCATTGTAAAATTCCACAGAAATAGTCTATTTATAATATGCTAATATTATAACCATATTTTCTCATTTCTAATAAGAAAAACGCTTACTAACAACCAAATTTATAGCTAAGCATATTCATTTTGCCAGTAATGAATAATTTAGTATATTCCATATGGTTTCCTGTGAGCACAAGCAACAAATTTATTGACAACTGTCTGACATAAGTGGCTTTTGCATCAATAATTCCTCATATGTGGTTGAAGCTAATTCATAAAACTAAAAAAGTAAACGTTGCTGTTCACTTTTAGGGATGATTTCAGAGTTTAACAATACTAAAAACGGTACCAATTTTGAATTTTTTAAATTAAAATACAAGAGTAAGAATCTTTTCTTGTTCTTACTTTCTTTTGTTATGATACACTGGTGAGGATCCCATGGTGCTAATTTGGCTTGGCGCAAAATTGGCTTCAGAGACGCTAATATGTAAGTATGTTGAGAACAAATTGAGGCTTATAAGAGCCTTGAATTTTGCTCTAAATTAGATATATTAGAAAGCTGATTTTCTCGAAAACTAAGACATAAGAAAATCATACTAAAAGTTTGATGATTGTATGGTTGAAAATATCTGCAAGTGCCTAAGAGAAATGTTTTCATAAATTATAGAGATGCTGTTATGTTTTCAAAAATATTGTTTATATCGCCCACATGTATTACAAAAGGGAAAATTTTATCGAATACAAATATTTACACAAAAGAGAATTTACGCATAAATTAAAATTAAAGGTAATTTACTCATATACTCAATTGCTCAAAATTTATGAAACTCAATTTGACAAGCATTAACGAAATTCAGGCAGATTTTTCGCATAATAACCAATGTTTAATCAATTATTGTTTGCTTAAAACTGCTCATGTTCCTTTCTTGAAAATAAAATGTGTCGTTATAAGCTCTAATTGATGTCTTTTCCGAGAAGAGCTTTAAGTCTCTAATGAGTAAAATTTATGGAATTCTAAATTTAATATGTAGCTTTAAAATTTTAGCAGGCCATTTATTATTTTCCTCTTGCTCATTAAAAATGATTCCTCTAATTATCAGTTAGCTTAGCTTACTAATGAAGGTTATAAAATGTGAACACCGTAAGTACAAGAAAATGAGAATATTTTGCATCTGATGATTCTTTTCAAAATGAGTTTTTTTAATGGGATACGTTAAATTAATTTTAAGTTACTATCATGAATATATCTTTCCTTTCTTCTGTTTGATTTGTAGATTAATAAATATCACTGACTTCAGAGAATGGTTAATTAGACCAGAATGGACAATTTAAAGTAAATTCGGACACTAAAAACACATCAAATCAGACATAGGATTCGAACCCATGACCTGTTGAACCAAAAGTATCCTTATTTTCATGTCTGAGAATCATGGTTATCGATCAGCATTCTAAATATTTGCTGGAGCTTATCGCTTTATTTAAAAGAGGGAAGGGTAAATTCTTAGTTAACATAACACATTTGGAACAATTTTCAAAAATATCACCTGCCCTAAAACGAGAAATTGGCGTTTGTTACCAAACTGTTGCCGCCAACGATTGAAGATTTTTTATGATTGTCACCAAGAATCAGCATAAGCAAAAACAAAGAAAACGATAATCTTCAAATGCAAAATACAATAAACATATCATAAAAAAGCATATAAATCATAAATAAACATTTAGAAAGGGAAGCATTTATAAATTTAAATTATTATAAAATTAAAGTGTAACTATATATAAAATAGCTAATGCTAAACAGATAAACTTCAATAACCCACCGAACCACACCAAATCAACAGCTACAGATTGCAAATTTTATAGCCCTCAGAAATGTCGCCAAATTCGCTGTGTTATGTATACTAGAATTAAACCATGGAAAAAAGGAAACTAAAATGTTATGATGTGTGATATGACGTAAAGCTTGGATATTGAAGTAAATTTTCCTTTTATATTTCAATACTCGCAAATTAAATTCTCATCACAGCATGTGGATTATTGTAATCCATTTTAAAATACATATTCCCATAAAATTGCATGCACCGTGAAGAGAAATAATATTAGATAAGTGAAATATTAGATTAGAATTACTAACTTCTGTTTTATTATTTTGTGTCTACAATTTCAAAAATATAGAAAAGATTACTGTGTTTTTGAATTCATTAAACAATAAAACTTATAGTATTTAATAAGACTAGCGAATCCATATTGTTGAAGTGTATTAACTTTATTTATTATATTTGCAATAAGAAATCCATCATCATCAACAAGTTTGCTTTCTTTAAAAAAATCTCTTAATCACATCACATCACCTCGCTCTTACATGAACAAAACAAGAGCTGGCACATTCTTCCACCCTACACCAGTGACAGAAATTCAAAGATAACCGTGGATACGTCTCCAATCTACAGAACTCCAGCAATCCGATGAGGGAGAATGTGGCCACTCTCCACTGCGCGTGGCAAAGGATGATGCCCCACTTTGCTGATCTTAACAAGAAATGGCGTAAAGCTACAATGAGCCACTGAAGCTCTTCTTTATTTTGATAATTGTAATAGCTAAGTTATTTGTTATATTAATATTCTATAGTTAGAATATTAGTGAAAATTATTAATAAAGTACAATAGAGAGATAACGTATTCTATGGGATTGTCAAGAAAACAATTTCACTTTTCTAATGCTACCTATAAGTGAAAAACAAAATTTGTTTGCTAATATAAAATGATTTTATTCCTTATTATATAGTTTGCATTAATTAAGTACATAGTATGAAATAAATCTGTATAAAATTTGCAAATACTCTTAAGAAATATAGTTTATTAATTAAAGAAGAAAAAAATTTCTTTTTTGAAATTTAAGAATTTGCCGATTGATTTTTATTTCTGATTAGAAAACTTTTAGTCCTTATTACAAAAATATGGTGATCTGATAAACTTTTAATAAGTAATTTATAATGATAAATTTACATGCTGTTATTCAGTTTAAAATTAATTATAATTCGATATCTTTTATTTTGCAGTATATATTTATTTATCAAATAGTTATTCAAAGTTATTCATTTAATTATTACGATTTTATTTTATGAATTTGCTATATATCATGGATGTCTCAAATTCTTTCTTATAAGTAATTGAAATACATGTTCTTTTTAAAGCAAACTAGTGAAGAAACGAATTATTCCTTAGATATAAATTATTCGATACATCAAAACTTTCGAAAAAAAAATAAACGTTATTATTTATACAAATTCTTAATTAAACTTCTTGGTAAAGAGCTTAAAATGACGATGTATAAACTTTTCACATGAAACTTGTACAATAGAAATCCAATTATCCAAATCGCTTTCAAAATTTTAGAAAAAATAAATTAAATAACAGAAGAGACAGAAAATGGAAAAAATGAAGAAACTCAAGAAAAGGAAAGATAACAGAAGGGAAAAGATGAGAATGATTTGCTACTTGAGGAATTCAGGAATATTCTTTTGTGTGTGAAAATTCCTGGGTGTTCAAAAGTTAGTACTGAAGATACAAGAGAATGGATTATGAGTCAAACTCTGGATTTCAAATTTAAATTGATGGTAAACTTATTGAAAGTTTTGAGAAAGAAGATGACCTTAATGTCCAAGATGAAGCAGACACGGGACCATCGGCTAGTGAAGCATTTGAAGACTTTGAAACTGCTTGGAAGTGGGTGGTGCTTCCTCCTGTGTGTGATCACATGCAAATTCTCACTGTCAAGCGGTGGCGTGACTTGACTGTCCGAAAACGCATGAAGGCAACTTTCTTTGACCGAAATGTTCAACAAGCAATGACTTTCGCCTACACACCGTATTCACACCAACTGTATTACTGTACAGCACATATAAACACTTTAACAAGTTTAATTTGAATGAATACTTAATTGCTTATGTCTAATTATTATTTATCGCTATTTTAATAGATTTATTAGCACATCTGAATGACGTCTAGGTTTCTATAGAGAGAATTATGAATTGTGATATCTTTACTACAAAAATGCTGACTTATTTTTTGATTCATAAAATGCTGATTTTTAAAAAGAATATACCAAATAAATAACCAAAATGAAAGAAACAACGTAAATGATTTTAAGAATTATTATTTAACTCAAAAGATTTCGAATAATTATTTTTATAATGATGTCAAGAAATTTTTCTTGCAATAATTTCGGTTATGTATGGATTGTATTATAAGAATTACTTAAATATATTTAGTTACATCTTAAATATCATCAAATAAACTTACATACTAAATAAATTGAAACATCAATTAATGTATCCCTCAAAATAATGTCAATATAATACCAGGAAGTAAATCTATGTCAATTCCTTATTTCTCACATGTAATGTGTAATGAGATTATTAATGATAACTTTTACTAGTATGAAAACATCGACTATATATATTTTGAATTTAAAGTATTCAAAATATTGATCTGAAAATAATAAACATTCTGCATTTTATATCATCATTTCTTGAATATCATTAATTGCGAGTTGTTCAAATTAATTTAGTTATCATTTTTACCTGTGGTCAACAATTCATGGGTTTGAGTCCCACTTTAGGCATAGATGTTTGATGTGGTTCGGAATCTACTTTAAATCATAAGTCCTTGTCTAATTAGCTTTCGTGTGGAAAAATTAACCGTTGATTGTCTAACTAAACTAAGTTATCGATTTAATTTAATTTGCATAATAAAGGTTTGTAAGTTTAAGATGCAAATGTTTGTGTTTTACTCTATTGCATATTTAATCTTTTCCTAATAATAATGATAAATTTTATTATTTTCGCAATATTAACACTTTTAAATATTGCTTTTCTTTTAACGAAATGTGTTTACTCCTTTCTTTCATTTCAATATTAAAGACAAATTTTTTAATGCCACCATTTGATGATTTTGTAACTAAACCTAACTACATTGTTTGGGTTCATCTCAATATTTATTCTGAAACTATAAGCATTCAATCTCAAAAACAAATAATTTACAAATAATTTAATAGCAAGTTTTCAATTTTAAAAATATTACGTATTTCAATATCATGATTATTTCGAGTTCTTTTCATGATGAAGCCAAATATTTTTAACTAATTTTGACTGAAAAGTATACATTATTTGCCCTGTTATAAAAAGTGATTGATTAATGATAAAATAACGATAAATTGTTTAATTAAAAAAATCTCATAGTATTTTCATAAGATAATTACTTATAATTATTTTTTAAATACTATATTAGTGATTATATACTATTTTTATTGTAATAAAATCACTCATCTAAAAAAATAAAATTTAAACTATTTGGTTTTCATTTTCTTAAAAATTAATTTTTCATGAAACATTATCAATTCTATATGAAAAATTCTCAAAATTACCTCTTCCCATAGAATGAAAACTAACAGTATATCGAAATCTATATTCATCGAAAAATATTTTACAAAAATTATTGTGTTTTATTCAAAGATAAAAATTCTAAATATATGTAACTGTAGCATATTAGAAAAATCATGTTTTTTATCACATATAAAAAAAATTCGTAAATAACAAGTAAAAAAAACGTGTTGAAAATAACATGTCCAATTAAAAAAGTTAAAAATAACGTGAACTTATATTAACTTTTTTAATGAAACACAGCCATTTTTCACAGATTTTGAGCGCAAAAAAAAAGTTCTTCCGAAAATGAAGTAAATGGAGAGTAGAAATGAAACAAAAGTAGCGGCCAAATGTACCTGATAAGGTTGTATCAATGTAATTATTTTAATAGGTCTTATATTACCCAGGTTTATTCTCGGAGCTGAGTGTTTCTTAGAAATAATGGTTTGCTGGCTCTAACCTTGAGGAGATAAAAGAGAGAAAATATTAGACCCTGATGGTAATGGTCCTATTATAACCAAGAATATCGTTAGATACCCAGAAAAGAGGATATCAATCTGCGTTAGTGGTTTCAAGTTGCCACTGAAAATAGCGTTCAGATGTGGTAATATATCATTTCTTAGCTTCTCGTGCCTTTTATTCTTCGCAGTGATTGTCGGCCCTAATATGATGTCTGAAACGATATCCGACTTCTGCAGATTATACACCAAACGCTGCAGTGTCGAAACGAGTGCAGAGAAAACGAAAATGAATTGATTTTATTAGTAAGGTAGACGTTTTCCATAACGAAATAGCTTGTTCGAATTATGGAATAAGGAAATGTTATAATGAAACTTTCAATATATTTCGCGAATATTTAAATATTTCAAATATCCTAGTCTCTGAGACGTATGTTATAGATTTTAAATCAAAAAGTCACGAAAATATATAATTTGGTTATAATAGATTACTAAACGTAACGATTCCAAAATTACAGGAAATAAGCAAAGAAATCGGTGAAATATTGATTTTACTTCTACCGTTACCTCACTTATAACGAAATGGCTTCTTTTGATAGAATATTATATTTAAAAGTTCGTTATTTGACACTCACGTGGTATTTGCTTAAGTAATTCCTTAAGCAAATACGCGTATCATAAACATTTTGGTTTTTAAAATAAATTTGTAGCTGCTTCATTATGATTTCACTTAAGAAGTAAATGGAGCGATTTTGTAATATACAAACCAAATGCAATAAGAAAATTATACATATGTATAGCAAATGTATGTGATAAATTTATTAATTTATTAATGTTTTATTTTTAATTAAAAGGAAGCATAAACAGTAAAAGCTATTACTTTCTTTGTGTGAGCTCCAGTGGCTCAGTAGCTTCACGCCGCTTTCCATAAGCTCAGCAAATTGAAGCATCATTTGCCGCGGGCAGTGGTTGGGAGGGTGACCACGGTTTACTCTCCTTCACTGGGTTGCTGGAACTCCGTGGGGTTGGAGACGAGTCCACGTTAATCTGTGACGACCAAAGTCCTTCCGCTGGGGTGGCGTGGATATGGAGAGGAGGGTGCCAGCTCAGGCGTGGCCTCGTCACCTGACCGTGCCTCAAAATTACGAGGCACCTTAATAGAGCAAAGTCGTACTTTCACCTACATGGTGCTCTGATCTAAAACGAAAGACGCTCTCTATTGACTTAAATTCGCATAGCCAACGGCATAGCGAGCTTGGCTTGTCCAAGTGTCATAAGCAACAACAACACACTTTCTTTGTGTTCTAGATTTTTCAATGATTACACAATTTCAATGGTTCCACTCTTTCTGTGATTGCAATTTTTTATCTTTAAAGATTAAACTTTTGAAAAAACATTTTCGTGAAATTTGTATGAAATTTTGCCCTAGAAATAAGAAATTCAAATATGAAAAAATTTCAACATTTGAAGTAATTGATAATACTGGTACGTATTTATGTTGAAAATTGTTGTAAAATTTTGTATTCTATAGTTATATTTTCATGTTAAAGTTTAAATGTTATGAAAGAGGAAGCCTAAAATAGACTCAGCCACAATGTAACACGTTTGAAAATTTTACACTTTTACGCGTCGGCGAGTGAGCAATTTACCTCAAGTTGTCTGGCATTTCATCAAAATTGTTATTTCAATGGATGAAAATAAATCACAGATCTTGTGTAAAAGAGCTATTTACGCGGAAAATCCTTTCTCAAGAAGTATTTCTGGTAGTAACGAAAATAAATATTTAATTTTATTTTAAATAATAATACTTTCTGAATTATTTTTGAAGCGAAGTTTCATAAATATCTGGGTTTAATTCCTGAAAATTATATCCAGCGTCATTTAGAGATGTTTTATAATCACAGCTTATTTGCATCTTCATTAACTATATTTTGTTAAAAAGTTTGGCTGTACCCTCAAGGTCATTTTTGCACACCATGACTAATACACTCTAAAAAAAGCACTGTAATTTTACAGCAAAATGTGCTGGCGTTTTGGGCGCCAGTACAATATGCTGTAAATTTTACAGCATATTCGTAAAAGTTTTACAGTTCTTTTTACTGTAATTTTTACAGCAGTTTTCACTGTAATTTTACAGCCCTTTTCACTGTAATTTTTACAGCACTTTTAACTGTAATTTTTACAGCACTTTTAACTGTAATTTTTACAGCACTTTTAACTGTAATTTTTACATCATTTTTTATTGTAATTTTTACAGCACTTTTTATTGTTATTTTACAGCACTTTTTATTGTTATTTTTATAGCACATTTTACTATGCATTTTGCTGCATATTCTACAAAAGCTACTGCAATAAGCTATTTACAGCTATCATCATGTTTTGTAAAGATAACAGTAGAGTATAAATCAATTTTGAAAACACATTAGCTAATTTCCTAATTATGGGCCAACAATTATTAAGTAATTTTTTATATAATATAAAAAGTACAAAAACATAACTAATGTTATATTGCAGAAGATGTCATTTTTAGAACATTTTGAGATCAATAGTTTAACTTTCAATACCTGACGAGATTGTTTAATTTTCTTACCTCAAAATCTTGGATCAAATCGTAACTTAATTGAATAGTTAAGAAGGTTGAAATTTTTATTACATATTTTTTTAAAAAAATTAAGAAATAGCAGTTATATTGAATAAGATACAAAGCTTAGCATAAAATTGATTTTTGATATATCTGTGATTCTACAGATTTAGGATAAAAAGAAACCTTACAAAACATTCCATTTTACTAAAAATACAAAAGGGGAATTAGTTAATGATGTAGTATTTTAATTATACTGTAAAGACAATAAAAGCTTTCTTTTTGATATTGCTTAAAGTAATTGATTTTTTTCTATTATAATGTAAGCAAATTAAGATTCTGAGAAAAAAGCAATATAGTTGACAATACACAAATAATTGTAAAGAATTTTTTTATTTACATTTTAACAATTATAGCCATTTAAAGTTGTATAAAGTATTTAAAAGTGACAAAAACACGTGCTTGGATTTCTTCCTTGACATATTTTTTAGATTTAGTTCCCCGCGAGTGATTAAAGTTGAACAAGCAAGCACCTGCAAAACAAAAAAATAGACACATGAATAACCAATTTGAAATTTCAAGAGCTAAATATTTCAGAGGAAAAGTTGTTTAATAGTTCAATAAAATATTTAGAAATTTTTATTGTTTTATATTAAAATATACTTCTCTTAATAGTTAACAAGTGGTTGTTACATTTATGCAATCACAAACATTTGGATGATAAAAATTATTTGAAAGGATTTTAGCAATTTCATGATAAGAATTTTTGGGAATGAAGGTCTCACTTTTTCTGAAAATGATAAAATCCTTACTTCAATTAAATCATTCTAACTGATGTTTTCTATCTCGAGAAACTAATTTGTAATTGATTTAATTAAAAGAGAATATAGAATTGGTTTTATAAGAATTCATTCATGTTATCGAAAATTATATCCTCTGAAAAGCAAATCATAACACTTCCAATTGTGAATTACAAATTTTTAGAAATAAAGTGCGAAATATGAACTTTATACCCACATTTTAAAGATAACATACAAAAACCGATTTTAAGTTAAAAAAAATTTATTTTGTAGAGAATATGGAAACATTTCTTTTACAAGCATATATATATACAATTTAAAAACATTTCCATCGAAAATAAACAGAAAAATTGAAATGCTATAATGTGTCAAAGTAACAAAAATTTATGAAATAACATTTTATAAAACATTTCTGAATTTATGTAATTCGTAAATAGTTACCTCAAAAGTGAAATCTAAGTTGTCTTAGAGTGAGATCAAAGTTGTATTTCCAGCTAAGAAAACTTTAATTTCAATAAAAAATTACATGAAATAGTGCAAAATTAGGAAATATAAAAAAAATTGCTGTTCATTAAGTCTGCATATTTACGTCATTATATACGTACTTAAGATAAATAAAGAATACAATTGAAGTTGCATCAAAAAAGGTGTATTTAACTAAAACAATTTATTTAGATTTTTTTAGAACTTTATATATTCATATGATTTATTTTAAATAGAATGTAAGCAGAGTA
The DNA here is from genome assembly GCA_037975125.1 of Latrodectus hesperus. Taxonomy (NCBI): domain Eukaryota; kingdom Metazoa; phylum Arthropoda; class Arachnida; order Araneae; family Theridiidae; genus Latrodectus; species Latrodectus hesperus. The sequence goes on from CM075850.1 coordinate 90,544,238, forward strand.
AACAATTTTTGATGAGGTCAATAAATGTAACAATAAAATTTTGCTTTTGAGTTAAAACACTTCAAACCTTATGAAATATATAAATAATACATACCACAAATTAATAGACATGGTGTGCAAGGTAAGTCTGTAATATCTATTGCATCCTGAGAAGATGCGGAAATCTAAAACCAATAAAGAAATTCCTGATTAATTTATTTATGATTAACTTTTATATTCATTTCTAAATTTCTTATTTATAATTTACTAAGCAGTAATTTTTTTAAAATAAAATTTTGAGTACTTTACTGCAGTACTTCTAAATATTTTTTCAAGTCTTCTCTGATAGAAGAATAATAAACTCTCCAATATCCTCTTTTCCATCCGATTCCTCAATGGTTGAAAATTGTATTTTACAACCTCCAGGAGGAGAAGTTTTTAAGAAATTAACAATTCTTTTAATTTTGTTAGCTGATGCAAACTTAAGTCTTTCATTTAAATCTACAGCAGTTAAACACTTAAAATTTAAATTTACAGCAGTTAAACACTATCACAATGAAGGATAAATAGAAAACTTTTAAAAATACACGTGCTTACAAAAACACACACTCTCTCTCTCTCCAAATACCTATTCTATCTTTCAAATATGGCTGAAGTCGGTAAGAAGAGGCTTTACTCTAAATAGTCTTACTACTAAAAGTTATTTGTGATTATTCTATTTTTAAAACTTCCTTTACAAATCAAACATTTTCTTCATAAATTCTTATTTTCTCTAAACATAGGTATATTTAAAATTTTTTTAAAAAGTGTGACTATATTGGAAGGTAGTATTTAATGTGCACAGTAGTATTAGAAAAATCTTGAGCACAATATGTTTTAAATATGTTAAGCAAGAACAAATTACAAAGTTTTCACTCATGTATTTGTTTCTTAATTATAATTTTAAATTAGCTTTTATTTTTATGAATTTCAGATTTCTTCACTAACATGTAAATAAATCATAAATAGCACTACAAATTTTGCAATTTTTTAATAAAATAAAGTGAAATTTGCAGTAATAATATAATTTTTTTCAAAAAAATGTGTTGCCAGAAATTTTGTTTTATAAATATCAAACTACCAACAAGATTTCCCAAACAGATTTTTAATTAATGTTCTAATTAGTAGTATAAATTTAAAAAATTAATTATGGTTATAAAATAATAAACTTTACATTTTCTAAATAAATCACCTTAATTCGAATAGTACTTCTTAATATGTGTTTAAAAATGTTTCTTATACATTTGTTATAAAATAATGATTTTAAAAAATAAATATTAAAAAAAACATTACATTTTCCATTGAAATGCATTTTTACATTTCATGCAAACTGAAAACACAAGATTATTTATTCTAATAAATATCATTAATTGTAATATTATTTTATTGAAAGAATTTACAAACATTTATGCCTAAAAAAATTATTATTTTAATGCATGTTACAAAATGGAATTGAATTAATGATAAAAATTAGAATGCAATTTAACAATCTGTATTAAAAAACAAACATTTTTTAACAAAAATTCTAATCAAAAAAATTATTAAAAATATAAAAATTATATTTATATAATATACAATAAATTATATCATTTTACAATGACAGAAAAATCAGGAATTTTCCACAACGAAATAAAATAGAAATTCCGTTAATATATTTAATAATATATATATAAAAGAATATAACAATAGATGATTATTCAATTTTAATTTCGAAAGAAATATAGCTAAGCAATTTTATAACAATGGAAGCACTTAAATACAATTCTAATTTCATCAAAAAATTGATAATTAAAATACTAATCAATTATGTTACCAAACTACTATAAAATATTTTAAATATTAATAAAAAGTAAGTAAAAAAATATTGACACTAAATTAATACTAATAAATATGATCGTTTGTAAATTCAGCTTAGAATTTTTTGAAATGTTCAGTCAAATTTATAAGAATTTATATATATCAAAGTTAGCTAACAACTTGCATAATAAACAATATGAAAAATATACGTTACCTTATATTTGGTGGTTAAATTTCAATAGAACTTCAACTAAAGGAATAATTATTCTCAAAATATCACCTACTTCACTAAGCGAAAACACGGGCAAATAAATGGCGAAATTAATTTGATTCATTTGTCACAGGAACAGAAGAAACTTTTATTCCGCCAATTCAATGCGCATGCGCAATAGCAAACGATTTTCTGCGGCTGAATTTAACAGTAAAATTTACTGTTATCATTAGTGTTCCTATGATAGCCATTTAAATAACAGTGATTTTTACTGTATTTCTTCCGTTTTTTTACAGTGTACAGCAGGGATTGACATTTAAAGGAACATTTTTATCAGCCAAAAATATATTATCAAGAGGAGAATCAAACCCATGATATGTTGAAATACAGTCCAAAATGTTCACATTCAACTGCTTATTCGATATTTGATTTTAGCGAGAAATTAGCTGCAGGAAAAGTGACTATAATGTTTTAGCTGAATATTCTGTCAAGAGATAATTTTACAACGATGGTTAATTTTACTGGACCTATATTTAAAACCGGATTCCTTTGAGCAGTTACAAACATTCACTACATGACTTGATTGAAACAAGTGGTCGCGGAGGCTTGATCAATGACGGCGTCACTAAAAGCGACAGAGGCACATTAAATAGCTCGTGATTGTAATGTGCTCTAAGTGAAATAATATTTTTATTGTAGTCTGGTCAAGTATTGCTAGATTGACAGGACATCTATTTGGTCCTTGCTTCTAAATGACAACACTCCCACCTAGTTGGTTCCACTAAATGGTAAGTATCAACTCTGATTTAGCTACCGGGAAGTATATTAGTACAACAACAAATTGTTTGGGTCAAAGCTAGAAGGGTAACTATAGTACTGCCATTTTAATATTTAGTTAGAAGAAGAAATTTAATTTAAGAAAAGTATGAGTATAAAAAGTTGTAAATAAGTGTTCTATCAGAACTAATTAGATTATGAGCGATAATTTAGACTGGATTCCGAAATCATTACTAACAAGCAGAGCCGAGGTTTGAATCGAATCCATGAACTGTAGATCGCAGCACTTACCATTCAGTTAACATCTGTGATCTTCATTACGAATAGTTATTTTCTACAGAAAAATTAAGTAATTCATCTTCTCGAAATTAATTGATCCCATTTACGTTGAAAAAGATTCCGAATGACTGCCAACATATTATGAACGCCTGAGATGGGATTGGACCTATGAACTCTCGAACTAAAAGAATGAGCTCTAATCCTTCAGCTGGCAGCTTAGCAGTTCGTTATAGAGAGAAATTTACTTTAGGAAAAGTGTGTTGTATATGATTTTATTTGTACACCCTATTGATAGAACGATTTCGTTAATGAAAAAAATATTACTGATATAATTAAAAGTCATATGATAGCTCATTTGTATTATAATTGTCTGATTTGTCATTTTATAGCTGCAGTTTTATGAGCAGAACATTCATATACTGACCATGAAATTGAATGAACACAAAAGAAGGATGATTTAGTAGACTCGAAATAACTACAAACATCATCATCCGATGTGGGTATCAAACATATGACTCGCTGAATTAAAAGCCATATCGTTAAACTTTCTTCTTTCAATTCTTGGTGATTATATGTTTAAAATAGACGCGTCGTGTAAATATAAAATGTATATGGGTTCTGCTTGTCTATGGAATAGTTTTATTAGTTAATTTTGATAAAATATTATAAGATTGATTTCTTAGTTTTTATTTACTTCTTAGCTAATAATAGATTTAATAAAATAATCGATTTATAAAAAAGAAGTATTTTACATGCTACAACTTATTGAATATAACATTTACTATAATTAATACCAATGTTAAAAATCCTTATTTAGACGATTAAATACTAGATAAGTCAATTAATTTATTTTAAGTTCATATTATTTAAACCAATAATTTTTAAATCTAAAGTAAACTTTGTAGGAGGATATGATTAAAATGAATCATAAAAAATTACTTCTTTTTTTAATAAGTCATTATAAAATATGTTTTAAAGAGGTCAAAACAATTAAAATTATGCAGTATTTCTTTCTGTTTTGTTGCCATAATACAGCATGTCCTATTTGTAATGAAAAATTAAAATGATGAAATAGAAGAAACTAATAAAACAACAATTTATTAGTGATTTAAGAGTTTAAAACAAGAAAGAAACGCATATTTTATTATGGATGCATCATTTTGTGGTACATGATATTTATATATATGTAACAAATATGAAATTTAAAATTTAAAGTATCACAAAGACTAAAGATTATGTATATTTTTTATTTTATCTAAAGCAGAAGTTCCTTACTTTTAATTGAAAAATTATAAATATACTTGATTACTACTCGACATAAAAAGAATAATTATTCAATAGTTTTTTTGTTATCTAATATATTAAAATCATACGAATTAATTTAATTGCAATATGTTTTTTCTTTTCATCTGAAGATAGTAATATAATTTGCTTAAAGGTTTTTATTAACTTTATTCTGATAAATTGAAATTACTTTCGCAAAATTTCAAGTATTCTTAATCCTAGTAATAAAAATGATGTTTCAGTATTTTTGAATATTTTACGATAGTCATCAAATTAACTTTTGAAATATCTTTCAGGTAATTCTCATAATAAACTACAGGTGCTGTGTGCATGCTTACTAAAATAGATATAAAGTCCAGAAAACATGTACTTTAATATGACTTATCTCAATTTTATAGTTTTAATCTCATTTATCAAAACAACTTTTTAGCAAAACTTTTCCTTAAGATCACTTGTATACACAAACACACCCATATTCCTTTCTATTATTCTAAAATCATAATTAACAAGTATGCATTTTATTAATTGTGCTGCGAAACTAAAAGGTCACTAATTTCTATTTTTAATTAGAAATATATTTTTATAAATGAATTTTAAAATATTAGAAAAAATATTTTATTACTCATTTATAACAAAAAACTGATTATTCGAAAATACTTGGTAATACAAATGATTAATTGCTCAGTTGTTTTTCGAGACAGAAAGAAGAAAATAAGTTTTAATGATTACAATATTTTATATTTCCTAACATGAAACATCGAATCTGACAAATACTACATATACAATATTAAAAAAATAAAATTTAAATTTCCAAACTTGAAATTAAATTACTAAATAACTGATATTGAAAAATGAAAAAAATATGTTTTATTTTTCAATCACAAAATCTAATATAGAAGTTTTAAATGTTTACAAAGTAGGCTATCTTATCCAGTGCAGATTGAGTGATTCAAAATGTGCTTTGGGTACTTATAGTATTATCTTTTTTATTGTAACTATAGCATGCAGTTTTACATTTTGGCAATTTTTTTATGAATTTTATAATACAGTAAAATAATATTAAAGCTTTCCTGCAACTTCATCAAAACCAAATACTATAAATGAATATTGTGGTAAGATGACATAAAAGAAAAATATATAAAATTTTCTAGCTATTTTCCTTTAACATTTTGAAAAATTTGAGAAATATCTTTCTATATATATCTTACATAAGCAACGTGTCGAAAATATTTATAATCTAAAAAAAAAAATTAACATTTATTTAATTATTAAACTTAGTTTTCTCAGTTTTACTTTGATACTCTTTTTGAGAGAATTGATACTTTGTTCGAGTTTGATAATCTTTCAATGTTATTATTATTGAAAATTTTTGGTAATCTGCGATTTTAATATGAAATCTTATGTATTTATACTTCGAAGGGGAAACTTTAATAGTTTTTGAAGAAAAGGGAATCGCTTGGGAAAAGTATTTTCGCTATCTGTAAGCAGAGTAACACCAATCAATTCAAAGATCCTTTGATTTCTGATTCTAAATTTTGAGCAAACTATTTCTAAATTATAACCACTCTCATAACTATGATGGCAGAAGAACTGGGTGACCAACTATTCGAAATCCCATTGTTTTTGTTGCTTATACCAATCGGCGGGATTTAATTATGTATTGGTCAGTTTATTGGGCATTTGAAATTAATAGCTATCTGCATTTTGTGCACATAGAATTTTGTATGAACAATCATTTATAGAATAATAAACTGCTGTCGAGGATAACTTAGGCATGTGAATAATTATAATTTTATAAATTCTAAAACACAGAACTTAAATATCATGAAGAAGATTATTTTCTATGAATAGCTGCTCATAAATTAGAAGAAAAATTAATCTACCTAGAATGCAAGAGAATATTTCTTTTTATATTTGATGAAGCATTAAGTGTATTATTAGAAGTTGTATTTTTTTTCGGGAAATTATACGAAATCATTGCTTCTTTTTTCCAAAGTACTTTTCCCAGAATATCTTTTTTTACAGATGATATTGTACACAACGCCAACACCTTTCACAGGACTTTTGAACTTTTAAACAAGCATGATTTATAAACTGTCACTTTAAACAAAGTTGCAGCTGTGCTGGCGAAAGTATTTATTTACATTTCGGCACATTTTTATAAAAGTGGCTGCTTTCTTTCCTCCCGTGAAGACACCATGTCAAATAATTATGCATGTCATTTAGAAGGTTTTGCCACTCTGATGTTGGCATCACTGACTGAATCGTCTGCCAACTATAATGGATGATACCGCAGCCGTGTCAGATTCTACATATATTAGAAGACCTGACACTTGGCTGGCGAGACGCAGCCATTAGTTATCGTTGTAATTTAATCGAATTGATGACCGTGAAGATGTTTACAGCACAGCCTCTTTTGTAATATATCGTCTGTTTAATTTTTAAGTCGCAAAGTTTATCGCACGTGTTCTTGATAAGACGAACTTCTGAAAGTTTAAAAAGGTTGAATTTATCATATGGGAAAATTAGGCTACATGTGTTCAAAATGTGTATATGATGTTCATTTTTGTGTTTTATGTAAATATGTATATTCTTAGAATTAAAAAATTTCATAACGAATAAATATTTAAATATTATATTTGCATGAATCTTGAACGACACAATTTTAATATATAAAAAATCATTAGTCTTCTTTCTCTTATATTTTCTTCATAACTACTAATGGATAAAAATGCATAAAGAAGGGATTTTTTTTCATTTCCGAAATCAGAAATATGTGGACCTAAACTGTTTTTTAGTTTTTGGAATCTAATTTTTAATTAATAAATATATTTGGAATTCAGTTATTTATAAAAGAAATTAATTGCTATATTTGCTTGAATATGCATAACAGTATCTTATATTGACCAGAAAAAACCAGTTGCTGTAAATATTCCTCTTTTTCTTAAAATCTAAATATAAAAGCAGGAAACTTAGTTTTTGGTTCTAAAATCTAAAAAAAAATTGTCTGACGAGAATGTTAATAAATTGGTTATTTAAACTACATGTATTTTAATTTGAATTGCGAATAAGAAATGAATTACTATACATCCATGAAAATGTGTTAAACTCTTTTATTAGAAAAATATCAAGTTTCAAATATTTTATTAAATTTTCACGGCTGTGAAAATACTCATAAAAAATTAATATGATATGAAAATAAAACAAATGTAAACATGAATATTAATTACTTTGTTTTCATGACCATAGACTAGTCTTTTCATTGTAAAGAATCACAACTCCTTTTTCATTACATCTGTCATCATATTTTATGATGACAGATGTTTTAATTTATTATTCCATCATCATAGCGCAAAAATCTATAAACGCAAAAATGCAAAAAAAAATATTTGTTCTGAAATGAAAGAAGCATAGGTGTGAAATTAATTAATTAATGAAGTTAGTTGGGTTTACTCATTAATTGCGCGCGCAAATCAGAAATGAAGGGTTATGTGTACATTAACTTTTATTAAATATTTAAAATTGAGTATTAATCCCACAAGTTCCTTATTTTTGGTATAATATCTCCATTGTTCCCAAAATGTATAGTCTCAAAGAGGCAAGAATACTATTTTTTTTAAAAAATCTCAGAATTGTTGATAGGAAATTAATTTACTATAGAAGTTAATTAAACTTTCACTTTAATATGGAATAATATATGAATCACCACATTTGCATGAACGCAAGCCAACTTTTTATTTTAAAAATACAAAAGTTCCCTATTAATATCTATCAAAACAATTTTATAAAACTTAGAGTATATAATCACAAAATATGAAAGAATGATATGTTTTAAAATTAAGAAAACGTAAATGTGCGATTATTCATTAATTACAAGAGATAATTAAGCTTCCTCCTGATTTGCGAATCAGAAAAGAATAACCATATTTGACTGAACATAGAATATACTAATTCATTAAGAAAAAATCTCCGGTTTAATGTTTTCTATTAAGCGTATTTATAATTCCTGTGAGGAATGATGAAACTTAGTACTATTCCTTAAAAGACACATAAAAGAAGCAACTTATTTATTTTTATATATATTATTAATAATTACATGAATATAATTAAATTATTTACCTAACATTAATATTCTTTTAATTCATCTAATATGAGTAAATCCTCAGAAAATGTTAGCACATCGAAAGCGATAAATATCTTTTTTATATTATTCATTTCTACATATTGGAAATTTTTCAACATATATTTAAAATAAGATTAATTAAATAATTTTTGAATTTCGAATCAAAATTCAAAAATATCTTATTATAGAAATACTTGACTAAAATTAAGCAATAAACTAAATTTCGTTCAATGAAAATAAATATTATTAAAATTGGCCAATGATGTTATATAAATGCAAAATTGAGATGACTGATGATAAATTCGTCCAATTTATACAAGAGATTTTGGTAATCCAATATCTTTCTTGAAATGGAATAATTCTAGACATTTCAAAGATTAGTTCTAGTAACTTCAACCGTAAATAACATCAAATCTATGCTGAGAAGGAATGTGTAAAGTTCACATTCTGTAGTTCTTAAATGTTGCGTGACTCATGAATATTTAACCGAAGAATTCTGGGAAATGAGATTATAACTCAGTCCAAAACTTTGTAGCACCAAAGTAAATAGAAGAATAATGGAATTTTGGGTATACAATTTCAATTTATTTCGCTAACTAAAACAGTTAAATAACTCTCATTCTAACTATTAGTCTTAAAAACTCCACATCATTAATTGTTAAATATTTGTGATTACGATGTTATTATTATACTTGAAAAATTAACAATTTTTAATTGTTCTTTGATACATTTCTAAGAATGAATATTTTCCAGTATTTTAAATAAAATGAAATTATATATATTTAAAGCATAAATGATCTTTCTATTATAATTATATGAGCTTTGCACTTAAAACTTTAAGACTTAATAAATAGACATATTTAAAATTTCCGATTGGATTAAATATTATTTAACTATATATAAAACTAACATAACAAATACATAATTTTAATATGTTGAATAATTTCATATATTTATACTGAATTTCAGATTTATACAGTACATGATTTTTTATGTCATTATCAAGAAATGTAATTAAGTGCTTAATTTATTGTTACTTGATTTTCTTGAAAACAAAAATTATAGTGTTAATAAATTTACAATGGAAATCATTTATTTGTAAGATAATAATTATAAATTTCTTTATTAAAAATAATATCCTTGATTTATTGCAAATAATATAAAAATGGATTGTACTTAAGAAATGAATTTTCAACATAAATATTTGGTTAATAATACAATTAAGATGAAAATTATTTATAAGTGAAAAATAAATACATTTGATTTATTAAAACTTAGATTCACTTTAAATAATCAAGTTTTTTATTTGCAATTCTTAATTACGATAATTATTCTTCAAGAAATATATCTCTTTAAAATTATATATAAAAATTATGATTAAAGGGAGTTAAAGAGATACGTGTTATTTTTAATTAAAATTACTTTTTGAAATTTAGAATATAGATTCAATTTTAAACTTTTCTGATATAATAATAACAAATCTTAGAAATATTTGTAAGTTACGCAGTTTTAAAAATATATATATATTAATTATAAAGAAATTTAAAATAAGAAAATAACTGTCAATATAAATGCTTTTTTTATTTAATTGAAATTAAAAAACTTAAAAAATAATATTCAATGAAAAGCTCATAAAATATTAAGCTGAAAATTATTATATTCAAAATAATTATTTTAAAAACAAAATAATGTAATTTTATATAATATTATATAAGAAGCCTGATTCATTTTATTTAACGCACATATCAGAACAATGCAGTAAATTTATCAGTTTCGTAAATTTATCTGAAAAAGTAAACAATAGAGTAAAGGGTTATTACTAAATATTATAAATTGAAAAGTTTTGCTGTATATCATAACGTAAGTTATGGTGCTCAAAAAATATGCCGTAATGATATAACAGATAAAATATATGTATATTATGAATAAACATTTCACGCGATTTTTTAAATAATATTTTACATTCATGTAAAAATGTAATTTTCGTTTTTGAATTATAGTTAAATTACATATAATTTAGATGAAGAAACGATTTTGTAAATTTAAGATTTAAACAAATGTCTTTTTTTTAAAAATCGATCTTGGAAATTTGAGTATTTTAAATTTGATTATTCCCTTTTATACTTATAATACATATTTCATACATTAAAGAATACACTAATTATAAATTTTTATCATAAAAATGGCAAAAAAAGTGATGATTCTTTTTTAACTTTTATGCGCAGAGTATTTTAGTTTTTAAGATAGTACGAAATTTATCTGTAATATTTGAAGAAGACATTATTTTTCAGTTGCATCGGAGCCACCCCTTTGAAGTGGTGATATCTGATAATGAAACGGAATTGTTCTATGCCATGGCATGCCGAACAGAGAGAGGGTTCTATTTGTCGCTCGATGAATATCGACAGGACACCTGTGCAAGATGCTATTATTATCTACCACCATTTGCATTTCATCGGGATGAAGACAGACTAAGGTTAGTCATTTTTCATATGTACACCACTTACATAAATGATGGTTGATATATCATTTCCTTCCTAAATGGTGGAGATTTTATAATTTTTTTACAATGAAGAGTGCTATTATCATCAGCGTCATAATTTTATTTTAGTGAAAGTCATAATTACTTTATAACTGTTTCTTTGGAAACAGCTTATCGATAATAAGAATTCCTTATGCCTATAAACTATTTTAAAAGCCACAATTTTAATAACTAATTTAATTTGTTAAATATCTCTGAGTATTCACATGAAAGTAAAAAAGAAACTGTTCAATATAAAGAGAGATAGAGAGAGAGGGGGGATATTGTGCTTAGATTGTAAGATTCAATACCAAAGGAATACATTTTTTTGACTGAGCACTTTTGGATTATTATCTTACAATGTTCATAACTTAACAAGTCCAGATTTTGAATTATGTCACTTTAATTTGGCATATCAGCTGTTGAATCATTATTATGCAGAAGCATTCGTGTAAATTAAAAAGAAAAATGTTATTAATTTGCAGAGTTTTAATTTGATTGATAATGTTACTTATTTGGTTCAAGGAAGATATTCGGCAAGATTTAACACGTATGGAGCAGGATAGTCATTTATTTTTTTGATGAATTTATCTTTAATTTTATTTAAAGTCCAAACAAACAAATCTCTTTGCCTAATATCTATATTTAGTACATCAATAATTGCTACCTTATGCAAGGAAATATACATTGTTTACATTCGGGAATTAAATTCAGCAAGTATTCTTATACGATTAAATAATTTTCATTATAATATACCATATAATAACTTATACGATATAATAATTTTCAAAAGATATGTGAATATTCACGATTTCGTTCTTTTCTAAATCAATACAATTAAATCTTGAGACACCAGATTGAAATTACTGTAGATGCTTCATTAATTTCCTAAAATGCTGCAAAATTAGAAATTCAGATTTCATTTAGAATGAGAGAATTATCGAGTAATGGTTCTAAAAATTATCAAAAATGTAATTAGATGTAAATTACTTTTAGATTCTTTCCCTAGATGTGCTAAAAGACCTTAAGCTGGATGATAACAAAAACACACTCTAAACTTATATCTGGTACAAATGTTTTTTGATGAAATTCTCGTAATATGAAACCAAAATTATCTAAGAATGTAAGAAAAGCGATGGTATACGATGTAATGTGTGGCATGGTATTTCACAAACCTTAATCCAGTCAACAAACTTTTAGATTTTCTTTGATTTTCTATTTAAACTTAATTCCTCACTGATCAACCTAAATACATGTAATCTGCATAAACCATGAAAATTAATAAAGGAATTTTAAGGATTTAGTACTACGCGGAAACTATTTGAAATTGTTGCAAATGTTCTAAGGAAATTGTTGATAACGTATATTTATCGGATAAAATATCATTTTTAAATATATAAATAATGTATTATCATGTATGTAATGAAAATTGAATAGTTTTGTTTATCTTTATACCATATTATTTTGTTTTAAATCAAAGTTTTTCTGTTTTAATGAGCAATTATGTGTTTATTAAATTTCCTTCTTAGTAAAACCATTTTTTTACAATGCATCATTAAATTTTGTAAACAATCTAGAGTATAAGCTGATTAATTAAAATTATATTATTTTATATATTTGAATTTATTTAGTCTAAATATGCAAATATATATTTCTAAAAGCTCCTTTTCCTTAGAATGCGAATCGTATTTAAATCATCATAATATGTATATATATATATATATATATATATATATATATATATATATATATATATATATATATATATATATATATATATATATATATATATATATATATATATATATATATATATATATATATATATATATATATATATATATATATATATATGGTAAAAAGATATAACACGCATCTTTCATTCTATTTAAAATTCCTTTCTCTTTAAAATTCGATAAATTTTGACAATGTTTTCATCAATCAGAACTTTTGCGCTTGTCACTTCCTACTTTTATGTATAAAATTTCCTTCCCCCCGAATAAATAAGATTACCTTATTTAATATTATAGTTTATTTTATGACAACCACTATATTGTCCTATTTTTCTGCTTTATTGAGTAAACCAAACAAATTTACCAATTTTACTATTAGGGCAGAATATTTCCTCTTGATAAGGTTTTAAGGTTGCTTGCTATTGATATAGAAATCTAGTTCAATTTTATTCCCAAACGTAATTTCACATTTCATTTCACCGAAGGTGCTTCTACTGAATTAAGGTCAAAGTAATTTCACAGTTTGATACATTTTATAATTTTTCAGTGGATTTATTTCATCCAATAGTTTGTCTAAATGTATGTATATTTTTAACTGTAACCAATTCCGAAGTACATTTAACTTAAAATATGATGAAAATTTTAAGGATTATTATTTTTCCTTACTTTTTTTTTCAATGTTATTTCATGTATTTTTGAAAATCAATTAAGGATATATTTGGAGTGTTTTGATAATCAAAATTTACTTTCTTATTTTTTTTATATTTTAAATGTGAAGTAACTTATGAGGGAATATCAGAAAAGTAATGAAATTAATAAATGAATATATTTGATTATCTGAATACTGCAGTGATGTTAAAAGAATTCTTATTCTGAGGATAGATTTTTAAGCTATTTTTCAATAGGTTATAGTTATTCTTTTTATTGCTTTGTACTGAATATATGCACACAATCTGTACTCACAATCTCAGTATTCTTTCCCTAAACAGAAACAAAGAATTGAAATGAAAATATTTATCTTTGTTTATTTGAAAACTATATTCAACATTCTTTTCATAACGAATTCTACGATCATCAAAATACTTTTTGAAAGTTGTATTTGGAATGCATATCAAATAATCCTATCCATTTGAATCTTTTAAATAACAAGAAAAGCTTTCAGCTATTGGACGGAAATTAAATTTGAAGAATAAGTCATATTAAGTTGGAAATAAACCTGTTGAGAGCATGAAAATCTTTTTGGAAGTCAGAACCACCCCAAATGTGCTGCAAACTTTTCTTAAATTTTATTTTTCTTTAAATCTTCTGCTAAGTTTCAATCAGTTAGTTTTTGTTAGCACTAGTTATGTGCTCATATTTTAAGTATTAAACAAACAGGTCTTTAATAAAATATTACTTTTGTCATTTATTCTGGTGAACAATCGCTTCTCGAACTGTTAAAGTTTTCATTGCTTTTCAAACTCTTCCATTCCATGAAAATTTGGCACCAATTGATAACAGACACGCGACTTCAGAAACATTTTTCCATACATTTTCTGCATCATTAGCTGTGCTCCGGTAGATAATTTTCCAAGATTGGAATGCCATTTTATTTTGCTTGTTGCATAATATTTGCTATTTCAACATTTCCAAATTATGTAATTACAACTAACCAGATTTATATGACATTAAATATCACGTGACATTCTGAAATTTTAAGAACAGGAAATCTAAACTTGTTTTTGAATGCAGGTCCTTCAATAAGTGAGTAATTTACGCCCTGCAAGAAATATGTGGACAAACTAAATTGAAAACAAAAGAAGATGTTTCGATATCCGTTCCATTACCTAATTATAGATATGAAGTCTTTAAAATAACTATTTTTAATCTAAAATGAAGCATGTTTGATTACATTTAAAGAAAGCTTCGTGGGGTAAAAAAAATTTCCCCCTAATTTTCTGCGGCTGAAATGCAAGAATATTTTACTGACCTTAAGTTAACTGACATCCATTCAGGACATGGGAATTCCTAAGTTATGTTTTAAGTACAATCATCTAAAGGATAATATTTTATCTTGTAGTTAGGATCCTAAACTTTGGAACACGTTTTGTTTTATTACCATGTATTTAAAACCGAAAGTGAGAAAATTTGACAAATGATTTATTAAACCTCTGTACATTTGTCGCCCACCGATTTCGTTTTTATTTGTCAATAGTACTGAAAGGTTAGGTAATTTACATAATTGTGTGTGCTGTTTAAATTTTTTATTCTTTTTATTTTTTTTATATTATTTATATTATGTTGATTATGATTATACTATGTTTGTGTTGTTACCACTTACATCTATAAAACCTTTTGTAGTGCCATGCAGCGGAGTTCAAATAAGTCTAATAAAAGAAAAACTAAATTCTTTTCAATTTTTATTTTGATACTTTATGATAACTGTTTAAATAATTATATTATATAACTATTTGATATTTATCGCTTTTGTTTCTTATTTTGCATTTGTTTTAAAATTTTGATGCATAAAAATGTTGTATAATTTTTGTAAACATTTTGGGAATATTTTAAAATTTTCCTTTCGAAAAATAAAAATACATTATACAAAAATTAATTTATGGGCTTTTCAAGTAAATATTTCTACAAATAAATTTTGTTTAAAAATTCAAAGACTGTATTCTTCAATATTAAAATGTTAACCTTAATTTATTTAGTGTAACTAGTTTTTTGTTGAGAATTTTCATTTCAAAAGTTATGTTTCAAATAACAATCTTATTATATAATGTTTTTATAAAAATTAATCTTTGTTGAAGTTTGTAGCTCCAGATTTGCAACTGTGTGAGAGTTTTTTTATGTGGTGATTTTCAATTTTATTGTATATTATTAAATTAAATGATATTTTTGACATCATGTGTCTTAAGAAGCTTTTAGTAGAGGCTTACTATTTTATTGGAAAATGTTTTACTGCTTGGAAACAAGGTACAAATCATCTCCATATTTATTCATTCAAAATTTTTAATCTAACTAAATTTAGAAATATTAATTAAAGGTTAGTTTTATGAAGAAATATAATTTTCAAATGTATTGTATGAATACGTCAAAAGTTACGAAGAGAGAATTTAAAATATAATTAATAAATTAATTATATTTTAAATTCCCTATTCGTAACTTTCAAATAAATTTAAAATATCATTATACCTTAGGGAATTTAAAATATCATTAAACCTTAGGACGAACATTATTTTACATCTAATAGCTTTCAGCTTAGAATTATTGCCGGCAGTAACAATGATTTACTCATAATGTCTGGTCTCCGAGAAATATTATCTTATTCTCTTGCAATTTAGTTTTTGTTTTACAAATAAAATATTTCATTAATGAAAAATAGTTAAAATGAATGAAAGCATTTGATGAGATAATGAAGAATTATGTCATATTTTGTTTCACTAGTGCTATAATAATTGCCCTCAGTTTTATATTCTTGCTATATTTTAACAATATGTTATTAAACTTTATATACGATTTTCGGTTCTCACGTTTATTTCATCAACCATTTTTAATAAGCAAATATGTAACAAATATTGCAAATTTGTTTAAATTTTTTCTTTTATTTTTAATTCTTATTTCAATTTTTAATTATAAAGTTAAAACTTCATTGCGCTAAATGTAAAATATAGGAAATGCAAACTTAAATTTAATCGAGACTATAAAACATGTGTGTGATCATTAATATGCGATATCTGGTGCTAAATCGCATCCTTCGGGGAAGTTTGCAGAAGACAATAAAGAACTACGTCATATTATTTAAAATGTGTACCATAAATATCCAAAGTAATTTAAATTCCTTATAAAGCGAAGAATTTCTTATTCCATTTCTTCTTGGGATGAAAATCAAGTGGCATGTGAAGTACAAACAAAATTTTCCGTAAAGGAATGGTCAAGAATAAACTTCTCAGATGGTCATCAGGAATCTTCGTTTCATCAGAGAATGCAAGAAGCCGTTGTCAAGATATCATTATACCTTAGGACGAACATTATTTTACATCTAATAGCTTTCAGCTTAGAATTATTGCCGGCAGTAACAGTGATTTACTCATAATGTCTGGTCTCCGAGAAATATTATCCTATTCTCTTGCTATTTAGTTTTGCTTGAAAATATATTAAATATATACTTAATATAAGCTACTATATACCTACAATTTTTGAACAATAATTTTAAATTGATTTGTACTATACTCTTTAAAGTGTGTGACAAAGCTTCTTAAAACTAATAATCAAAATCAAGCGATGAGACAAAAAATGATTGAAAATCCATTTATGAAATTCTTTTATTAATAAAAATTATTGTTAATAATTTATCACTTTTTATTAGTTGATTATTAATTATTACTGTTTAAAATGTATGATATTTGGAAAGAATCAAATTTGATTTATAGCATTTAATAAGAAGCAAGTAAAAAAATTATTATATTTAGAGGTTTCATAATTTTCCGACATAAATTGTTACTTTGTAAACACAATTTAGTTGATAGATAATATGCTTCAATATATAGATTAATAATGAGTTTGTGGGGTGTACACAAACAAATACATCTAATATTTTTCCCTTAATTTTGTTTAAATATAATGTTTGTAAATTTTAAATATGAATAATTTTTTGATGAAATATATTTATCTCAGTATATTTATCTTAAAATAATATTTATCTTCAGACTTATATTCGGAATTGCTATAACAACGAAGAAACTAAATAAATACACCGCATAAATCTTTCCGAAATGATATATATAGCAACAACACATCAATTTTAAATTAAAGCAAACTAGTAACTGTGAGCAGAATAACGCATTTATGAAGAATTAAAATATGGTAACTACAATAATATCATAAAATAGGGTTCTGTAAGGGAGCTCAAGATTATTATGTAAAAATTTTAATAATTGATGATGTTTAAATAGGATTTGGAATGACAATTTGGCGAATTTATAATTTGTATCGGCTAAAAGATAGGATGTAAGCAAATGAATGAGAAATAATTTTAATACTAGAAATATTTAACTTTTATAAAATGATTTCCTTTGGAGAAATACCATAAATATATTTATTCTATTCTAAAGATACACTTGTTGACACTTAATAACTTGCAATTTACTTTTGTGAAAAGTTATTTTTCTGGCAAAATTCAACATCTTGTTGCAATAGACAAATAAAAATGCATTTTACCATGGCGAGCATAAAATATTTTGTGTCTTTTTTAATAGAAATTCTGAAAATATCTTACTTGAGAAATTTATTCATGATCAATACTACTTTGAACCTAGAAAACTGCGACTGGAGCAGATGGCAATAGTGAAGCGGCTGTTTGACTTTACAATTGGTAAAATGAAGCAAAAAATTGAATATTATTGGAATTTATTATCATTTGAATTTTATCCGGCTATATTTGAAGAAAGATATTTCACATTCAACCTGAAAAAGATCCTTCTGTTATTTTAATATGAAAAGTCGAAAAAAAAATGATATAAAATTGTTTTTTCCCCTTTTATTGATAAATTATATGACTTTTTATGCATGTCTAGTATATGGCAATTGGAAACGTAGAATACACAGCCAATTTCAAATTTATATAATTTATATGATCATTTAATTTAAATTTTGACCAAAACAAAATTTACTAACAAATGTCATCATACAAACGTCACGATTAGTTGTTACTTTACTGTTAGTTTTTGTAAGATAGGAGGGTTAATTCTATTCAGATCTACACAATTCAAAATTCTTTCCAAATGGTTAAAATTTTGATATCCAAAGCGAAATTTGGCTACATGAACAATTGAAATGAAAACTAGGAACATAATCATTAAGTTATTACTGCTTATCATTTTTTTTATAAATAAGAAAACTTAATAATAAATGTTCCATGAATAATTATGCTAGACAGTTATAAATTATGCATTTGAAGATTGATATAATTATTGATTTATAGTAGACAACAATATCAACTCTTATAGTAGACAACAATCGTTAACAAGTAAATAATGAAAGTCGACCAATTTATTTTATATTATATGAAAAATGAATACATTTTTGCGAGACATAATATAGGAAATAACATTTAAAATTGAAAATAAGGAGTTTTAGCATTGCTGGAGTAATAATGTTTAATATTGTCAGTGAAAAAGCTTATAATTAATTTAAAATATAAATATATAAAACTAAAGAGAGATACTGGCTATATTATTTGGCACAAATTCAATATTTTGAGATAAATCTTGCAAAAGAATTTTAAAATGTTTCTAATTTTATATTTATAATATTCAAATTTACAAATAATTAAAATGTATTTATATTCAGTAAATTTCAAAAAGCATAGTATTGATAAAATTAAAAGAAGAACAGAAATATACATTTGAACAATAAAATTAGAACAATAATAATATTGAATATAAATATTAAAGTAAAATAAAATCGAAAATTTGACTTAAATGTTATATCTGCGAGACAAAGATGCTTTTCATTTCACTATGCTCAGTAAATTTGGAGTTCCTTAGTTGAGACGATTTTAATATTTTGCAATTATAACTTCGTGTCAAAACAGAGTCTGTCTTTTTATCAAACAAATACTAAGAATTTTCAGTATAAAATAGTTAAGAAGAATAAATTTTTATATGCCTTTCATCCTTTCAGTGGGTTGATAAAGTGAGTACCAAGCCTGTTAGAGAACTAAACAATAGGAGTTTCTCATGCATATGCATTTTCAAGTAGAACAATTCTGGTGATGGCGTCATAAATATAAAGCATATCGGCAATTTAATCGTTATAGTCCTTATAAAACTCTATGTTGGTAAATTTTAGCATGAAATGTAGCTTTAAATGTTCCTATAGTACTTTCATATAAAATCAAGTAATCTGACACACAAAAAACGTTTTGAGGCAAGTAAATACAATCCATGATTGTCTTTTGAGATGACCTATCATAAATAATCAGATATAATTGGATCGAATGTAGGACTTTTCACTCTAAAATGCATGTTCTTACTTTTGGGACATGTTTATGTCTTTTTCTTGCACATTTGATACCATGTAGGTTATAGGCTGCTGTAAAACATTTCAGCATCTTCCGTGTTTCTTGTCTTGCTTTAAATACTTTCCGTATTCATGTGAAAAAAGATGAAAATTCGGAAAACTATTAGGGATTCGTTTAATAGGGCTGACTATGGCCAAAAGGTAGGACAGTGCTCTTCATAAAGAAAGGTCATGGGTTCGGTAGCGCCAATTATTAAACAGTGAACGTTGAATTACTTCTAGGTTCTGTATGAACGTTAATCTGAGTCGGTGCTTAGGAGTTTTCTCTTTTGCGACGCTTAAATATGGCCAACCATGTATAAGAAGCTCCCTGGAAAGTATTTTATGGGAGAACATCAAAATCCCTTACAAAAGCTTTAGATCCTAAGACTATCCACTAAACAGTAAAAAAACAACATACCATGTTCGTTGTTCAAGAGCCAGTTTTTGATGGCAAGAACAGCAAAGCAAATGTCTGATGGACACAGAAGACCGATGCATTTATATTATCCAATTTCTTTTCTTTACTCAATACGTAACTGAATTTGATCTTTCAGGTATGACGAAGACACTGGTATGCTGATGGATCCGGTGACGAATCAGTCGATGGAGGCTGATCCAGAGAATTTCACTCATCCCATTTATCAGTCCTTCCAGTCTGACCTGTTTGCACGGAAATGGATCGCCTGTTGCAGAGCTGCTCTTGATTGTTGCAGAAAAATGCTCTCTGAGCCCATCCCATACGACAACAGTGAGTGGATCATTTTTCAATGTAAAGTTTTAATCTACCATATTTGTAATGTATATATATATGTGTGTTGGAAACGGAAAGGCACAGTCCCTGGCCACTTAGTGGGTTTGTTTATCACTTCGAGTTAAGCAAGTTTTTCTTTTATTTTAAATGCAATATTAATAATAAAATTATGCCTTTGCATTTGTCTTTGGAACTACTTGATTTTCCCGTTATGAATTGTGTTTTTGAAAATATTTTTTACTATTATATCAATACATATCAAGCATCTGGTAGATGCAAAACCCGTGAACTAGAATTTTTGAAAGTACGTCGTTAAAAATGCTTATTTTTGATTTCGAAACGAAAAAATGTGTATATTTATATATATTTTCGCTCTAAAATATTGTTTAAAATGCATTCTTTTATAATTTGCGTCATCATAATATCAATAATTTATATTTAAAAAACCTATAATTATGGGAATTTAGGAGTTATTAATTTTTTTAGTTTTATATCAAATCCAACGTAAATACAAATATTACGCTAGCCGTCACCAATGCAAATGGAATTATTGTGGATACCTTGGTTGATCTGGAAGCTGAATGGTTAGAATTTTGGCTTTCAAATTTGGGATGCTCTTTAAACCTCATGTCCTGGTTGACTAAATCTTTATGTGCAAAAAGTGACTAAAAAGCAAAATTCAAATCAAGTAACAAATAGCATGGAAAAATGTAGATATATTTCCACTTTTATAGTATCTTTTTTATCTTAAAATGGATTCCTTAATGTTCTAATTTATAGAGTTATTTTATCGATAACGTATTTATAGAATTCTTAACATTAAAATATATAGCAAAAATGTTTTTGTTGTGAATAATTTCCATTGATTTGGCCTTAAAATATAAAAAATATAAAATTTATTATTATTTGACTTATTTTAAAATTTATAAAATTATTAAAAGAAAGTTTAAATGTTTCATTCAAGGAAAATTTAATTTCATGTTTAGGAAATGATGGTAAAGCAATTTTAATACTGCTTGAATTGTCATGCATTTCCAATTTCACATTATTGATATCATTGGATACACTTTTAGAGATACTATTCGAATATTTTTTAATTAATAAAATAATTTCATAAGAGTATTTTATTAATAAAAAATAACCAAAAAATATTTATATATAATTTACATAGTTTTTCTTATGAAAATAAAACCACCCAAAACTCCTTAAACATTTTTTGATAAAATTGTATATTTGGAATCATTTAAGAGTTTTCAGTTATTGTTAAGAATATATATATATATATATATATATATATATATATATATATATATATATATATATATATATATATATATATATATATATATATATATATATATTATATATCTTCCTAAAATTCTAAAACATAAAAAATGGAAGAGGAATTTTCTGTAATATAACTTTAAAAATTAATTCCCGAAGTTCTACGAATGAAACAGAGGGTTTAAAGGAATATATATTGTTGACAAAACTTTTCGCACAAGTCCTTCAATTTTCAAACTAATCATTTAAAGGTATTCCTTTGTAGTTTGCTTTGTGCACGTGTCAGGTTTTGTTCATATCTTTTATTATAAATTTCGTTGACGAAAAATCAAGAATCAATAGTTTTGAGGTAATCAAGATTTTGTTAATCAGTGTATTTTAAGAAAATTTTTAGTGTCAGTAAGAATTCTTAGAATATATGATTTAAAGTGGTAAGCTAGTTATAATGGAAGCTTCCCACCAGAAAAAAAAAGAATTCACTGTTTGAAATTATAAAATTACGGTGGGTTTGAAGAAATACTAGGTCATTCTCGTGATTGGAAGTAAGCTAGTTCTATACCTGACCCACCCTGAGTCCTTCGTGCTGACAGGGCCTATATATGTTAAGAAATCCCCAAAATTCAATGACTCTCCATTGGCAATGACTTCAATGACTGTCCATTTCAATGACTGGCGTGGCATGAGTAAAGTTTAAAGATCGTGTCAACTTTTTACTGACTCATGACTGAATATTTGACCTTGGTTCAAAATGAAGTGCGGCTTAGCTGCTTTTTAATTGGTGGAAATTGACAGCCACACGCACGCGCGGAAATTTTATGCAAACAAACATTGAAAAATTCCACACTGTGTATTTTCAATTTCTTCATTTTTTATATATTTTAACATAGGAATTTCTTGTTTAGGGTATTTTAGAAAGGATTTATTTAGATACGAACTTACATATTGATGAAGAACTTTACTCATTCTCTTCGAAACTATACCTCCAGAATAACGATATACTAATTTAAAAATGGTGAGTAATAATGCAATGGAACAATATGTTTTTGTTAAATTTAATATTTTAACAATATTTGGTATTTAAAATAAGTTAATAAAGATTGGTTTTATTTTATTAATTTAAAATGTTGCGTTAAATTTCACAGGACACTTTTTAAACGTCAATAACTATTTTCATTAACTTACTCTAGTTTTTAAATAAATTGTAATAAGAACAAAGTTTAAATTAAAGTATATAAAATAATATAATCATGTATCCATTAAATTTTCGTGCAGGAACTAAGCAGTTTAAAAGCACGTAGAGAAAATACTTTGTTGAAAAAGTTACTTAAATTGGAGTTGGCGGAGATTGTTTTCCTGTTCAATAATAAGATTTGAAATCTATTTTATTATAATTTACTTTAGTTAATTCAATAATAAAAATAGTTAGAAGTAAAAGAAAGTTCACATTAAATCAAAATGAGCAAAACAAAAAAATTAAAACACAATTATTAGAACATCTGTCCTAAGCAACCATCAAAATAATTTAAGTCACCGGTAGTTTAATCTAGTTAACTATATAGTTAAACCTAACATTAGTAGAAATAAAAGGCTTAACCTTAGTTCGGATTTCGGAAAAATAGAAGTATATAAAAAATTGAATCCATTGTTTTGTTCAATGAATTGGTAAAATCTCTGCTGTCTTTTCAGAACTAGATAAAAGCTGTTTGAGTCAAATTAAAAATACTATTTTTTATTTTATAAGTTTACAAATTAATATATTCTTGATATGCATTATATGTTTCATAAAAATTTGTTGTATTAAAAACATCAATGTAATACTTTAAAATTGAAATTCAAACTTAAATATAATAGTTAATTAAATAATAATGTGAAAAGTAAAATAGTCTACGTATAATTTTATATAATTACTATGTTAAGTTTGTGTAAATCAAAAATACATAAAACAAAATTTGTTCTCTTATAATAACCTAAGTATAGTTTTTAATCTATGTGTGTTATTTGGAAGGTCAATAAATTACTGATAGTAAAAAACAAGCTATTTTTTGAGGGTTCATGAAATTAAGCGCAAGTATAAGATACATGTTGCATTTAGGTTTATATAAAATAAAAAATAAATTTCATTTTACTATTTTATTTCAAATACCGAAGAGGGCTGATTTGTTAGGGAACTCATTCTCGTTATTGAAACATACTAAGTTCGAATTCAGACCCAATCAAAGTCCAGTCGTGTTCGCAAATAACATCTGGCACACGCAAAGTATGCCAGGGTCACAATGTCTTCCAGGTGAAATGATAGCACTTGGAATAGCAGGATGTGTATGAGGGTATTCTGCTTGTTCCTTGTGCTTCGAAATTATTAAGACCTTTTAAACCACCCATTTTTAAGGTCTAAGATGGCAAACCCATTGGGTGTCCCTCTGGACAAAGTGACATTTATTACACCATTGTAGTGCTGCAGCAGGTGGTATTGCGGATTATAGCGGCCGGGTATCATAATAATAATAATTCTTATTTCATTTCTCCTTAACAAGTGAGTGGTTGGCACTATGGATTTTTTCAGTTTAATTGTACGTTGTTTCTTTTTAACTACCGTTTAAAAAAATGTGAGCTGTTTTTGAGTGTACGTCCTTGTAGAATTAACTCTTGAGTGAAAAAAGTGGTTGTTGACTGACAAATTTAGTCATTATCTTTTTTAAATCTTTTTGGTACCATTTATGATTGCCTTTTTATTGTGCAGAGAGGTTCTCTTACTATTTCCTATGTACATTCTAATTTTTTTATGCAAGTATTATTTATTATATTTAAAAAGTGTTTATACATTTTTAAGAACAAAAATGTTCTTTTTCTTACTGAAGGTTTCACTGCTGCAAACGGTAGTACTTATATATAAACATAAAGTCTTCATTCATAACATTTTCAAATATAAAGCCTTCAGCAAAACTGCATTTGTACAATATAAAAGTGAATTAATGCGACAAAGAGATAAATGCAATAAAATGTGAAGTAAAGAATGATAGTTCATTCTTCAAATAATCTTAAAATGATGATCGTGTGATTTAAATCATTTTTATCAAATACTGCTTAAGATTAGATTTTAGTTAATGATATAATATAATTTAAAATAAAACAGGAGGAAAATTTGTTAATCTTAAAATTTTAAATAATTAATTCAGAAGTTATGTTATTACCATTAATTTTCTAATAATAAATATATAAATTTGTCAGAAAAAATTGTTTTACCTGTTGTGTTGTGACTTATCCCTCCTGGTTGACAGCAATATCAAACCAGGTCCATGAGTCTGAACGTCTTCAAACAATGGAGCACTGCCTCAGGGCTCGAGAATTGCTGGCCTTTATTTAAACCGATTTTTTACGTAATAACTTTGAGCAAACTTGAGAAATAAGTATAGGTATTTCACGTCTATTTTAATTTTTGTATGTTCCAAATTTCATTTTCTTATAAATTACCGAATTTATTATATATTTATACATACTTATTCAGGTACACATTTTTAAATTTAATATGCTTAAAAAATGACTTAAAATTTTTTTTGAGAATTTTTTCTTAAAAATTTTAAAAAATACAAAAAGGGATATTTTTATTATTTAAAAATCTCACATTTTTTTTGCTAATTATGATTTTTGTTAAAATAATAATTTATTCACAAAAGAAATATATTTATATCCTTACAAAAACTGCAAGACTAAATTCATGTGCTAAATAGAAGCACAATCAAAATGCTAAGTAAATAATTTAAATTGTTTTTTGCTTTAAGTATCTAATTTTAGGAATTTTGGGGCTGTTTATGACTAATATATTTAATGTATAGTAAAAAAACCTTATATAAGGTTGTCATTTTTATTTAATACATAAAATTAACTCATTTGATTATAGTTTTACATTCAATTATTCCATTTCTCATTAAGGCCATTCAACCATTATTTCACACTTTTATTGATTGAGATCTTATTCAATACATTCTCTTTATAAAATATTATTTTTGTCTGAGTTTCGAAAATACAAAATCCCTTTAATATTTTGTAATTTAAATTAATTTAGAGTTAATTTTCATCACTCCTGATTTAGAAAAATAGATATATAATTACAGTTTAAAATAATAAATCAATTTGTTAATTTTCAAGTATAAAAGAATCAAATGTTCCTCTCTGATTTCAGATGCGTTTTAATCAATATTTTATTCAATGTGTATGTATTATAAATTAATTAGATTGATTCTGATTCCGTACTAAATATATCTATCAAACTAAGGATAACAGGGCTTAATTTGTGAAGGTGTCAATGTTTTTTAGTATAATTTTTAATGATTGTAATTTTGCGACAGCTTTTATATCTCATTAGGCTAATAAATAAGATGATTGGCAGTTTTTCTGAAAAAATTCAAATAAATAATGAAATAATCTGGATAATATCGACACTATATTTATTATATAAGCGATAGAGCCAAGTTTTTTTTAAATGTCCTGGTATATAAGGATTATTGCTCTGTGGTCACTTTTTGCCCTCTGTGTTTAAGTTAAAGAAATTTCTAACTGTATTATGAACAACTATACAAGGTGTGATGGAACATACAAACTGTCGAAAGGAAAAATAGATCAACTTTGTCAAAAAAAATGATTCTGCATATTCAAGCATTTCCATTTATATCATGGGCTCATTTATGATTTTTGATTATTATTAATATTTGATAAGTTTTAATTTAATATCATGTACTAAACAATTGCATTATTTTTTTAGCAAAAAAATGCTTTTATGAATTCCTCCTGTAACTGAATGGTTAATGCAATAGGGTTTTGTTTTAAAATCGTAAATACTGCTTTGATTAAATTTGTATCTATATTTCTTTATAAACATTTAGTATTCCAACTATATGTGTCATTGCTATATAATTATTTATGATGTTATATATTAGCTTTATGATGTAAATATTTATTACTCAGACACAGTGTCATGTCCACGGACTTGGGATGGATGGCAGTGCTGGCCAGATACACCAGCTGGAGAAGTGGCCGAGGGTCTTTGCCAGGAACATGTTTACTTCCGCAGCGAACCACCTCCTTGTCCAAGTGAGTAATTATGCATTATAGACATGAGGTTCCGATCGATTACCCTATTTTCTAAAGAGTTATCAACTGTAACATTTCTTTGCATGATTGAGTTTTCAAGTATTATTCAAAAAAGATAAAATATTTGAAATCCTAGGGATTTACAATTTTAAAATAAATGAAAAATATTCCAATTAGAAGAATGTTGTGTTTGCATATTATTCTACTATTATTATTTTATCATATAAGGAATACACTGATTATTTTATTTTATTATATAATTAATTATTGATAGTTTAAGGAATTTATATATGAAAAAATATTTTTTTTATTTCTCAACTTCCGATTGCTACACATAGAAATATTTTCTACTCATAGGATATTTGATATGTTTACCTTGGTTTAAATTTATAATGTAAGTATTGTATTGAAATTGAAAGATCATCATCTAAAGATCGAAAAGTGAATCAAGAAAAACATCCATTTAAATTTTTTCTTCTCAGCTTATTTTTGAAAATGTTTCAACTGGTGTCACTGTTTTAATATTAAATCTTATTTTTAAGAAAGACTCATAAATTGAATTTGAGAGTTTTAAATTTTGAAATGAGAATGCAGCTAAGGAACAAATTCACTGAGATAATTTAATCAAAGAAATGTTTCGATTATATAGATTTTTACTGAAACGAGATCCCTATTTTTTGAAATTGCAGATAAAGAAAATTATATATTGTCACTGAATCTTATCATTTTATCTGGATACAGAATAAAGAATTTATACGAAATTATCCTCAGTATTTTGGAACAGTAATTAAGATGGTTTACAAATGAATAAATCCCTCCTACCATGAAAAAAGTCAACATAATGTATTATCTTATGAATAAAAATTCATTGTAACTCTACAGTTGAAAATTTTCTTTAAAATCATATAAGAATAAGGATAATTTTTTAAAAATTCATTTGAATTTCTGATACGAAACAAAACTGAGACTATTAGCTTAGATACCTTGTTACCAATTACTATGATTAAAAATTAGGGCTTAGATGTTGAAATAATTTGGTTTCAACTCTACTATCGCCATTTTGTATATGAAGTCGGATTCAGTAAAGACTTAGAGTTAAATATAAAACTAAAATAACTACAAACATCTAACATGAGAGTCGAATCCATGAAATGCTAAATTAAAGATCTATTTTGAGATTGGAGAGACAAAGTGATATAATTTTGAAAAATTTCTCTGGAGCATACATCATTTCAAGGAATGCATAGTTATTAATTTTTGACTTGTCGACTATAGTGAGTTGGGGTTCTAGCTTTCAGTATAGTTTTTAGCAGCTATGATTCCTTTTCCGATTTATAGTGATTCGGAACCTCTTTTTAATGTAGATTCTGAAAGAACTAACCATCGTGAGTGAAATAGAACCATGATTTGACAAAGGAAATCAATCTTATTGATCACTTCATTGTAGCAAACTTCCATTGTCCAAATGAATCATCAAAACCATTTAAATTATTTGTAATTGTAATTTGACATTAACGAACCTCTCAGGTTGATTTAGTTGCTTTATCATTAAACGGTGTGAAAATTAAAATTATTCATCAAAACTTATCATTTAAAATCATTTATTTAAAGATATAAACCGTTTAAGCCTTTGTTTTTAAGTGTCATTCATTTGATTAATACAAATATGTTAAAAATATGATTTCATGCGCTTTTCCCACATCTATATGAATTTAAGTTTTTATTTAAACTCTAAATTATAGATAGTTATAATTTCAATGGCTATTATCCATATTTTCTTTACATAAACGTGCTAGAAAATTCCCCATGTGTCAAATATTATTGATTCAAAGATTTTTCTTTGATTCTCATCAGTTAGAGACAGCTTTACATGTTTTTATTTATTTTTGGATTACAATACAATAAAAAATAATATCATTCAAACAGGATCATTTCTAAACATGTACGCAAAATTACAAAATGAAGTCAATTCTGCCTTCGGAAATTCGCATTCAGGGTTACTAAAATTGTTACATCAAGAAGGCGATGTGCTACAAGATTAAAATTTTTATGACAAAAATGATGTGATATTACAATTAAATTATTAGCTTTAGAATATATTCATGTAAAGCAGGCAATGAGAACAATGATAACAAGGTATTTAAATAAAAACATTTCAGAGGAAAATGTAGCAGATTTCTTATATGCAAATTGCATTTAAATATTATTGTTTAAGGAAAAATTGTTATGATGCCTCATTTAAGAAATGCTTTAAATAACGTTGCTGAATTTGAAGCAGACAGGACTGTAGTAAGTGGGATTGTCGCCATCGTATTACAAAATTGCCCCTCATGACATTTGAGATAATATAATTATTAACTAAATGTGCACTTGATAGTCGCTAGCGATGATGTTTACCTTGATAACTGATTCAACAACTCACAATTTTAACTACCTGATAAGAACTGACATTTTGTGGCTCATGAACTTGGTGGATCGTATGAAACATTGTCATAAATCGAGTCTTCTGCAAGCTTACAAGTATTTTAACGATGAAATTAACTATTTTCTAAATAGACAAAAATGGATGTCTTAAAAATTAACTTTAGAATATATTCATAGGAATTTGGCAATGGTGATGACTATTGTAATTTATTTAAAAGAAAACATTTCTGGAAAACTTAGCATTTGTCTTGTATGCAAATTGAATTAGAATATTATTGTCAGAGGACAAATTGTTATGATGCCTCATTTAAGAAATGTTTCACATTATGTTGCTGCCTTTGAAACAGATAGAAATGTAGCTAGTGCGTTTGTGGCTATCATATTACAATATTGCTCATTACATTTGAGATTATTTGATTTTCTGTTGAATATGTACTCGATAGCATCAAACGATCATGAGGATCTGGTCAACTGATTCAATAGCTCTCTATCATAACCACCTGAAAAGACTGACAATTTGTGCTCATGAGCTTAATCGATTGTGCGAAATATAGCCTTGAATCTAGTCTTTTGCAAGCTTACATCACTAGCAAATTAACGATATTTATTACAGCAGGTAAGGTCAGCCTCAACAACTTTGACTGTAGCTATTCTATAATAAACAAAATTAGCTCTAATGATTTGATAATAAACGAACCTAAATGCAGAAAATTCGTAATGTCGTGTTTTCAGAATACTGATTCTATATGTAATTTAGGAATGGTAGCTTAGGTGCTTTGCGGTATCATAGAGAACTCACATTACAAGTGTGTACTTAACCTAGTCATTAAATCCAACCATGAGGGTAATGGGATTATGTGTTATTATATTTTATTACGATTTTCTTGATGAAGTGGATTTGATTATCCAAAAATAAAGAGTGGTTTTTTTTCTTAACAAATCCTTTATTCACAATTCTTTTTGTAATACTAACAATAATTACTTCAGCTCGAAGCTTTTACCCATGCTACAAACTTATACAGTTCTTATGATACGAAAACTAAACATAGCAACTTTCAGATCTTGAGAACTTAGGCGTCTAACAGGCTTTTGCCTTCCTTTCCATTAGTTCATTGATTGCCGGAGGCCGTCATTTATACTTCTTCGGTATAAGCCTAGGAAGTTTCGAGAATATTAAAATAGTAAGACTCGAGTAACTCGGCTCCTATTTATCCAATCGACTCAAAACTTCGAAAATTTTGACTATATCTATTACTAAAAGTGTCATTACTATTAATATCTATTACTAAAAGTGTCACCATGTTGCCAAAATATTTCTGTCAAAATGTCACTAAGCTGTTTTCAATTTCATAGTCCTATTTTTCAGCTTTGAAAACCGCTATTCTAACAGAATAAGTTATGTCTAAGCAAAACAATTTCACAAACTAAACGATAATAACACACTAAAAAAGCAATTAAGCAGAAATATTAAACAGTCACACAAATATTTGCAATAGCAATATATATCTCGATCACCTTTCGTTGGTATTGACTTCTTTTGGTTGATTTTAGATTGATTGTTTTTGACTGCTTTATTTGATTTTAGCACATCGACTGCTTTTGCTCTTAAAAGTGGCAGTTGTGTTTCTGTTGTTTTAAATTCCATAATATAATCATTTATTCAAGTCCTACGAAGCGCTGCATTTCAGCACTCTCTATAATAAATTACTGCATAATGCTAGGCTTGCAACTGATCTTTTTAGTACAGTAAATGTTCGGATGTAGTATTGTCTAAACGATCTTCAGAATCCTCTCCAATGAGAACAGTTTAGTTTATGGTTGCTGAGATGTGTTAACTGCTTCCTCCGGATTCAGTAACATGTGGTGTGGAATCCTATTTTGGAAATAGATGTTTGTAGTACTTTGGAATCCACTTAAAACCGTAGGTTTTGATACAATTTGCCCGCTTGGGCAAATAATGACTATTGAGCAAAAAACCAAACCAAACAAGTTTTCAATGGAAAACGTGTTCTAACATCCAAGGAAATATTGCGATTTAGAAAATATCTATTTTTGCATTTTGCAATTTTTTAATAATATGAGTATTAACTTATTTTTTTTCAAAGCATTATTTTGCACACTGAAATTAGAACCTACATTTACATAAATTAAAAACAAATTGCAGGTGTCGTTGAATGCATGAAAATATTAAGATTCATTCTAGTTGCAAAGTTATTAAGTGCTGAAGTTCGGAATTCTTTCATGCACGTTAGAATTCATTTTCCATTGAATAGGTATCGTAAAAATACTAAAACTTATTTGATGCAGAAGTTAAAAACTATATTTCCCCAAAACTTAAAAAAAGAATAAATAAAAATTATTTTTTAACAAAAATTGTGAGAACCTAAAGATAAAAAGAGAGAGAATCCATAAACTTAGATATTTTTTTGGTTTCTAGCGGTTATGCAGAAATGGCGATTTTAAACTGTAAAAGGAATCTGGGTTCTTAAAGCTTACCGAATTGTTTGATAGTGTGCATCGTGGCTTATAAGCTATTTTACAATGAGAGCAAACTAAAATTAATTACGGTTCAAATTAATTACAAATGCTGTAATCAAAATTCAGAAATGAAACAGAGTGTACTTTAAGGTAGGCAGATATGAGATCTTGATGAGTTTCATTTCATTCTCGAACAAAAATTCTTTTTGCAAACTCGATTATCTATTCCGTGGACACAAAATAATTATTTTGTTTACATAAATTTAATTAATGACTGTTCTCCCGTAAATCATTTTTATAGTAGTTTGACACCGCAAATTCAACAACTCAATGTTCTAAATATGTTATTAGTCATTTCAATTTTTACCACGAAAATTGCCTTCCTGGAGGAATTTTCGTAGATCGTGGGGCTTGTTCACGTATCGATAGGGAGGAAACTATGAAAACTCAACCATTCCCATATAGATGTGCATAAAATCCAAAACCGCCACATCCATCTCTTGTTGCTCTGCTGTGCTTGGGATCGAAATCAGGATCTCTTGCTCTGAATAGTTGTATCCTACCACTAGGCCATTGTGGGCCTCCTAAAATATCTCAATCAGTAGGATTTGAACATAGATGAAAAAATTGGAATAGGTTAAATTGGAAAATGAGATGTCTGCATGAAAACTGTAACCAAAATAACTTGTTCTGAAATCTTAAGATTATTTCTTTTTACACAAAGTTCTGTTTTTCGGAAATAATCCCATTTTATTAATCTGATATTTTTTTTATTCCTCTATAACTGATATGATCAAAAAATATCTTTGATTATGGATACTCTATTGATTATGGATACTCATGTCCCTCTCACGTATCGTTAGTTTCTTATCAATTGTATAGATTGTTATTTAAATAGAGAATGACTCCCTTCTTCTCTTTTTTCTTATTTTTTCTCCCTTTCTCTCCTACCTCTTCCTCTCTAATATAAAATAATTTTAAATGTACTCAAGAAAATATTGTATTTTATTTATCTACTATACGTTATTTTTGAATAAACTGTAACGAATGTAGTTTTTTTTTCTAAATAATTGATACGTCTAGCAGCTTAAAAGGATAAAAACTTTAATTTAGACACAGAGATGGAGCAAAACAAAACAGTTCCAAAAATCTCTATTTTATCGACGCTTTTGTAAAAGTGGAATCTGATAAGAATGAGATTTAATTACTTCCACCCAAAATACACAGAACTCTTCCTTCTCGATTACATTTTCAGCCATCAATGCCAAACTTCTTTTCCAGAAATGGGAATATCGTGTCGTTTCTTCATTTTGAATTATATTTTCTTCTTTTAAAGTTACTTAAAAAGTATGGCTAAGTTTTGCTTAAAAAGATTCGGGTTTAATTTTAATCTTGGAAAAAATGCTATAGAAAGTCATTATCTTTTATAACTTTTAGAAGTTTCATTTCACTGAAATCGAAAGTTGGAGTATTTAATTTTTAATATCTGAAATTTAACTCGATATTTCGTTATATTATAAGAGATTGGGCAATAATAGGCAGCCAAAAATAAAAATGAAATTGAATTCTGTTTTGCAATTTTGTTCAAGGATAAAAAAAATCGGTAAAAAAACTATGAATCATTTTGTAGAGCATAAATTCTAATTTTAATTATATATTTTTTTATTTACAATTCAGAAATTATACCTGTATAATAATAGCTAAAATTCTCAAATTATATTAAAAACATTTTATTTTCCTAACTCACATTTAAAAATGAATACAGATAGTTAAAAATCATATTTTATAATTTAAATGATTTATGGTTTAAAAATCAAACATATTTTATTTCTTTACATTTCAAATAAAATTGATGTTTAATTTTATAGTTAATTTTTAAATTTTTCTTTCAAAAGTAGTATACACAAATGTAATAAATACGTATTTTGAGTTTAGCTATTATATTTTTTATCTTTGCATTATATGTTATATTAAAATTTAACTTTATACTCAGAAATTATCTTATCCATACTTATTTAATTTAAAATTTGTTAAATATTATTTTGCTTTCATTCTATCTCAAATGTTAAATAATATTTTAGATATAAACGGATAATTTTTAGATTAAAATAAAATAAATTTGTAATAAAATTTATGCTATTAATATTTTTTAATTAAAGTGTTGTCAGGTTGTTGAATACACAGAAGAGAATGACAAATTTTCTAATTGTTTTCAAGAAATATTCTTGATCTATTATTTTTTGGCATTGTATAATATGGTTATTATTTCTATGATTTTATTATTTTAGAAATACAAAAGAGAACACCTAGAATGTATACAAATTCAAAGATGCAATAAATTTTGCCTCAGTTTCACAACTAAACTTCTTCAAAAAAAGTATTTTGTGAATGAAATCATTAATTAAAAATTGAATGTAATTTCATCAACAAAACAATGAATTCTTCATTAGATATTCAATCTGAAATCGCAATTCTAAAATTTAAAAAAATTATACATTTTTACTAAAATTAAATCTTTATAATATCCTTTAGGGAAATTGTAGAATTTAATTTTAGCAAGACTTTCTGAATTTTCAATGTTCAATTTACCATTTTTTGTTTTTCAGTTAAAGCAATAGGTAATAAAGGTTTAGATAAAACAAAATAAACGAAATTTGTCAATTTGTGGACTATTCCATTGTAATGTAGAAAAGGAACTTATTTGAGCAATGCTAGGAATATTTGTTGCGACTGCTTAGCTTTATAGCTTATTTCAGCTGCAAATCAATGAGACATTTCAGCTCCAATTAGCTAACTTTGGATGCTTCTCCGAGCTAAATATGGTTGCAACATTTCTTTAACATCATACCATTCACTTTATGACCCGAACGCTTATTTTATTTCTTTATTGTAGTCTTCAATAACTGACGAATTGCAGATTGCATAAATTCTACTTTGACTGCTAAGCGAAATGAATGATTCAGATGAGATTAAATAATCAGATGGCATAATTCTTTATTTTGGCCATTGAGTTTCACAGGATATATTTAAAAATTTCTGGCCTCTTTCATAAGATATCCAAGTTATTAAAAGTTTACCCATTCATTATTCTAACTTTGCAGGGTATTTAAAGTGGATTATTATAAAGTGATGCTTTATAAATAATTTTGTAAATATGTTTAAATATTATTGTTTGTCGCTCAACGGCCTTTTTTCGAACACCTTAGATATAGATCTGACGTAGAATTTTTGGAATATTATTTCCTTCATCACATGTAGAATACTTTTTCTTCTGACTTCTGTTAATTATCCTGGTGGTAATAATGGTGAAAAATATTTTGAGGAATAAAGCCTTATACTAATTTATTTATTCGCGTCTACTACAAATACTTTAAAAATTTTATATAAAAATAAAAAGAAGTTTAGAAAAATTATAAAATATAATCTTATCTTAATAACTACGTTAAAACTATATGTATTTTTTATAAACGTGGTAACAACCTATATTTTTTATGCTGACAAGAATTGTTCAATTTATAAAAATTCCCTTTATATTTTTATATCTTGCAACTGGATTTCATATTTATCGCGCAAGTGTTAAGTAAAACTGCTAGTTAAAATGTTAGCATCACTATGGGACACCAATAGTTTATAGGATTGATTCATATGTGCAATGAAGACTTATAAATGTGTGAAAGTCCACTTTAATCCATAGATCCTGTTGAAATGGTGAGTTGGCATTCTGATGGTGGTGGGCTATCTGGCATTCGATTCAACAGTTTCTAAGTTTGATTCTCACAATGTGGTTTAATGTTTGTATTAGTTTAATGTACCCTTTAAACTGTAAGTCTCAGTCTAGTTAATCACTGTATGCAAAAAATGATTGTTAAGCGACAAACAAATCTAAGTTGATAAAGCATGACTTATGTGCTGAAAGTAATTCTTCACCAAACATGATCGCGGTTAATATCTCTGTTCTCTTCGCGGCATTCAATTCGCCTACTTTCATTAACTAGTATCTTTTCCTGCGTGGTTCGGTTTGTTTGTCGCTCAATGTTTAGTTTTTGGACTTTGAAGCTAATTATAACGGAACCTACGGTTTAGGTGAATTTCAAACCACTATAAATATTTATTCTCAATGTGGGATTCGAACACACGAATTGCTGAAGAGAAGGCAAGAGGGCTAACCATTTGGTTACCTGCTTGAGCTTTTCCTGCGTGATTTTCAACTAGTTTATTGCTTTTTATCATTTAAGCAATTTTAACTATTTTTTAATTAAATAACTGAAAGTTGATTGTTCCATTCGTAAATATCTCAGAGCATTAACATATTTTATATAACTCTTATATTTACATCATCTAATTATACTTTATGTGGAATTTTGCCTTAGATTATAAAAATAAAGTATTTTATAGAGAATTCACTTTAGGCTTATTGCAATACTTTTTATTTTAAAATATATGGAATTAAACATTTATAGTGATATAAAAAAATACTATTTTCTCATTGTAGTTATCTTATTACCAATAAATATCACCTCAGCAAAAATGCTTTAGTATTATCTCTTAATTAGTTTAATTGATTTTAAATTCCACGATTTCTCTACAATTAAGTATCACCAATTGGAATTTTGTAAAACGTCGATATTCTAAATTAAGCAGGCAATTAGCTTATCGTATTCTAATTAGATAAATTTGTTGAATTGTGAAAGTGAGTTTGTTTAATTCCTTTTGTTTTTTAGTTAAAGAAGTTACGATTAGAATTCAAATTAGGATGCATTACGGATTTTTATTTCTGTTTTACTATTATCTCCCTCTATTCTAAATAATTCGTAAAACATGTTTGCGGGAAATACATTTTAAATTAGTAATATACGAAGATTTATGGTTAAATTTCTGAAAACTAAAGAAAAAAACTGGTGTAGTAGTAAAAAATGTTTGTGAGCTCGGAATTAATAAGATAAAAGTTGACAGTGAGAAATACTGTGCCTATTTTAGTAGTTAAAAATGCGATATATCTTTCCTGAACATTGTGTATAAACAATTGATAATGCTAAGAAGAATGCTCAATTAGAAGTAGTTACAATGATAATATATTGAAATTAATCAAATATAATGTTTTTGCAATTTTATTGGTGAAATTTTAATTTTCAAAATAGTGTTAGAACAGATTTCATTCCCCAAATATCGAGCACATGTAGTGATTGAATTTGAATGGTGCTTACAGATAACTGCTGTAATGAAATTATTTTCTAAATGTTCTTTCTTTGCATCATTTTTGCGCTAAGTACAAATTACATTCCAATGTAGATGATGCATCAATGTATCAAATCAAGAATGGTTCACCTATCATGCGAGGATTTCTACTGTTGATTTGGTAAATTGTGAAAGAACAATAAAAATTATTCATTTAAATGTTTACAAGTGTCCATTTGGATTCCTTTTGATACATGTAGCACTAGCGTATTCTTTAAAAGCAAGTGCAATATATCATGGCCTTAGATGATTGTTTATCAAGTCACGTCCATGTCATCATAGTTTGAATTATGACGTCAACCATATTTCCTGTCTTACTAAAACAATTTAGCCGAAATGTTTGAAACGAATGAATTATTATGCTATATTAATGGTAAAATTATTCTACATGATATGTCTTTCTGATTTTAATAAAGACTGATTCTTTCCAATATGCACACACACAATGTCTGATTATTTTTATTCTTTATACTAGTATCATTAAAAAATATTATTCTTATATTCATTATTTATCTCTGCAAGTGATGTTACTGTTCCTAAGTATCTTAACAACATATTCTCACCCGAACTGTTACCTGAATGTTTACTATTCTGGACGTCAGTTCAACAGTTCGTGTATTCAAATGTCACTTTAGTATAGATAGTATCACAGTGGTTCAGAACCCACATTAAATTGTAGGCCAATGATTCCTCATGTGCAGAAATTAACTATTGAGTAACCGCCATCAGAATGCTAGAAGACTAACACATATTTATTGAATCAGACAAGAAAAAAAATCAATGTGATTATATAGAGCAAGTTATTTCTTTAATAGATATTAAAAATTAATTAAGAGAAATTTTGTTGGAATATTCCCATTTTGAAATGTATACGTCTCGCAAATAAGGATAGGCCAGTTTCTTAAAAAGAAAAGCCATTTAATTTTTTGGTAGTTATGGCAAGTACTAGAACCTATGGCAAGCAATTATCATTTATTCCGTGATCAGGATATTAAGGATTCCGTGATCAGGATTTTAAATAGAACGTAGGCGTTGTGGATATTTATCAATTTGTAGGACAAGTGATTATCGTTGGCTCAGTGATCCGAATATTTACAATCAAAGTAGATAATATGATACTAGAGAACATCAAATTAGAAATGTCCCTTTTATGTTTCAAAATACTAAACATTTTATTACATTGGTATCCATCAACTTCGGAGGGGAAACTGTGTCAAGTGCAATGAATGACATGCAGTTTACTGTTCTAACTACATTTAGTATTATATTAGTATCAGGTTGATAGTATCACAATTTTCTGTTTCATCTGAAGTTTTCATTAGGAACTTTAAATGTGCTTCTGATTCTCCTATATGGATATGACTTACTACAAAAATTAAGAAATTATTTTAAATTTTTCGAAATTCATAAATTGACTTGGAATCCTTTTGCATTTTCCTTCTTTTTTCAGAAAACAGATTTCGATTCTATTTCCATATGAGAAATATCTATTAAGAAAATCAAGCAGCTTATATTAAATAATGACATATTTTCAAAACCTCGTAATAAGTACCCAATCATCATTTAAGACTAATCAATTTTAATCAACTCTACAGCGGTGAATAATTTTTGATTTTTCAATTTTTATTTGTACCTTCAGTGTACAATCAACCATAGCAATCACAAAGAGATATACCATAGATCTGCGGTGCTTTATCTAATTTACTTAATAGCTGAGTTGACAGCCCAATATGAACCTTCGGTTCTACAATTCCAGCATTCATTTTTCACCTCGAGCATTGATCGAATGTGAGAGTTTGCAATGTTTCGGACTTCATTTAAATTTCAGGTCCCGTGTACAACTATCTCTCATGTG
The DNA here is from genome assembly GCA_037975125.1 of Latrodectus hesperus. Classification (NCBI taxonomy): domain Eukaryota; kingdom Metazoa; phylum Arthropoda; class Arachnida; order Araneae; family Theridiidae; genus Latrodectus; species Latrodectus hesperus. Next base: position 90,583,140 of record CM075850.1, read on the forward strand.
GTAAAAATGGCAGGAGAGAGCCAACTAAGCTAAATTAATTTAATTCATCAATATTTCCAAACGAAAATTAGTGTAAGAATTAATTCAAAAATATTAACCCTTTAACGAACGTATAATTTTCAAGAAAACAATAATAAAATTGTCTATATTTTTTTTTCAAGAAAATGTGAATACGCTGGCATCTAGTGTAAAAACACTATCATAAATTATATTTAAAAAAGTTTAGTACTGCCATCTGGTGCGTAAGATGAGAAAAAATGTTTTTCGGGTATAAGGATTTTCGTTTGTTTGTCTCTCAACGGTCATTTTTTGCACACGAGGGGTAATTAGACCGGGATCTACGGTTTAAAGTGGAATCCGAACCCCTACAAACATCCATGCCCACGGTGGGATTTGAAACCACGAACTGTTAACCATTCGGCTTCGGGTATAAGGAAGTAAATCGTTCAATATTTTTTTCTTTTTATGCATTACTTTCGAACATTCAAGCCCGGTAAAATCACTGACACGAGAAATACAGGGTGTTAACTCACCTCGTAAATTTGACGGGAATGAGAAGAAAAGTGTTAGGCAGAGCTTAAGATATTATTTGAAGTAAATTACATTCCGCTTAAAATTACCGTAAAATAAATTGCAAAAGAAAATGTATAGGTTACGTCAAAAACATTATTAGTTTATCATAATTAAACTTGATAAAGAATATTACATTATATATTTAACATCCATAACAAGCTTTCAAACTAGGGCACACTAGACTGATACTTCTGTTAGAAAGGCAGTGAGTTTGATACTTGACTCAAAAGAAAATAATCTTTTCATGAGGACTAATGAATGTAAATATTTCGATGGTCTGTTGTGTGGTGTAGTAAAGATAATACCATCTCATTCACGAACTCATCATTTAGGAAGTGATTTTGAAATTATGAAATATTTGATTATTATGTTCATAGTTGCTCTAAGCGTCAAAGAATAGATAGCCTTTGCAATAACCTAACTAATTATTGCCTTCAAGTGAATAAGAGAGAGGGGGAGAAAGGGATTAAAAAAGTAATTTAATGGAAAGCGGGGATGTAATCAGAAAGTTTTCAAGCGTTATTATTTCAGAAATCATTATTTTTCGTAATAGTTAGAAATGTTTCAAAAGTTTTCATAGCTACTTTAAGTAGAAAACTTTAGAATTTCCGTGCATATCATTCTAAATCTTTAAATCTAAATATGTTAGAAATAATGAGTTTTTTGAAGTATGAGAAAAATAAAAAAAAGTAAAATGTGTTCATTGTCAAGGAATTTCGCAAAAATTTAAGTAATATATTAGTGATCTACAATGATTGCTTTTTATATTAGATAATTAAGATATTTTTCATATGAAGTTGTTTAGCTTAGTATATTAGTAAATTAAAATCGTTAAGACGTGTTAAGAATTGAATTTTATGTAAAGTTCAATATGAAAATTTTGATAGAATATTGCGATTTGATTATTGGTGTATTACAATAATCTTAATTATTAATTATTTTGATTAGATTGACAACATAAAATGATTTAATTACGTTTGTGTACTTATAATGTACTAAAGCTGCATTGTAGGTACTTAGAATTGACAAAAGGCTCTGGAATCTGTCTATTCTGTAACTCTCGATGTAACATCAACAAGTTCACATTTGAGCTGGTATATTCTTCTCAGAATTCTATACCCTACCAATAGTGTGATTTACTTTCGACGTTGAATAACCAATCACAGAAAGCAGGTGGCAGCACAATGAAGTTGAGCATACATAAAGGATGTTGAGGGCTTCGGAAAACATTGCAATCGTTGGCATAATGCTGAAACGGAGCGATTTATTCAATCTTCAAAAGGGCATGATCATTGATTCTGCGAAATGTGGTTATTCTGTCTCTTGACAGGTGGTCACATTAATGTGAATGGACGGTGCAGTTGATTAAAATATTTAACTAAATGATGAATAACAATGACATTAGTAACATGGCATAAGATAATCTGTTGTCCGAACCGAATTGGTAGTTGAATGCATAGACCTTCATTCTAGAAGTCTATGACTACTAAAACTAATAAAAAGTATATTTTAGGTAAGGAAATTGTGCGAAAATAATCTGTATAAGACGACTTAGTAAACTAGAATTGTTTCAGTCTTAGCTCAGATCAGGATTTACTATGGATGTACATTTGACAAAAAAGTAGCAATTAGCACACCTAGTAAATTTGTAATTTTTTAACGAAAAAAATAAACATGTATGATTTAAACTATGATTTTATTAACGTAACCATAGTTAAGTAATATATACATAAAAATAAAAAGACACAGCGTCGTTAACAAACTTTTAAATGGAAAAAACTTGATATTTGCTAGCAAAATGACCTGCATACTGCAAATAATAAAATGATTCTTATTTATATGATTATTTTTTCATTTTAATATTTTGCATGCAGCCCTTTAGCTATAATACTGCTCCCAGTCTTCTGGGGGCATGGATTCTACCAAATCCCTTGCGTCATCTTGTCAAATATTGTTCCAGAACGAGAACAAAAGTAGTTTCTAAAGATTCTTTTTTCCTTCAGTGTTTCACTTTTCCTTTGAAATTGTTTCAAATGTTTTATTTGGGCTAAGGTCAAGAAATTGCGGTGGTGTACTCAAGACCTTCGTGGTGAATTTTATAATGCATTCCATTATCATATTTGCTAAATGTTTTAGTTGTTATTTTGCTCTTTGTAGGCCTAAATTTCTTATACTAGTTTTCAGGTTACAGAGCAACACTTCTATATTATTAATGCTATCATTTTATCATTATTAATTTCTGAGTTTTCTTCGTCGTTGTACCCTTTACAGCTAAGCATTATCTCCTCCATGTTTGATTGCTTATTGGATATTCTTCCGGTCAAATTCTTCAAATTATTAAAATACTTTTTGGGCGACATTCTTCAAATTTACTCTAATCGGAAAAAATAACTTGTTCTCAACACTCCTTTGCTTTGCTTTCATTCACAAATGTAAACTCAAGTTTCTTTTTCCTGTTGACTTCACTGAAGAGTTTACTTCCTGTTTTTTTACGCCCAACACCATCATAGTAAAGGACTATTTGAATAATTTGTGATGTCACCTATCTTTTCTGCAGTTGATGTAATCTTTGACGATAGTTCCAGCTTTTAGTTTATTATTTTTCATGGCAGCTTTAATAAAGTCTTCTTTCTCTGTCATTCATTTTCACTAGAAATTCAAATTTATGCTTGTTTTTCAATCCTGTTTCATGTACCTTTTAAATCAAACTGTAGGAAACCTATTGTTGACTGTTTTCAAATACCTCGATATTTTTCCCTATTTCTTGATGCCAACATTTTTTCTAGGATGGATCCACGAATAAATTATTTTTATGAACGGCAATGATTCCTTATCATTGCCGTTCATAACTTTAAATAATTTTAAAATTTTAAAATCATTCATGAATTTGTATCTTAGAAGAGATCTTAAATAATTTAGGCTGAGTTTATCTTATAAACAGATATTATTTGGTGGCAGTAATGATACTAAGTCGTGCTAATACTTTTTCTAAATCAAATACATTTGTTTTCATTTGAAAATTATGTAGCAATTTCACGAGTTTCACGTTTTTTTTTTGTATTAAAATAGGTGGGTATTATTGCTTATTGAGAGAGAGAAAAATTAAGTAAATCACCTTGCTCGCTTATTCCAGATAATTTTGATGTGTAAATTCTTTTTTTTTACTGTATTTATTTCTTTTGACTTATGGCGAATCTTAATAGTCTGATTCAATATGGTGTATAATTTACTCTTTTTATTTTTATATGCAAATTTAAAATTTTACTTTGCATTTAATTTAATGACTCGTTGTTATGGTATAATATTGAGTAGACCCAGAATCATTACATTGATAAACAGTAAATAGTTGTGAGTGTATATATATATATATATATATATATATATATATATATATATATATATATATAAGCATTTTTCATATATAATTAATTTTAGTTTTACCTTAGTGTACATTTTATTTTGTTTACTTTCCTCCTATGATATATAAATCAAAAAGTAGATATTTTGGCGATTGATTTGGAGCTTACTGCTGATTAAGCGCTTATAGATTTCATTAAGGAAATAACAAATTTTACACATTGATTCAGTCATTTGAAACATTAAAGCTTAGTCTTTGTACTTTAGAAGCCGGGGCAATCAGAAGACACCAATACTTGACATGCCATCCCTAGAGGTATCATTTTACTAGAAGGACATTGCAAGCACGGCCTATTTGACGTGTCTCAGTCGCCATTAGTGAAAACGATGGATCTTCTATTAGGTCATGAATGGATCTCACCACCTGTTCATATCGAAAACGAAGTCCTTCCCAATAAAGATACAGACGATACATATCTTTGTAAAATTATAAGTTTTTTCATTATGATGTTCTTAGCGATGCCATTTAATTGTGACTAAAATTTTTCAAATTTGTTTCTTTCTAATGTAGTATTTAGGCTGATGTGGTTTTATTCGGAAATTACAGTACATAAAATTATATAAAATAACATTTTTTTTTATTTACATAAAATAATCTTTTATATTAATAGATGGATTTTGAACATTCGTTCTTTCAGTATAATTCATAATGTGGAAGTTGAACTATAAAATGAAAAATTATATTCTACTGGTAAAATAAATGTAAGAAATAAGGAAACACAAATATGACTGCACAAATATAAAATGATGAATATAAGAATAACGAAATTAAGTATTATATTTATGAAATAAATTTGGAAACAAATTGATATTTTTTCCATAAATTGAATGTCATAATTTAGCTGAATTCATTTTTAACATTAGAGTTTAATGAATCCAAGAGATTTAAATTTACAATAATAACAACAATGTGATTTATAGCGTTTTCAAATAGCTTTAAGTGCGCTTTTAATAAGAAAATCAATAAACTTAAATTTCTATAATTCTCTAGAAACTCAATCGTCAATCAAATCTAGTTATATTTTATGTTTCATAAGATATTTTCTACTTCGAATTATTTGATATGCATGGATTTTTATAAATTTTAAGAGACCAATTATATTGAAATTGTAAACAGTATGTATTAATTTTAAAAATTTATGTACACACACAAAGGTAAGTCACAGCAAAATTTGATTGATTTTGAGGAAATTAATTTTTAAACTTTAAAAAATTAATTAGATTATCTTCAAGGTAATGTAAACTAAAGAAAAATATTATTTTAACTATGCTATCAGAGAGGAGAGAGAAAGAAAAATATTATTTTAAATTCTTGGAGAATATAATTTGATTTTCTAGGAAAAGACTGCAATATCTCTGCTTTTAAATGTTTCAATTAAAAAATCAAGGAAATATCAGAAGTATTACGATTTATAAAAGAAATTTTCGATTTCTTTTATAAACCGGATTCTCGCTAATTTCTAAATTCTAATTCACATTTGAGAATTTATACATTTTGAGAATTTTATCTTACTGATATATGCTCTAGTTTATCATGTTACTTTAAATTTGGATAACATTGACATATGTTACATTAAATAAATTCTCCAAAATCTTTACATTTAATACATGTTTGTGCTTTTGTTTTGCATTCCAATAAAATTGAAAAGCTGGTTTACTTTCGAATTTGATTGGGAAAAAAAGTTCACAGATATGTTTACAGCCCAAAGGAAAGATATGTTCACAGCCTAAAGTTGTTACAAATCAATTTGAACATAATTCGTGTCTTTGCATTTTGGAAAAAGCTTTGAACCTAATGAGGTTGCATTGACTAGTTTCAAGGGAGGAAACCCAGACAACTATGATGAGTGCTTCATAGCAGTTATTCATTTATAACACAAGTTCACATTTTTTCCAAATGAACGTCATTTGCAGTTGTTTAACAGTGCTCAGGATGTTACACTCCTAAAATCTTAACCTTGATTTATATACAAACAAAATGTGAGAAGATCATATAATTACATCCAGTAATACTAAGCTCCAATCTCAACCAATTTATTAATAACCTAATTTCCATTTTGATCCGTTGATATAATATAAATTACATTTTTTAACTATCAATATTATAAAATGATAAATGATTTTTTTATTATAGAATACATTTCATTTTCTGAATTTTTTCAGTTTTGATTATATTTCCCTCATAAGATTATATATCAATAACAAAATTACATTAAAATAGTGGAAAATATTTCCTTTTACGCTTGTACATTTATAGTTTTGGGAGTGTTTATCAAGAAAATCTGTAACAATGTCCTCTAAAATTAAAAAAAGAATGTAGGAAACAATACATTTTAAAGCATTTGTTTTGCAAATCTTATTGTTACGTTTGTAATTTTGCAATACAGTCATGACAGCAGTGTCAGAATGGTGAACAAATAGTGAAAAATGGACTTCTTTTCATTACATTTAAAATTTGGTTAATAAATGTAATAAAGAACATTTCATAATTCACTTCTATATTATTATTTAAAATTTTTTCTCTAGTTATGATTCTCTATGTTATATGAAGATTGATGGATATTAAAAACGATAATGCTCTCTTTAAATACTTTAGAACATGCTTTCAAACAATGTCTTGACAATGGATCTTGGTACACGAATGAATGGGACAAGGAGTGGACCAACTACAGCAGTTGCAGCAGAATAGCGGTAAAGAAAACTTATTTTATACTCATAATTTATAATATAAGTATCGTTATGAAGTTTACTTTTTTGTTGAAATGTTTTTTATTATCAGTCTGACTACAGCTATTTAATTTTTCAAAAATCAGTTATAAGCAACTACTGAATATATATATTTACTTTTCAATAAATAAATATATATATATGAAACCTATATCAATTAATAAATAATTGAATACAAAGCAAAGAAACGAAGCAAGATGTATTTTCACTATCACTAGATGGTGGGATCTCCACGAGCGAAAAGGTTTTCGAAAATTCAGAAAATAATCGCTACTAGTCCTTGTATCTCGGTGATAGGTTTTGTCCTACACTCAATTTATAAAAGACAGGTCAGTTAGTGAATTGTATTTGAACTTCAGATACATTTTTTATTTAGCTTTCTGACTTCACGTGCATGAGATCGATGATATTAAGATCCGTACTCTGGGAAGAGCAGTTCAAGTGCTGAATCCTTTTCTCACAATACCAGGATTAACGCATATGGCCTTGCAATCATTATGAACTTTTCCATTATCAGTCCTAGCTTACCATTTTGAGCGTAACAAGGTCCATTATATAAAATTGTCTCAATTGAAAAAAATTATGATTAATCATCTTTCCTAAGTTGTGAACGATATAATTATTGCGTTTAAGATTGGCGATGTCTTTACTTGCGGTTAGACCTACTTATTTTAAGCTTTACCATGAGAAACATTCTTAAAGTATATGAACTCCAACAAACTTTACTGTTGGCACAAGACAATGTAGGCATTGGATAATTCCCACGCAAACACCAATCGTACCATCCAAACAGAAAAAAAGAACCTTGATATCTCACTCTGAAGCACTATTTTGTTTATTTTACTATCCACAGTCAATGATCCTTGCACTATGTTAGTTGAGTCATTCTATACCATTTAATGATTTATGTCCAGTGGTCGATGTTATGGGCTTAGTAATCAAGCAAATTAATTTTCTTACAGATGATATTCATTGACATGGTAGTTCCCGAAGCCTATTGTAATTCCTTACACAGATGTTCCACTTGTATGATATTGGTCTTCTGAATCATTCAGAAGAACACACTGTGGTCTGAAACACATAGTCTCTTAAATCTGCCCGGCGAGATAACATCCGTTTAGTCATTATTTACTCTGAACTTACAAATTAAGTCGTCCGTTATCTATTTTAGGAACAACATTTATCACTGGAAGTTACGTTTTTGTAATATATGTAAATCAATATTGTTAATTGAGGCTTGAAATTTCTTAGAATTGTACAAACGAAAGACTTCAAAATATTTTCCTACAGTTATGTTATAGAAGTGGCATGTTGTGTTGTCAGATAACAAATTACATCTTTTGAAATGGATGTCTAAATATTTGATGGCCGATAGAGAATAAAATACACTGTTGGCCACCCAAATTGCAACAACAAAAAATACAAGAGGTATCACAACAAAATTTATTTTATAGATATCATATTGAACAAGTATCAAATGATTAAATTTATAGACTTCTGTGAAGTCCTGCCAAAATCAGTAGCCAGAGTAGCCACCATTGTTGGAGATCACCGCTGTCACACGCCTCGGAATTGATTCAAATAGTCTTTGGTTGTGTTCTTGGGGTACAGCAGACCAAGCAGCTTCCACACGTTGGCAAAGTGGATCTGGTGTGCCTGCTGGCGATGTTATCTGGTTCAATTGTTGAGCAATCATGGTCCACATGTTTTCCATCAGCGAATGATCCAGAGAGCGAGCAGGACAGAGAAGCAATTCAATCTATTGATAGACGAAGAGCTCTTGCATAATGTGGGCTATGTGTGGTTATCCTCTTAAAATATGGCTGTGGGTAAGTCCCTGAAGGTAAGGAAAGACAACTGGTTCCAATACTTTGGAGATGTAGCGCTGGCTGTTTAAAGTACCGGCAATGCGTACTTGAGGAGTGCGAGGGTGAAACGCAATTCCGCCCCATACCATAATATCAGGTGCAGGACCAGTGTGACGGCACATAATGAAGCTGTTCAGTATCTTTTCTACACGGTGTCTTCATACTCGAATGCGACCATCGTGGTGTTGCAGACAGAAGCGTGACTCGTCAGTAAGGACAATTTCATTCCATTCTGCAGTCCACATCCTTTTTTCATTGCACCATTGGCGGCGGAGACGTCTGTGGTTCTGCGTCAAGGGTAGACGAAGTAATAGATGTTTTACGGACAGACGACTCTGCTGTAAGCGTTATTGCATGGTATACGCAGACATTGGATGATGCGTTACTGACTGAATGTGCTATGGTTTGTGATGTGGTTGAGCGATCTGCCGCTACCATACGCACAATTTGCCTGTGATGATGTGAAGTGGTGACTGAGGTATATGCGATCCAACACGTCGGTCCGGTGTAACCTCCTGCATCCAACGATCACATATCCGAACTACAGTTGTTTGGTTTCATCCAATAAGATTACCGATTTTCTTGAAAGATAATCCACAACCTCGGTAACTACTATCCCTACTCTGTCAAACTCGGATATTTGATCCAAAAATGATCGCTTTTTTCTACGAGTCATGATTGATCGTTTTTTTAAACCTCAAAAAACACAATTACTAAACTTGAAATTGTCGAAATCTCCAAGCCTTAAATAGCGCTTTGAAGTGGAACCACAAGCTTGCATAATGTGCGTTAAAATTCTAATCATTTGCATATCTCACCTGCACTAGTGCATGTTGTAAATTTTATGTCATTTGCATGCTTCCTTCAGAGTGTTGCTTTACGGTGGCCAGTAGTGTAAAAGAAATTTTTTCAGCTTGCGTAGGGAAGTTTTCGACATTTTCTATTTAGAAGTTTATTATCAGTATAAGAGAAAAACACGTCTTTCAAATGTGCTCCAGATAAGCAAGCACCATTGAAGCAAGACTTGTTGTATGCTTGTTGCTTTCCCAGACAGAAATCAGTAGTTTATTATTAAAAAAGGTGATGGTAAATCAGTGAAGAAAGAAACTTTTGCTTCAGTAATTCATGCGCAGATTTCTGGTCTTTTTACAGAATTTGAAATTGCTTAAAAGTTTATTTGATGACTATTTTACGGAATTTTTACACAAAGTAGATTACGATTTTTTTCTTGAAAAGCAGCTATCTTATTCTTTTTTAACTTTCTTATCCTCTTCCATGAAATGATGATTGAAAAAAAAACATATTGCGTTTTCTATAATAAAGTAACAGGAAAAAAGGTAATAATAAATATCAAAAGAACTTACAAAGCGTGAGTTACGCGAGGTTGAATGTGATAGAAAGTACGAGCAAAATCCTTTAGTTCTCATGAAATGCGCATATTTGCTTAACATAATCACCCCTAATTCTTTCAACGTCTATCGTGCATTTTGAAAAACTAAAATTCTGCATCAAACATGTATAACAATTCTCAGCAAACTGATTCGCAAAAATGTGGTTAAAAATGTTAATACATAGAAAATCATATTACAATCATTCATAGTGGATAATATTTCCCGTAATTTTTTAGATTGTCATATGAACATGAAATTTTATTATGTTATAGTTTAAGCATAAAAATTTAATATTAGTAATTTTAAATTAATGGAACAAGCTCTGTAGACAATTATTTTTTTCTCATTAAATTTATATTAATAAATTTTTAAAAAATAGGATTTATCATTTTCTTTGAATATTGATATTTATAAATTTAGTGTCTTTATTTGGCATTATACTAGATATAAATTATAGTTATTGTTGTGCTAATATATATTTAATAATCTAAAATAAAAACTTGACGAATTATATAAGAGAATAATTTTAAGAAATTAAAAAAAGACTCTTAATGCAATTTCGTCGAAAAAAATGTTATTTACACAAACGTATTTTCTTTACATTTATAATAATTTTGTGACCGTTAAAAAGCAATTCATTTTTACAGGGTATGCGAAGATTACAGTACTTCCACATCATCACATATGCCATTTCCATATTGTTCCTACTTCCTGCATTATTCATTTTCGTATTTTACAAGTAAGTATTAAGCTAAAATTGATCTAAATTAATCCAAAGAAATTATAACACCCAAATACTTATTTCCTTATAAGGATTATGTTGGCTAATAATAATACCAAAAAATGCACTAATTCTTTCAGATGAATAAAGAAAGCTGGCCAAAGTTTCGTTTACTTTTTCGTTTACTATTTTCTCTTCATAAATTATTTCAGTATCATGATTAACAATTCCTTCGAGCTAGTATTTTTAATCATTGGTAAAGTCAACTATTCGTATTTACTTCGATATTCAGTCATTTTTATATACATTTTAAATATATAATAAAGTTTAATTCTAAAGTATATATAATTTGTCTTTATTTCCAAACAAAACTTATTTTTTTATAAAGTTGATTATTTTCTTATTTCCGCTTATTCTGTTATTATTAATTTTCCCTTACACTGATCTTTCGTGGCGAAATCTGTAAACATTTTCTCATCACTAGTAGAATATTTAATCAACATTTTTAATTTCTCTGATTACTATTGTCATTATTTTAACTTACTCTGATCGTAAGTCATGAACATTGTAAGAATTTTCTTACACCACCAGTAGCTAATTAAACTCCTTCATGTAAGTGTTCATAATTTTAATTATCTAATAAAAAAAATAAAAATTTCAAATTGTCAACAAAAGACATAACGCATAACATACACACATAGCACATAAGCATGCAGATGAATTTCAGCATCCAGTTTCTATAAATAAATTGTGATGAGATTCAAATTCAAAATTCTTTTTCCAAAAGGACCTGCTTTTATTACTAAATCACATTGAGCCCTTTTAACATTGATTTATTTAAGAATATGCTGCAAAAATAAATAAAAAAACATATTGCATATTCACAAATGTCTACTTTTAAATTTTCTTTTCTTCTCCCAGTGGTGGTATGCAATTAAAGGCTATTTCAGCATCTGTTTGTATTCTTCATTTGCTTACTTTGCTTGAATTATATACCTTTCTATATCATCGGATTCATAATTCTAATTACAAAAATAATTAAAATACTCTAATGAATAAGTATTCATAGAATTCGATGGATATACTTCTATAGAAATTTTAACGTATGATTTTCTGTATTGTCCTTCTGGTCCTAAAAATTTTGTTAATTTAAAGTTTACAGTACTATATAGAACCAAAACATCAAAATACTTCATGAAACAATGTAACTAAATTTCTTAAAATTTTGATATCAATTTATTTATATCATGCTTCTTGCTTATTTATACGTTATGCGTATTAATAAAATTGTTTTTTTAGTTTTATTATAAAAATTCTTAAACGCTGTAAAACATTGTGAAACATAAATTAACAATTTATTTGATAATTGATTGTTTTTATTCACATTTTAAACATAAAATTTAACCTGTAACACGACAGCCCACATGTGAACCACGATTCATAGTGCCAATATCTGTTTTCCTGACCGAGGACCCTGTGATGCGAGTTTTAAACATAAAATTTTATTATATGCGGTAGTAAATGACGGCATTGTAGAACTTGCTGTGGCGGATAGGTCATTTACGGGAGATTTTGCAAATAAGAGAATTTGTCCATCCTGCTCGAATCCTGCGAAGAAGAAGAATTTTGGATTAACGCATCCACTTATCGTAAAATGAGTTCTTGTCATGAAAATAATAAAAAGGTTTTCAGATAACCATTTGTATACGACTTTGAAAACAAAATCTGAACTTAAGAATTACATTGATATTGGGTCTCTGGAACTAGAACAAGAGAAACATTGGGATTGAAAGGGCTGCTTTTTAAGAAATTTCGGCAATCAAATGAGAACTAGATATTGAAAAAAAATCAAACTTAATTTAGGGAAATCTTTAAAAGAAAGTATTAGTTCCCTATGAATTATCTGACCAATTACGAGGATATATGAGTGTATGTGGGTGGGGTATCTGTTTCAAAAATATTCATTAATATATTTTAACGCAATGCTAATGAAAAGAAAAGAAATTATAAAGAATTAATAGGAAAGTGGTATTATGTGTTACACAAGTTATGGAAATGTTAAGTTTAAAAATTGTTTTTTTGTAGAAAATCTACATTATAAATTAAAATCATTTTAAATAAATGTTTATTTGTTGATACATATTTTGGTCAAACACAATGTCTGATTATTTAAAATATTAAGTGATAAATCCATGTTGACAAATCAAATTTTTTATCCAATCACGTGTTAACTTATAATAAAATATATAATAACGTAACAGATTATTAAATCATACCCAACTGTAATTGTTATTCAGAATAAATTTCACTGAATCAAATTTTAAAAAATCTAAGATACCTTTGTAAGTTTTGATAAATTTGATTGCTTATTAATATAATAATTTCAATTATATATCTGATGTAAAATTTGGAAATTTAATTCAATAGATGAGATATTTATTCACAACATTTCGGAAAATTAAGTTTTTAATTGTTTAAGCACTCGCGTTTCACCGCATAGGTTTTCTGCCGCATTTGACAGAATGTCTTCAAAAATGCCCAATGTATATACAAATAAATGGTTTCGTTTAGTAGTAAATCACATTTCTAGACTAACTGTGGTATTCATTGAATAATAAGAAATATATTTTAGGAGAAATGTGAGTTTTTGTATGGTGCACCCATATAGTACGTGTGACTTCTGATTCTCGCTTTAGTTTTAATTTATTAAATCTATGCTATTAAAATGTATTTTTAAGAGTATAAAATCTACATATACCTGATTCAAATAGTTTTACTTAGAGAAATTTATTCATTTTAATTGGCTAAGAATAAATATGTGTTTCTCAAAAAAGGAGTTTTTACAATATTTTTGTATATAACCCTTTTGCTTAAATGGTAATAATGAATTAATTTTAAATATATACACCTTATAATGAATTAATTTTAAATATACACAATTAATTTTAAATATTCTCCTTTGAATGCATACTGATCTATAATTAATGTTATATTAAATAAAATATGTAAACATTTAAGAAAATTTTAACTAGGTGATATTTAAATATCTGTTTTTAATAAATTAGTTGCTATCGTAAATCCTTTGATTTTTTTTGGCACTATAAAAGAAACGGTATATTGTCACGCGTTATTTTAGCTGAGTAATATTACCTTTGAATTTTTGTCAAGGATCCTGAGTTCGATCCTTGCTCCCGTCTTATAGTGAGAGGCAGGTGTTGCGTTTCTGCTATCTGCATACACGTCTAAGGGTTTTCAGAGTTTCCTCCCTTGCAATACGCAAATACCATACACATCTATAACAAGTCTACTCAGAAGGCAATAGAGAATTGTCAAATTGCTTAAATTGTCTCTTGTTTTGGGGAGAAATTCATTAGAGGATATATGGAACGATTATGTTTATTATAAAATTGTACTTTCCAATTAATAAGTAGCCATCTAATTAAATTTTTTTAAACAAATTAATGGTAACTTTTATACTAATATCTATTTTATTAAAATAGAGCTGTGTATTCAAAATCAAGTTCTTTGGAGAAACTTGATTTTGAATACACAGCAAGTTCGTTGGAGAAAATATTTCAGCTTTGAACTTCCATTATGGAGATGGGTGCTGTATTTTTATATTTTGCTTATGCTAGTTGATGGCTGAGTTGTTAGCGTTTCTGACTCCTAAGCTGTTGGTCCCCGGATCGACTCCCGGTTCTGGAATGAATGTTTCCTTCTCTCTCTGCTTCCTTGTCCTTTCTTCTGAGATGATGAATGAATGTGGCCCACCCTATAAACAGTTTGTGGTAGAATGATATGGGTAATGCTACTCGCCTCCGGCCGAGCTGGCAGCCGAATGGTTAGCGCTCTTGCCTTCGGTTCAACAGTTCGTGGGTTCGAATCCCACCTTGGGCATGGATGTTTGTAGTGGTTCGGAATCCACTCTAAACCGTAGGTCCCGGTCTAATTAGCCCTCGTGTACAAAAATGACTGTTGAGCGACAAACCAACCAGCTACTCGCCTCCGTGAATTGGATCACAGTTGCCCACCAGATAACAATAAATGCGTAGCGGTTTTCTATATATATATTTTTTGTGGGAAGGGTAAACCATCCAGTACCCATTGTCAGGAAAAAATCTACGTGTATATCATTCTGGCCAGATATAGTTGATAGATTAACAATGGAACCATATGGAAAGACGAAGAGGACTTTTCACATGTAGTGTACCATGTTCACGTATCTCCAGGGAGTAAACCCGGAAATTACTCCAGCTTTTTTCTGACATTCGTGCGTTCAGAAGTGCAATATCCATCTGCAATAGCTGTTCTTTAATTTTGGAACTACTGCTTCGCAAAGGATGATTTACTATTAGTTCATTGAAGATTCTCTCTTAGTGGTTGCTTGAGAGACTTTCAAGGCTCTTGTTTCGTGATACAAAAATGGACGTTTTTAAAAGTCAAAAAATCAATTCTGTGATAAAATTAGCCTTACTAAAACTCTTTCAACACTGTCCGTAACACCCTGTTAAATGAATTTATGTCATTCAGCAAAAACGCGTAAAAGCTGAAGATACTTATTTCTTAAAATCTGCATCCAAATTTGATTTTCAAAAACTTTATCATTACTTAGAATTGCGGTATTTATTTATTTCTATTTATTCCATGTAATATTTCCCTTAAGAATGCCAAACACATTTTTTCCTTTTTATTTTAATACTTCTAGACACACATTAAATTAGAGTTCTCATGACTCAATCAGATCTTGTGAATACTATATTAAGGGTAAATCTTTATATTTGATATCCTCTTATATATTTGTTATGCGTTTCATATACTTTAAAACATCTAATTTAAGCCAAACAACAGAGGAATATTTCTGAAAATTTTAAAGATAAGATTCAAAATGTGTGAAGCAGCTTTTATATTTAATAAATCATCGTTTCTAGGTTTTATTAAGCGTGGAACTTAGACCAAATTAAATATGATTTATCATGACAGTGAAAAATATGGAGATAAAAGTCAGCAATGTGAGAAGCAGTTATTCCATTTCAAATTGATGTCAGATTAAGTGTAAAATGTGTATGAAATATTTCTATCTGAATATGTATGAATCTTGAAATATTTCTATCTGAGACAATTTCCTATTAGTTTTCTAGCATTATCAAAGTGCATAGAAGTAATTAAATTGTATTTTAAAGTACTTCACTTTGTGTAGAAGGATTTCAAAAGGCTATTAAATTTTCAGAAAGTGTCAAGGTCTCCGATATAAGACAAATATCATTAAGAACTCTTCCACAGCATTATGAAATGTAATTATGTCGTCGTCATTTTACCGTTAATTTTAAAAATTAATCATGATTTCATTCAAATTTTAAGAACAGAATATAAAAGTAACACATTCTATTTTAAAATTAGTCAATAAAGATAAGCTTAATGGTTAGTAACTTCTCTTAAATTATTGTGTGGTAACATAAAATGCAATAATTTCAATAATTATGCTATTGCTAGCTATTGCACACAACAGTATTCTTCAAAAGAATATTATTACGTGCAATAGCTGTGGTATTTAAAACATGAAATTTCAATTGTATTAGAAACTTAAGAAATGATATAACAGAATAAAGGTGAGAATTTTAAGTTTAATGTCTTTGTTTCAATTTTGTCAAGCAAATATTTTGAGGAGTGTAACTAAATATTAATAAAAAAATGTTTATTATTATTAATTGCTGAAAAGTAAGAAAATTACAATTGAAAATTAAATTATGTATTAGTTTAAAGGTTTTGAAAATTCCTTGGTAAAAACACCATAAACATTTTCTATTTATATTATACATCTATGAAACTTAACTACTAATTTCATACTGACGTTGGTTTAGTTTGGTTGACTGAAACATGTTTCCTATATTTGGCAACCACATTCGCTAAACGTAGACAACCTCCGTGTAACGATGAACCACGTTCATGTGAAAAAAATCAACATCTGAGCTGATTCTTCCAACAACTTTTAATGGAGAGACTTCGAACCATTCATAACTATTAATGTAGATTAGCTTTTTTCAGGTCACCGGTTTCCGGCTGGGTCAAATATTAAATTCCTTAGAAGAATATCGCCTTTTTATGTTACACCCACTCATCTCTTAATTTTTTTACAGCAAAAATATATCAAGCTATATATTTCTGTTCAGTTGAAACTTCATCAAAAAATTTTAAAGAAAAAAAGTGAAGCCTAGAAACACTTCAACATAGTTATTTGCAACCAATATCAAGTGATGAAGTCTATATCTATCTCAAATGCTTCACTTTTCTCTAAAAATCTACTCACCACATCAGTGTAGAGACATTTAAATCTTTTTTCTTAGATAAGAGTATAATCAAATAATATAAGAAAGGTAGTAGCCATATATATAAATCTTCTCAATGAGAATTTTGCAATGGATCTACTATCAAACCCAAGGCATTCCGGACACAAGAGTGACGAATTTTTCAAACAGGCTACCAAATCTTTTTTATTAAGTCGAAAAACAATATTAAATGTATATTAACATCTCTCTTGAATAAACAACCATTATTCTTTAATTTATATATATATATATATATATATATATATATATATATATATATGTATATACATATATATACATATATATATATATATGCTCATAATCTATAAGTTTGTATTTGTACAAAACAAAAAATATCAGTTTGTTAATGATATAAAAATAATTTGAATACTGGAATTATGGAAAGTAACTTCTTATGAATTTGAATACATGTTAGAATTAAATTATTTTCAGAATTTAACCTTATGAAAAGAAGGAATTTCTAAGAAAATTCTGAGTAAAACTGACCTTCCTTTTGTATTCACGCAATAATCACTGAAAACCGCAAAGTTATCTTTCAGTCAGTATAATTTATCGACTTATCATAATTTTTTAAATTCATCTATTATAAAATACAATTATTCCATCTGTACACATTGAATAATTTAATTAAAAACTCCCTAGTAACCAAGATTATGTTAATAAAAAAGCTGCACGAATGTTTACGATTATTTAGTAAAAAGTAGCTAATTTATATAAAAAATAACACTCAATTTATGTAAGTTACTAACTTTTACTTAAATTAAGTTGCTGATTAAGCAAAGCCACACATTTTCTATGGTTATTTTGTTCCAATTTATGGAATCATAGCTGTGAGCACACTTTTACATATTAATTCATTTTTATTCATTTTTTGTTTTGTGAAATGCTTGAATGTTATGGGTTAGAACTGTGGTGAGTACGGAATTGATTTAGTAGTTGACAGAGCAACTATAACACTATATCAACATTTTACGTCATGTTCTGCGTTTCATGAAGATTTTCATAAAATATCTTTTTTAATAATGAAATTGCAGATTTCATTTCCTCAAACACTCAAATTCTACTTACCAAAGTTATGTTTTCTATATAGCCTAAAATTATAATGCATTCATTTCTAAGTCTGACATCCAGAACAATGAATTTATTTTATAAATTTTGTATCAAGCTATCTTTCAACATTTATTTCTGCTTTTTTTACTGATAATGCCTAATTTTTCTCTCATAAAATTACGTTTTCTCAAATTCATTACTTTTGTGATGATCTTTGATAAAATTGCCCTTAGTTCTGTTCCATAGAGTAAAACTGAATGTTCCCATTTATACAACTGTGTCAGTGGTTTTTCTTTTCAATTCACAGTGCGTAATTTGATTACTTAAAGCATATTTTTTTCTTTTATTGGGTTTAACTTTACAGTTTTTGAATTTCTCAGTAAGCTATTGTTGAAGCTTGTATACAAGGAAAGTAGATTTCAAAGCAAATTTTTCCAAAGCATAAGTTTAAAGGGAATATCAGATTACTTCCTATAGCTAGTAAACTTAAAATTGATTTGTTATCCATAAATGTATTTTGAATAATATATTTGTTAAAAACTTGTTTATAAATTTAACAAGTGTTCCAAGATATATTTGTCTTTTTAAGAATTTAAGATTTCCACATTGGTTCTCGTCTTTTATATTCACTCATAGAATATACAAAAATAATCTTATATAATGTCCCATAAGACATTTTTTTAGATAAATTGACCTTGTTTCTGTTGTCTACCCATAGTATCACCTTAGTATTCAATTTCTGTTTCTATTTGAATGTCAGTGGCATAAATTGGTGGAATTATCCAGCAGTGAAAGGTAGTCAATCATGCTGTTTATGTACTTACTGATTAACGGGGAAATGATTGATGTGCGCAGTTATATTTATATTATATGATATTTCTTAAATTAGAATATTAACTTACCATTAATAAAATTCGTCCTCAAATTACGCTTTTTAATTAAACACTGGAATATAAGTTTAATGAAATAAAGGTACACATAAAAAATGAATAAGAATTTTAATTCCAGAAATTAGAACTATTAATACTTTTGCTATATCATATTATATAACACTATTAAGATTTTTTATATCAACCACAATTTTCATTCTTCTAATCATTGGAAAACGTATAAAATTAATAAAAATAATTATATTAAATTTCACAGAATATTGTGGCAATATGTAAGCAGGGAGACTTTTACAGATATTAATACGTGTGCAGTCATTAAACGCTTTATTTACTAAAACTTTAGGTTTTCAATCTACTACATTTTTATTTCTCAAAATGGTTAATGACAAATATAAAATAATTTTAAAAATGTAAAGTAAAACGTATATATACTTTAGCACTGAGCAAAATATTTATCTGAACTTAATGTTTACCTATTGTAATCTTGTTAAAAGTCTTCGTAAGTGACATTTTGTGGCCTTCCTCAAATACTTTGTTATGTGGAGGATGAATATTCCATCATCTTATCTCTCATTTAAATATGAATCATTTATAATCATGGTGGTATTTATGTTTAATCTATTTTTAGAAGTTTTTACCTTATTAAATCTCAACAAACTGTCAAAAAATCACATCCTATTTTGTTTGCTCCATTAAATCTGACATACATAATATTAAATAAATGACTTTAAATATTAGATTAGGTATATTATAAAGAAAATCAATTGAAAAACTATTCTCAAGCTATCAAAGTATGAAGATAAATGATAGTTAATGTAAACAAAATTCAAAACATTATTTCTAAAATAATATAAAGAAGATTTTTAATGATTTATTTAGTGTTTTACGTTTTATATTCAATTTATCAATAAACTTTTAAACCCAAGTATTGAGGGAAAATGCAATGATTTATTACATTTATCAGAACTTGAGAATCATTACATTTAGTAGTGATATATTGTTCTCCCTCTTAATTTATAAGTTTACCTTTTGACAATTCAACTCTTCGATCATTTAAAAGACATCAAATAGTTTAGAAACTGCATTCGGTTTCAAGATAAATAATCTTACTTTATTCATTTATCTAAGAATGGATGTATCAGAAAGCATTTAGGAAATTAGGTTATTTGCATAGGATAAAGTTATCTTGATAAATGACCTTGCTAGCTGATATTCCATAAGTGTTAAAATCACAATGATTAAGGAGTTGAATTAGAGTTTGATAAAAGTTATTCTATTTAGAAATATGATTTCTTTTTGTACTTATAAGCATATTGAAATCCAATTTGCACATATCTTTGTAATTTAGGGTCAGAATAATGACATCCCTAAAGCTTTGAAAATGAATGTTTCGTTTTCCAATTATAAATCAAACAATCCAGATATTCGAAAGAGATAAAAATCCAATTTCTTAGGAAAAGTGTAAGGATTATGAAATTTTACTTAATGAAACTCCATTTTTCTAAGGAAATGTATAAGATTTCCTTAAAATAAATTTTGGTATTTATCATAACAGAATTTTAAAACTTTCGTAAGTTTTGAGTTTCATTAAAATGTCTTCCATATTTTTCATTTATTGAACTGTATGAATTAAAAAGATAAATCTACCAATTCACATTTAACGTGAGAAATTTCCATGATATTTGGTTAATCATTAATCTTTTGGCAAACCATTTAGATTTATTTAGCTAAAGGATTGCATCACTTGGTTAGGGAAAATTTCACATTATTATTAGATAATATTTTCAAAATCTATCAGATTTTTAAGTTCATTTGTGGGCTTTTCCTTGTTATATTGTTGATGTTTCCTTGTTACATTGTTGACAAATGTTTGCTATTTTTCAAACTTCATTATGATACATAATGCTTTAAAATATAAATGTCATGTTCTTATACTATTATTTAAAAAAATTATATCGTCTATTGAAAGTTATTTATCTTTAACCAGAATTATCCTTTCCTTGACATCTAACTAGAAACTGTCATACTGAGAGATTACATGGTGACCAATATCCTTAGAATATAACTCTTTTTCATTAATATAGCTCATATCATCTAGATCATGGGTTCCCAAACTTTTTTTCTCGTGGACCACTTTCAAAGTCTTACTACTTTTGGTAGACCCCCTGCTGCTACATTTCTACTGCATTCCCAAAACTCCTAAAAAATATCACCCTAAACTGGAGATGTTAAGAAGAAAAAAAAAGTATCTAATTTTCTTGTGTCCTATTTATTAAAATAATACTTAATATATACAAAATTAAAATATACAAAACTATAAACATTTATTACAATATACAGTAAAAATATGTATAACAGATAGGCAGATACTTACTTTTTCCGGCACTGCAAACACTGACATCGAATCACTCACAGTCACACTTTTATGTTCAAAATCCCGGACACAAATGAATAACGTTTTGTTCTTGGCATCCGTATTTATACTAATGAAGATTGCAAGCACAGCGCAAGCCGTATTTCATCTCTTTGCAAGTCTACACAAGCATTCCTGGCGCACGGGCTGCACTTTGCAAGTCTCAACATGTGGTGTACACTTGTACTATTATCTATTGTTCTATGCAATTCTGTGTTTGAACTGAGTCTCAAATATTTTTGAGTACCTACCTAGTGAAGGATGCTACTTGTCTACGTTGATAGGTAAATCTAAGCCAAAATTTTTGTTCTTTATTATGAAAAACAGAAAATTTTTCGTGGACCACCACTTACAAATTGAGAACCCCTGTTTTCTTTTTACGTCTACATAGACCCCCGTGTGGTCTCCTATGGACCCCTGGGGATCCACCTGGATCACTTTGGGAACCTATGATCTAGATGGATGGCGCCATTTAGGAATTTTTTCTATGGACAAAACATCGACACTTTTTAATATAATTATAAAAAGAAGTTTAAATAGAAATTGAATCCATCATTTTAAATACTGTTAAAGCAGTTAGGTAATTAATATTAATTACCTAACTGCTTTAACAGTTAGGTAATTACTATTCTTTTCTTAATAGATTTAACAGAGCTTGAATCTTATTTGAACCTACTCCACGACCAAGAGTGAAGTGATTCTTCTAAACTTTATTTCTCAACGATTTCGGCTATCAAGTTCTCACTATAGTCTAGTTGCAGGATAACACTCTTTGGAGCATAATATCTCTGTTTTGGTCACAATTATTGTTAAACAACAGGAGATGGATATTGCGCTTTTACCTTGAGTTTGGTCCGGATAGCTGCTTGTGAATTTTCCGGCGTTCCTCTTTAGCGACACGTTAATAAATCTCACTATCTATCAGAAGTTGAAGGCAATTAACTGCGGATGTTAAAATGCCTTGTTATATATAAGGCTTTCAGCCGTTTAGCTGCTTATCTTGTGATGTCAATAAAATTGATTAGATGGCTCCACTCCAGCTCGACGAAAGAAAATATTGAAGCTCATCGTGGCATTGCGGTACTACAGCGCTCTTCTGAGGCTAAGGTCTCGGACCATTGTACACACTATTGGACACTATCGGCCAACAGTGGTTTCCCTTCTACATGCATGTCTGTTGGTGTGAGTGCTTGGGAGTAATCCGAGTTTAATCTTAGATGATGGTTCTAATGTCCTATTATCTAAGAAAAACCTTACGGAAGGCAATTCCCTCGTTGGATATTAAATGCCTTCGGTTTCAGACTGTTCACTTTGCGATGTCAAAACAACGATTAAAAAAGTTGATTGTTAATATAACTCAGTTTTTAATAATTTTTAAAAAATGTGTTACATTAATATTGATTTTTGAACAGGATGCAATTTTCCTTAGACTAAAAATTCAGTTTTAAAACGTGCATTTCACCATTTCTTGTTAATAAATCAGGGCATAAGTAAAAGTAGTTATCACTAGAATGTCAGCTTCTGTACTGGATACATGGAAAATATATTTTGATCTTATAAATAACATTTTGGGGGTTATTTTTGAATAAAATTAGCGTTCCTTTACTAATGGTGGTAAATCTTTCTTTCTAAATGTACACTTATTTTATATTTTATTCCTAAAAGACTTGCTGGGATTTATTTTTCAAAATGTTACCATGCAGTTGTTGAAGTAGTATCTTATCTTTAATGAAATATAATCTGTTAAATAAAAGTGATGTAATCTGGAATCTTGTCTAACTAGATGTTTCTCTTATGATTTTATATAGTTTTTATATTTATATATCAAATTTATATCCATCTCAAATTTAATAGTTTGTGATTTTAATAAATAAATTCATTGTTACTTAGTTATTTTTAGAAACAAATTTATGTCTCACTGTTATCCAATTTTTAAATTTTCTGCCGATGGATTTTAAATGCGTTAGGAAAAGTGTTGTTACCTCTTATAATCTATAGTGCTTTCTATTGGACAATGCAGATTAACGACGCAGAATCTGTTGATGACAACACAGAGAGATGGATCATTAATGTCTTGTTTTCACAGTTCAATGTAATGGAGGTGGTGTAACAGCATAGGAAATGTTTTGTTGGAACATTCTCGGTCCACTTATACCAAAAAACACACATACAATGCCTTAATATTCAGGGATAACTCCTCATTTTCACCAACCAAGTTCAACCGTCTATTGTAACTGTGTTCCTTCCATCAGAAGCATACGTTCGTCAAAACAATACTTTTTGTCCCTAAGTATCGTAATGGAATAAGTCAAAAAATACGATAGTTAGTTAAACCTATTCAATTTGCCATAACAGTCATTAGTATTTAATAAAATAGAACACTTATTGAATGAAGTGGAACATGATATTCGTGGCATGTACTTCTACCACCCAATAGCCCTTCACTAAAAGCAGAAGTTATATCTGCATGGTTTAATATCGCGAGACACAGACTTTTGGAACTAACGGAATTCATACCATTGCGAATTCTTGCTATTATAGATGACAAGTTTGGGTCAACATAGTATTTATTGAGCATTTCTAATAATATGTCTCTCAGAATATATTATGTAGTGTGTGTCTGCTTAAAAGTTAAAAGTTGTTTTAAAACATTTAAACATCTGAACCTACTGCTTTTCAGTATTATTTTTATAAGTGGTCAGCCATATTCTCCTTTCGCAAGAGAAAGAAATCCGTAAATCCCCAATGTCACATCTCGATAGAAATGTAAATAAAAATGTAAATGCAATGTTTGTTTTCAAGTATTCCAACTATAGTGATATCAAACCTCTGATTTGTTACTTTGAGCATGATATAATTATTGGGTAGGATAAAAATTCCATATTTCTTATGAATATTTCTTCTTATTGAAGTTTACTATCCATATTTTGGTTCCTAATGATTTTAAGAAACCGAAATTTTATTCCATCTACTTTTTGTGCCCATAAAAATATTATGTTTCATTTTAAATCTTTGAGTATTTAAATGCAATGCACGTTTGTCACTTATATCTGATGAATGTCTCTTTTTTGAATTTATTCTTGCAATATTTTCCAAATGTATTTTTATTTCTTTTATATATACATAGAAATTACGTTTCCTGCTGGTTTTTCCTACAAAAATGTACAGAAAATATAAAATTTTAAATGTGTACATTATACGTACAAATGTATTCGTATATTATACAAATGTTGTAAAATGTTTATTTAATGCTTAGTTTCATTTATATTTTATAATGTGGAAATTGCATACAATGTGCAATGACACGAAATTGATTGTGATTACGAACATATTGTGACCATGTTTCCAAGTTTTGAATTTCAAAATTTAAAATATTGCTATTAAAATTTGAACAATTTAAAAGATATGCCAACTTAATTTTAGCATTTCAATGAAAGAAAACTCAGTATGAATTTTAGTTTTGAATTTAAAAATTATATTCCTCTTGCTTCTTATCATAAAAAATACATGTCTACAACTAAATTATACTCTCCTCTTCTAACAACTTACAATGCAAAATATTTTGTTTCGCTTCTTTTAACAAATGATATTTTAAGAAAAAGCTTTATTTTTAGCTATATGCTTCTTATAGTTGATTTTTTTATTAATTAAACTTAATTATATTCCTCATTTTAACCGAAAATCACGTTAAATAAACAGAAACACTGAAGTTAGAATGTAATTACAATATTGTTGTTTTCAACAGTAATCTATTTCATACGTTTGTATTAAAAGTTGACAATCACATTTCAATTTGTGAATCAAAATTCAACGTGAAACATTTTTGATAGAATACTATTCCTACATTTTATTTTTATACCTTTAAATGAAACAGTATTTCTATATTTAAAAAACAATTTTCTCAAGCTTTCCCTGAATATTAAATCATTTCAGGTGTTTTTCTTTCAATATAATTTGATGCCGATTTTGCATTTCAAAAGCCTTTAATGCTTTTCTATTAGCCTATTCTATTTCAAGCTGAAAAAGTTATCTTTAGGGAACTATATATCAAACAAATGGTTACAGTTAAAATGATATTTTTCTATTTCAAAAATTCGCTTGAGAGTAAAAAAGTCTGAATCTATTTTAAAATCTTTTAGTACGTGCACATAGCTGCTGCATTTACTTTTTACAGTAAACTTAATATATCCAAAATTATTCTGTCATGTTCTATACAACTATGTTTTATTGCATTTTGTTATTTTGAGAAAAATATGTGCTCTGATGTTATCTTAAAATTTTTTTTTCTGAAGTAGAAGTTCTTGTTTCCAATATTAATAATATTAAAATGTATATGGTAGAGTATTATAAATATTTCTTTGCGTCAAAATAGTTGTATAATGTAACATTCATATATATGTATATATATATATATATATATATATATATATATATATATATATATATATATATATATATATATATATATATATATATATATATATAATATATATATATATATATATATATATATATATATATATATATATATATATATATATATATATATATATATATATATATATATATATAGATAGATTATAAGTTATTGTTTCTTAATTTCAATTGAGGATTTATTGATATTTTCAAAGTATCATGATTAGAACTATATACTTCAAAAATAAATTTCTTTTTTTTCATTTTTTTCAAAATTATGTCAGTATTTTATTGATTATCAGGTGATGCACTTCTTAAAGAAAGTCTCTGTGAACTGCTTGGTAAGGACGCCGTATTCATTATCGGAACGTACTGAGTTCGAATCCCGACTAAAAAAATTTCATTTCCCTTAAGGGCAGCTGGGGCACATTAATTAATGTCGTGATTTTAATCAGAATTCTTCATAATATAATGCATATTGATTATCAGGTGAGGAACTTTTCAAAGAAGGCCTCGGTGACCTACTCGGTTAGGATGTCGTTTCATTCCTAACCTTCATTTTTCATTATCGGAATGTAGTGAGTTCGAATCCCGACTTAACCGTTAAATATATCTTCTTTCCTATAAAATATCTATAACAATTTCAAGCTGAAATGTTTATTTATAATTAATCTGTTTACTTGCAGATTATAAATCTTTAATCATTATTTGTAAAAACTGTATCCACGAATTTTATAAATGACAAACTTATAAATAGAAAATGCCCACCTAATAAAATTAGGATTAAATTCCATGTAAGAAATATTATCCGTATTAATTTAGCTTAATTTTATGAAAATCGAAAGTAAGTTTATTTCAATTTGGTAGCTTATAATTCTAAAAAGAAACTCTTTGTTAAAATTGTTCAAAACAGAAAAATTGTTCAAAAAATATAAAATTACTAATATATTAGAAACAAACGTGTTCAATTGGTATTGAAAAATTATTTTGAATGCAAAGAATAACAAAGTATTTTATGATAATGTAATCATCATCATTTAGTCTATCGATGGTAAATAAAATTGTTATGAAAATAATTAACAAATAAATACAAAATACTATATAAAATACAACAATGCTTTATTTTACAGTTTATCATTCAAACTTTTTGCATATTATATTAAAAGTTTCCCAAATGTATGACATTAAATTGTAATGAGGCTCCATGTAAACTTTCAGATTTGCTATATATATTTTAGACGGATTATATTATTTTAATTAATTTAAATTATGAAATTTTCATAAATTTATATATAACTTATACGTCTATTTAATCAATGTTGCCATTATATTTTCTTAAACAATTTTTGCATGAAATGATCAATTTAACTTGTAAATGAAGTATTTGCTAATTATTCTTTACCCATAGAAATAGCGTCAGTACCTCCATCTATGGGTAAAGCATAATTAAAATCTACTTAAAGTGCAATTTGGTGCTAATGAATTGGTACAGAAAATGCTGAACCTGCCTAGCTCTTTCTTGGTAGAAACAATAATTATGAAGGAATATTTTCTTTAAAACAATCATTTAAAACACATAAACACAGCTGCATTTGTTGTTCTTTTTTTCCTCCCCAGGCAGCTGCAAGTGTATAGGATAACGATGCACAAGAACCTTTTCACTGCTTTGTTACTGAATGCACTCATGTGCATTTTGTTCAAGTGTTTCGTCATTCTGGAGCAGCTGGATCGCCCAGGAAACAGAAGCACCGTTCTGGAAGAAAATGGAGTAAGTTTGTTTTATATTGTCAGTTATGCGCAAAAAGTAAAGAAGGAGTTGAAACACTCTCACTATAAATCACTTAAAATGAATAATTAGTTTTAACTCACAAAATACACAAAATTCTCCCGAAGCAATATATAACCTATATAAATCAAGAATATTGGACATTAAAATTACTGTCAGTGCAGAGATTAAAATTAATGAGCTTGCGTAATTTTAAATTCATACGAAGTTCGATTTTTATAGTTTGTAAAATTTTTTAACTAATACTTCACAGTTTAAGTTATAAAAAAATTGAAACATGAAATTTTATTTTAAAAATTTCAAAAACTATAAAATAATTATAATAGATGCTTGATTTTAAGAAAATTAGCTACGAAAATAATTCTTGCAAAGTTTGATTATGAAAAAAAATTAGACCAATGAGCTTTTGCGGGATCTTATAAATCATATTCGTAATCTTAAATCATATTGCGTAATCTTAAATAATTAATTATTCAACTATAAAGCATTATTTCACCTCTGTCCTAAAATTCACAGTAACAAACAAACATGTTACCTCTTTTAATAAATTCCAGATGAGGGTTTTTAATATTTTTCTTAGGATGCGTAACAAACTACAGTCTAATAGTTTATTTGATAAAAATATACCTCTTTGGATAAAAAATATTAGTTGGCCAAGAAATAGCAAAACATATTGTATTAAATGTTTTTCGTTGATTTATCGGAAAACAATTTCGTCTGTACAGATAAGAAAGAATTAATGTAGACGTTTAGAAAAATCTTTTCTTTATGCATTCAGGGTATTACATGAAAAGTACCTAAAATGCTATTTCTGATATTTATCAAATTAAAAGGATTAGTAATTTATGAAACTTATGAATGTCAATTTCTTAAATTGAAATATATTTTAATTTCCATTCTAAAGCATGAAATGCTTTTGAATTACTTTACTTAAAATTATTTGAAGCTATGTATATAGTTTGTTATATTTAAATTACTTATATATTTGATGAAGTACTTGTTTCCTAAAATAATATGTACATTTGAAGTTTATGAATTTGTCCTCAAAATGATATTTTGATATATTTTTGCACCATATTAAAGAAAAATTTTGTTATTATTAAGAAATTTTATTTATATTTTATTATAGAATTATTTGTATTTGTATGAAACATTTTACTAAACTTTGAAATTTCCAAAAGTCAATTTAAAATCTGTGCATCACAATAATAAATGCTAAATATAAAATTATGCAATTCATTAAATTTTAAATTATTTAAATTTAATTTTATTAATATATTTATGCAAAAATTGCATAGCATTATTTTAGCAGTTTAAAAAATATAATGCAAATTTAAAATATCTTTTAAAATGTACATATTAGAGAAACAGATGCATTTCAATCGAATAATATAAATTTCTATCTGTCTTATTTTGCAAAAAATCTTTAAAATATAACACAATTTATGAAAATTCTTTTTAACATGTTTTTTCCAAATTAGAAATAATTATTGAAGAAAGTTATGAGTTTTATATTTAATAATCTTGCCACATGCCGATTATATTTCAGTTTTCTTGCTTAAAAATACAAAATTTATGGAGAAAAAATTATTCAAATTGATTATTTGTGTAAATATTTATAAAATATGCCAAACATATTTGGAATATGTACTCAAAGAGTCTACTTGAAAATTTCAGTTTTTTTATGAATTCTAATGTAAAGAAAGTAAATATTAAATTATCTTAAACGATATATTTTTAATTCTCCATTTCTAGTGTTTTAAATAAATTAGTTTGATTATATATGTTTTGATATAAGTTTATTTTGTTATACTAATCCTAATAATTTAAATCAATGTATTCCTAATTTAAAGCATTTTAAATAATATTTTTGCACTTATAAAAATGCATTAGAAATCAAATATTTGATAAAAATGTTGTTTTTTAAATATTTGATTTCTAAAATATAAGAAATGTATTAAATATTTTTTAACACAGTTATTTTTCAAAAAATAGAATCGTGAAGAATATATATATTTAAAATACCGGATTTGAAAGAATGTTTCTATTAGAAAAGGAAATGCAAACTGTTATGTTAACTTATCAAATTTTCAATATTGTATAGAATATTAAATTATTTGTCAAAAAATTTTAATATTCACGTATTTGAAATTTGGAAATTTATTTTTATATTTACATACATAGCATCATATTTATATCTTATTTAAATAAGGAATGTATTTCTTTTCCAATATTTAGCATTCTTCTAAATGCGAATATAGTTGTACGATTAATATAATTTTTTATTATTAAATGCATATATTTTGGATAAAAAGGAAATGTTCATTTACTTCCTTGAAATCTATTTGCTACATAAAAAATATGTTATTTTTTTTACTTTCCAGACATAGTAATTGGTGTTATTTTTCTCATGTGGCATATTGATTGAGAACACTTCAAATGCTAGCAATTCAATTATTGGTTGATATTTTTTTCTTACGTCATTCTATATAGATGACAATAGTAGATAAAAAGAAGAGATTCTGCTAAGTGTTGTTCAGAAAAGTCATGTAAAGAATTAATTAAATTGCGCAATAATGCTAATACTGCAAACTATTTCGATGATTAATAATCTAATTGTATAAGAATTTCTTAAGTTATTATTGGGCATTAAAAGGAAAATTATTATAATGCCCGACTGCTGAGTTCCACATTAATCAAAATTGAACTTTTTATTTTTTAAAAAAATAAATAAAACTAAAAGTTGTAAAATTTTCAATTTGCACTAAGAAACTGCTCAACTGTAAAATGAAAGTTTTATTCAATAGGATTTATATTTATTATTTTTTTAAAATTAAATCAAATATGTAAAAATGAATTTATTAATAGATAAAATGTATAAGTTTAATTTAAAAAAAATTTACTGATTTAAATTTTTTTCTGATGTTCCAAAAGGCATTTTTATGTATTAAATTTAATGATTTCAATAAATTGGATTTATGTCATTGATTGTTCAGTTATGCAAAAGTAGATTACATATACTACTTCTACAAGCTGCAGATTTATAAGTTAGCACTAAATGTATTATCTCCATTTTTAAGTGAAAAGTGTTTGATTAAATATTAAATGAAATTTTTCTGTTGAATAAATTGACGTGTATTGTACGCACATGATAGTTAGAAAGTAAAAATTCACAAGTTTAGTCCCAAAAAATATTATACATTAATCTTAATATACAGGTTTTCTTTTTTAAAATATCTATTGCGTTTATAGAATATGGCGATATCATTTTGATGCAGTAATATTTTTAAAAAGAGCTTGTTAAAATTTGTTCGGTTTTATAATGATGGCATGAAATTACTTCATCACACAGTGATTTTAGTAACTAGGGTTCTCACTGAAAGATATTCTCATATTCTTTAGCCAATCAATCTATATTTTACTTTTTTACATCTCGTATATTATTATTTAAAAGTTTTCATTGAATTTTATCGAATTGAAATTATTAGGCCTTGAATCTTGCTTCGTTAAATAAACCCCATTATTTTTTCTAATTCACTCAATACTTAAAAATTACTAAGTCATCACTCACTAGTATTGATTTTCCCTTGCATTTTCTATACAAAATTGTTTCACCGATATTTTAAATGAATGCTTTTTGGCGTATCATGTGTAGGTAGTTAATTCCCATTTAGTTGCTTGCAATGATTCAAACCATTTTAATCTAAATGATTAACGCTTTTATATTCAGTTGAACAAGTCGTAGGTTCTCTATACTGTCTTTAACAATTAATGATATTAGGGGTTCGGAATTCTCGTTAAACTATAGAACTGGATCCAGTCAGTCTTCTTGGGGAAAGCTGCCATTTAGCATTTGATTATTTCTATTGTTTTGTTCGTTGAAAAGCTGTATTAACAAAGATGTTATCTCGCAAAATTTACGTAGTTATCTGATTATTTTCATCTAGTTATATTCTTCTATAATAAAATGGATTATGTATTTTCGAAAAATTTCCTTATTTGAATTTTATGTGATATTTTGTAGCTGTTATGGATGTAATTTATCTTCATGTTGTTATTTTACTTCCTTTTATTTTTTCTTTCTTTTTATATAAATGTAATTTTAGGTAAACTCAGTTATTATTTAAGGAAAAGTTTCCTAGAATTCTTCACTGATGTTTCGATATTAATGTTTTAATTAAATGGCGTGGATATCGTTACCTTTATTTTATGAAGCATTGTAAAACTTTGCTTCGTAAAATAAAGGTGAATATTTTAAAATAATTAATTCCAATTATATATTATCTATATGAATAAATAATCGGAATATCTGAAATCTGAAAATGATATATTCCTTAAAAAATTATAAAATGAGTATGTCTATTAAATTATAATGAAACAGGATTTATATTTCTGAAATTGTCAAATAATTATTTTAAAAACCTGCTTCATGATGAACTAAAAAGCAATGAATGTAAGAATTATTAGTCCATAACAACTATAGCAATTATTACATTATTATACATAATTAAACACATTTTATGATATAATATCAATTAATTTTACTAATATTTTATTTATGGAATCACAATCTATAATAATTTTAATTAAGTTCCAAGGAAAATTTATTTTAAATTCATTTATTTTTTTCTAAAAGTCACGTTTAGAATCAAGTTTAAAAATAAAAATGGTTCACATTTCTTTAAACATGTATTGTTAAACTTTTAATTAAATTAAGTAATTTCATACAAGTTTTCTGAAACTTTTTCACCTTTTCAAGTATTTTAATCTCGATTAGAATCTACAGAAATTCTTCCATTAAAAACCAAAAAAATGTTCAAATCTGTTGACTACTTACAATAATTAACTATGGGTAGGTTGTCTTTGGTCGTGAATCTAATGTTAAAGTTCTATCTTCATTTATTAAAATTATATAGAGGAGAGGAAATAGTTGGCTTACAAGATAACTGTAAAAATTTAGAATGCAAGCATGAATGTGTGTGTGCTTAGAAATGTTTGTATTTAAAAGTTCATAAACTAAACATCACAGATCGAGTGTTATTTATTAGCTAAATGAGTCTTCTAGAAATTTTGCTATTACAATTTTATCACTTTAAATTTTAAACTTTAAATGATTTATTCCACGGATTGTTTCACTACTACTCAAAATAAAAACTGTATTGATTGTTAATAAATATGGTAAGCAAAATTATTAAAATAATGTAAGCCCTCAATAAATATAATATTATAAAAATTGCTACACTTCTATAAAAATATGAAATCTCTTTGAATTACACAGAAAAATCATTTTCTAAATTTGTTAACTTTAATAAAATTAATGTTACTGTTAGTTTAAATTTATTATTTATGTTAAATTAAAACAAATTAAAATATTTAAAAAAATTTTTGATTTGTTTTAATTTAACATAAATAATAAATTCAGTATTTTGTTCAGTATTTTGTCAAATAATATTACCTAAATACTATAAGAAAGTACTTAATGTCAAACAAATTTTTGAAAATTTATTTATAATTCAAATTTGGTTATTTCTGTAATTCTTTGAAATGATAAGCTCAAGTTTTTTTTAATCAATAATAAAAGTGTTTTTGTTTATCAATTTTTCTTTGATAAAAAATACACTGATGATCTGTGATTTTAAGTGCATTTGCTTATTCGAAGGGTCAAATATCTAATAAGACATTTCGATATGCTTTTGATCTTTTTGAATAATTAGTAACAAATTATAGTATGGCTTCCAGTCTTGTATGCCTCTTTAAAAGTAATAATTGCTATGGAGTTACATGGTTTTATATGCTTTATTCTCTTATAATAATTACTCTTGCTTAATGCATTTTGTATGCATCTGTATGTAAAAATACTTTCATATGTCAAGATTTTATATAAGAAATGTGTGTATTAATTTATTATACTATCTCGTATCACGCGACGCAACACACACATAAAAACTTGAACTCGAAGTAAAACTTACTCTTGTTTATATTTATTCTTATATTAGTATTGTTACTTATTCATTATGGGATTATGTGCAGTGTAAAGTTTTTACAACAACAGATTGGTAAAAAATACATAGAATATTTGTATATAATGCAATCTTGGTTTAAGAAATAATGAAAACAACTCAGATTTAAGAATCCTTCATTAAAATGGTGTAGAACAACGTTTGTGTCTTTTAATACAGCTTGCATTTGCTTACAAATCATTTGGTTCAAGTGCTGGTAAGTGTTTAGATGAATATTGTAACACACGTCATGGAGATATTGTAAACTTTCTTGGAGAGATGGTGGTAGAGGATATTAAAACCATGTTGAGCGCTCTAGAATAGTATTAAGTTAAAAAGATATTGAGGCTGGAGGACTGCGGAACAAGATATAAATTTAGCTCCATCCTTCTGTTCGTCAAGCCATAAATATACAAGTCACCCTGCATAGATAGGTACAGTATTATCCTGGAAAAATCCATATCTTCTAGGAAAGAATGCTTATACAACAGGATGGATCTGGTTAGCTAAAATTACTTTTTACTTTTCACGAGTGATTCTTAATTTCATGGTTATCATTAGTGCTGAAGAAAACCACGACATGACTGTCCATATCATGACAGATCTTCTTCCGATGCTTGATAGTTGGAACGAGAAAACTACGATTATACGCTTGTGCAGATGCCCTCCAAACGTACTCCCGTTTTGTTATAGGGAAATTCTGAAAACGATTCGGGTAATCTGCAATTTAGATTAACGGAGTTCGGATAATTATATCATAAAATCTTCTGCTTTGACCTGCTTCTAGATTACTAAGAATCCATCCCGGCTGTTTCCATCTAGTTAGTAGAGCCTAATTAAAAGCTCAATACAGGGAAGTATGCTGGTGCAATAACAACTATTATAAAGGTAGGTAATAAACATTTAAACGACTTTGAACATGACATTAAAACTGACTCATGAATCATGGATAGCGATGAAATGTGGATTTGACGTATTATCATTTCATGGTTGTACCGTAAATATCTACCATACAATAAAATATTCAATCTCAAAGAGTGCTGCTATCCAAAAATGAATGCCTAACAGCATCTGAGGAAAATTTTTAAGCGAGAAAGAAGAATATGAAGCCTTTATCCAAATCGCTTCTGTTGTTGCTGGGGCTTATCCTCCAGATGTCTGAAGAAGTCTAACAAGATCCGTCAGACAGTTGTCCCTCAAAAAATCAAGAACAAGAAGGAGAACGAATATATATATATATATATATATCCTTTCTGAAAAGTCACAAACAGTCCAGGATGTGGTCAGCAAAACTAGCTGAGTTTGATATTTTGAGCAGAGATTGTTCTGCTATTGGAAAATGAGAGACTCTTGGTATAATCACTTGCACTTGTGGAAATTGCCATTCGAGAGTCTTTGTAACCAGTGAGTGCCAATGAAAAGACAGGCTCTTTGCTTAGTTACCAGAAATAGCTAAAAGGGACATTCCAATCCTTCGAAATTTTAGCGTTGACAATGGATTGATGTTTTAAAAAGCTAAGAGTTTAAGAAGAAACATATGAGTGGCCGCAACCCTCTTTGGCTAAGTTATCCGCTCTCTTAAAAACCTTTCATTTTGCCCACCTAATGTCTGCAGGAAAAAGAGCAAAGTGTGAATTACTATCTTTGGTGCTTTCATCTTGCCAAGGTGCTCCAGGTTATCAGACTAGCAGAAGCTGCCAAGCGTAGACAGATCTCTAACTTTTGATGCTTCAATCTCACCCTCTTCCGCCAAATTATCACAGATTTTATTGCTGGAGTACCCAATAATTGGTAAATCACTAAAATAATAATCTGTTGGAATTAAAATATGAAACATCATTTGCAATTGTTTATTTTAAGGAATGACTTTTATATTACATTATCTATATTTTGCATAAATGTCTCTTATATTTTTAATATAAAAAATTACGATCATATTAATACATTTTAATTTAGACATTTTCTAAAGCAATATAAGTGAAATTAAATTATGAAAAATGATCAAATTTATTAGATGAAACATTAAGTTTTAATATAAGAAGATGGAAAAGAACATGGTTTTTAAAGACTATGATACAGGAATAAAATTTTAATCATTTATTGTTTAATATAGTTTAATGAGAATCACCCAATGTTAATTTTTTCTAAAATGCAGAGCTTAATTTAAAAAAATATCTAACTGTTGCTAACTTTGTTTTAAACTGTTTTCTGTAAACTGTTTTCTAACTTTAGTTCATACGTTTCGTTTTTTATACAGGATTGCTCAAAATAGTGATCAAACATAAAGTATTATTTCACTAAATATTTGTTTTGCAACACACCTTTCGACTTTTCTGTTATAAAGAATTTTACAGTATTTTCTCTCATTCACAAATCTAATTATATTCACATATTTTTAAAATGCTCATAAGTATGTAAGAAATTTGAAAAAGAGAAACATTTTCATCAACTCTGTCATGTCAATTATTGATATAATGAAACAAAACTACGATGAACCATTTCTTTTCTTTTATTTCTTTTCACATAAAGTACCAATTCATTTCCTTTTGTGGTTAGACACGGCAATTGGTGTTCCAACTCCCATGTGGCAGCTTTTTCAAGATCTGTTTGGTTAGAAAGAAAAAGATCTTTTCTGCTTTTCCTAAACATAACAAAACTAGACACGCAAAATAAAAAAAATCTCTTTTGAAAGGCAGTGATTTAGAAAACTGAGAAGACATTTTTTGGTTAGAAATAAAACATGGCAAACATATTGATTAAATTTCAATTTGAAGCTGATTGATGGTTTTCAATTTTCATGATTACCTTTCGAATAGCTGCATGATCTAATATATTTATAATAATAACACTGAAAACTTAAACAATTATGTTTAGAAAACAAATTTCACGATATAAGCACAGATATTAAGCTGCAATAGTTATTCTAAAATTTTGGAATGAGATTTATATTTTATTCATTTCATACATTTATATCCCTAAGAATAGACATACAAGACATTATAGACAGTTAATTTGGTAATTTAAAATTTTTTATTAATAGAAAATTAGTTTTTATTTAGTTTTACATCTAATAAAGTGCACTTATCCATCTTAAAAATTATGCATAAATATTTTGTAACCAATTAGATGCAATTTATTTGCTTATTGCATATGTGCAAAAGTATAACATTTACAAAAATATATTATATCTACATTTTCGTAGAATTTCTAGTTTAAAATTTAAAAATAACTCATAAAAATATTTTAATGCAATTGTTTATTATATAATTAATAAAATTGTAAGGAATAAGGTAAAAACTTTGAATTTAATTATGTTGAAAAGAAATATAAAATTCTGACAGATTTTCGTGTTTGATTAACAAAGTAAAACTAGTTTAATAAAGAAAGATTAATAGTGATAATTAAGGTATCGAAATAATTTAACAATGTTTTAATTTTGGAGAAAGAAATTAATTTTCTTTTGTATGAAAAAATAAAACATAATTCCTTTAATTAGCAGATATATTTTGACTTATTAAACTGCACTTTTTTAATTTCAGTGACTTGCATTTATGTTCTTAAAATATTAATGACATTAAACAAATTTAATATCATTGGTGTCTTTGTTATAATGCTTAGAATTTTCTTGGACAATAAGCTAATTCCTTGCATTTGCTTTATTATGATCAAAGCTTTCTTTTATGGAATAAATGTTTTTTAAATATCCACTTATTTTCAAATCTATTATTTTATTCTATTATTATGTTTCCATATATTTAAATATTTAATACAATTTTGTGTGTGCAGTATTGCCTTTTAAGTTTAATAAGTTTTTTGATTATCTGAGAAAATTAATTTCATCTTAAAATAATTGTTAAATTAATTCAATTTTAGAGCCCAAATTTTTTACTTTAAACATTTGAAACTTTGTAAAATTTTGTTAATAAGAAACACTATTATCTTATCTAGATTTCAAAATGCCAATTATATTTATAAAATCATTATTAAATTAGGTAAAAAGTTCCTTAGAATTTAAGTGAAATAATCTTCATGAAAAAGGAATCTTCATTAATCTACAGGAAATAATGTTTTTCAAAAATTTGTTAATACTGTTTTCTT
Source organism: Latrodectus hesperus (assembly GCA_037975125.1). Classification (NCBI taxonomy): domain Eukaryota; kingdom Metazoa; phylum Arthropoda; class Arachnida; order Araneae; family Theridiidae; genus Latrodectus; species Latrodectus hesperus. The sequence goes on from CM075850.1 coordinate 90,620,833, forward strand.
AGGAAAAATTTTACTTCGTGGTATTTCAGATAGAGCTACACTTTAAATTTAATAATATTCAACTATGATTAGCTATTATTCACTGAAATTTAATTCCAGTTTTTAATTTTGATATTTTTAAACTTCGATAGAAGAATACACAATACACATAAATTTTCATTGTATTAATATGTACTGACAAATATATTTAGCAATATACGTTGCGCAAATATTTGTTTCAATTAAATCCATGAATTTGAAATATATTTAATTGTGTATGGTAGGATAAACCTTGTTATTACAAAAAAGCTGTTTAAAAAGAGTTTTCATTCGACAAGACTTAATTTTCTGATTAAACTAAATCTTATCGAATGAAAATTTTATGTAAACAACTTTTTATGATTTAATTTTAGTAAATTTTAAATTATATTATATCATAATATTAAAATAAACATAATCTTGTTGAGTAATAAAAATAACAAAGTTTTGGAAAATTAGATATCACTTTTGTATGTTTCTATCACATTCGAGAACATTTAAGATTCACCACATCTTTAATTATATTTCTATTAGAATATGCACGATAAAAATGAAGATCATTTGTTATTCAATATAATTTCATCATTTTCATACTTTGTAGACAGTCTAACATTATCGTAAGACATTTTTGCATCACCCGTTTAAGTGTATCGCGATAAGATAAGATTTTCCATTTATCCAACCGAGGGTGGATTCGAACCCAGAAATCTTCTCTTCAGAACGCTGTCCAACCACTGGGTCATGGTGAATCCGTGTTTCGAATTAATTAAATAATAAAATTTGAATTATTTCACTCTGCCCATTTAGTTTCTATACATATTTGAATACAGCGTCAAAAATATCAGCAGCAACAATAATAGATTTTCGTGCTTTATAATCTATAGTGTAATTCATTTTTGCATGTAGGAAAGATATGACTTTTTAGGAAGAACAGAGCTTCATTTGTGATATTTATTGATTTAAAAGTTTTTGAATTACACAAAAATGAATGTAAATGTTTTCAATCGTTGAATAAAAATTGTAGCGATTGGCAGAAATAATGTAATAAATTAACACGATATTTTTAAGAGACAAATTTAATTTTCAAAGTGGTAGTAACCTTTATCAATATTCAATGTCAATTAAAATTATATGCAACAAAATTATAAAATTTACTAAATATAATTCAATAATTATATTAAGAACAAAAATTTTTTTCACGAATTTTAATTGTATAAAATATCTTGAGATACTATAAGTTAATATAATCATTTATAATTTTATATTTTGCGTATTACATTTTATATTGTATATACAAAATGTTTAATTGAAATGGTGTGTCTGATTTCATCAAACCAAAAAAGGAAAGATTTATGAAATGTTTTATAAAAATTCAAAATTCATGAAAATATTATATACAGATATATGTGTATAATATCATATATATTTATATATAAGTGTACATATATATATATATATATATATATATATATATATATATATATATATATATATGTATGTATGTATAACTTTTAAAAATAATTTTTTTTAAGGTCACTTAATTAGTTGATGTTAAAAGCAGATTTATATAGTTGAGTTTTATTTAACGAAAATATAATTTAACTTTCACATTGTGTAATAAATTCAAATAATAAGGCTTAAAAATAAATACTTGGTTTCCATGCAAAAGTATTTTGTATATTTTAACTATGAAAAAATTGTATATGTAAATGAAATACAGATATTTTTCAGTTAAATAAGGCATAATGATATTATTATGAATATTCATTATAAAACTCGTACGGAAAATATATATTAAACCAATTTTATTTGCTCTTACTATAAACTAGTATTTAATTATTAAGAATCAGTGAAGTGAATAGATTTCATCACGAGATTTCATGCACATGCGCAATAGAAATAGGATTCTATTCATTACACGTTGTGAAACTTAAAAAAAATTGTGACCCACATTTTAAAACTTTAACTATTGATAATCCACATTTTAGTTTTATAAAAATTGTATCGCTTTCTTGAAGTGGGTATGTGATCTGTATATCCATTCAAGCGTAACATTTTGCTAAATTTATTTCCTTTCGTTCATTATATTTACGTTATAATAATTTTTAAGAGCGTATATAAGGACGGCTATGATATTTGAAAGTTAAATGATTGTCAAAAAAGAAAAGTCAAATATGTCTCTATTTTAATTAGATTAATAATGATATTTTTGACGGCATATTTTTATTACAAGACACATGATGCCAAATATTGTTCTCGAACTTTGTGAGAATTATTTGTTTTCCATTGTTAATAATTAAAAAAAATTTTGTTATTTGGTAACTTATTATAATTCTGATTTTTGTTAAAACATTTTTTACTCACAACTCATGATTTCATTTCGCTTTAGGCACATATTTAAGCTTAAATTTTCCTTGTGTTTGACATTTGAAAAATATCCGTACTTTTAAATAGGGAAGCAATTTTCCCTTCCTTAGTCCTTTTTTTAATTTATCAAAAGGCTGCGATGGTCAGGTTAGAGAAAGCATCTTTTTCCTCAGCAGAAGATAGTAGATATCACCGTAGAAATAAGAAAAGGCTCTTGGTAGCATAAGTTTCTTCGTTCTATCCCGCCATTTTTGTATAATCAGAAATGAATGTTGCGATTCTGCCTTCATGTGGGTTTTCCAGGTTTTCTCACTAGTAAAACTAACTTCTCACTAGGATTTGTGCTGTCAATGTTAAAATACCTAACAATGACATCTATCCAGGTTCTATTTCAGACTCAACAGAGGACCTCCTTATTTTACACACAGTTCATGCCGAGCTGGTAAGTGGTTGAATAGCACTATTTCTTCCAATCCAACACCTGTTGCTCTTAAATGCTCCTAGTAGTGATTCGAAGTCTACAGTAAATTGTAAGTTCCTGCCTTATTATTCATTGTTCACCAAAAAATTATCATTGAAAGAAAAATAATCAAATCTATATATTGCTGATTAATAACTGTCCTTGTTCATAGATGGCAGACAAATATCTTATGTAAAAATACGATATGATGATATTTTTTTTATATATTTCTGCAATGAAAACTGTATTTTCAGTAAAAATAAATCCAAGAGCAAAACAATTCAAATAAATACTTATTTAAAACATAAAAAATATAAACATTAATAATTCTACTGAATGTAGTATTCAATATTTTTTAAAAAAGTGTTTGGCAATGACAGTAATAATGTTCAATGTGATGCTTGAAATAAATTTTCTCCCTTTTACTTTATTACATCCTCTCATTGTTTTTAATAGTCTGAAGTGAATTGAAATTAATGACTGTCCTTGTATATATATATATATATATATATATATATATATATATATATATATATATATATATATATATATATATATATATATATATATATATATATATATATATATATATATATATATATATAATTAAAAAATTTGTAAATTTAAATTGTAAAATTAAAAAAATATTGAAATTTGTTTGTAATCGTTTTCGTGTGAGCAATGCTTTTAATTTCTAAGAAAAAAAGGGAAATTTAAAAATTGAGAAAAATGTTTTAATTTAGTTTCTTATTATTTTTTATATTAGCAAATATTTTCTCCAGGGAAAGTTTGGAAACCAATTGGGAGTAATTTGATGGTGTATTTTAAAATTACTTATTAATGTATAATTAAGAAACTGTTATTTTACATAAACATTGTTATTTTACATAAACATTGTTTTCTCCAGTTTTTTTTTTCAAATTGAATTATGTATTCGTATCAATAATAATTTTTTAAATTTTTATCAAATTTACAAATTGTACAAATTTAAAATATTCGTTTGAAAAAGGGATTTACAGAAGTTGTCTATTTAAATTTGTATCTGTTCTGTACTTTAATAAATAAATTATATTTGTAAAGAAAAAAAAATTATAAGGCAAATTTTAATAGTATTTTCTACTTTTTATTTTTACAATTCATGTGTAGTTATCACAATTAACATGCTACGTGATTATTGCTATTTATCGACGACTTTTATCGGAATTGAAAAAAAATGCTTTTATTGTATTGAGGAGAACATTTTAGTATTAAAAATATAATGAAATATTTTATTGAGATAAGACAAATTTTTTTATTATTGAATAACTATGTGATGGTATGTTAAAATATTTTAATAAAAAGTATAAATACATGAACTGAATAAATACATCTTAAAGCATTCAAGTAAAAAAATAATAACATGTAGTTTATTAATTAGGTATTTGATAATCATCCTTTCCAACAAGCGATTTACATACTTGTTCACAAGTATATAGTTTCTTTAAAATTTACGAACACACACCTACACACACAAGTAAAAGAAATATAATTTTATTAACGTTATTTTAACATAATTCGGTTATTCAGTTTCCTTCTAGTATTGATTGGATGTTTACATTAAAAGCATCTTCCATTATAACCACTTAATATACTGGTCATTCTAGAATAATTAGCTTACATGATAATGGAATTCAAGACCTTCAGTTTAAATTTTAATCTGCAACTTTTTTTTCAATTTACCAGAATCTTTGAAACTTTTAGTTCTTAGAATGAAAATAATTAACTGTTTTGATGACTTTTCTTCCTAATTAAATGAAAGATTCAGAATTGTAACATACATAAATCATGTTAAAAATTCATTCATATTTGTTTTCAAAATGAATTACTACATTTTATTGGGTAAATGTAAGTTTTAACAGCACTTCAAATAAAAGAACATTAATTAAAAAAATTTTCTCTTGAAAATTATTTTGATTGTTGTAATATAAATAACCCAAGTTCTATTTAATATTATTCATGAAATTTTAATTTATGTTAAGTTCATATCCGTATTATATAATCTATATGTTGTATAATGCCCGGCTACTAGGATCTACATATTTCAGCATTACAAAAGGCGGAAGTGATGGCAACTTATATAGAATGGCGTACAATGGATGTGCCATTGTAGCCCTGAAAGTGGGTTTTTACAATTAAGAAGCAGTGACCAAGCAGAAAAGCCCTGAATTTGGTCTGTTCCCCCTCCCCCCGATGTACCATTTCATATGTAGTCCTTGCGACAACGACAAAATTTAACGAATCCCAGCCGCCATTAACGATCTTCGATTAGAGCGGGATATGTTCTTTCTATATACCACACCATCGTGGTGGCTTATCAATATATTTGTGCTAAATGTATACCATACGTGTTGTATATTGTCACAAATTCCCTCATTTTATGTATGATTCGTAATTTTATGATGGATAATTTGATCAGAGTATCTATTATCTTTATGTTAACTTTAGTTGAACTTCTTATGTTTTCCTTCTGTGTTGCGGAGATATGAGACACATTTGTAAATTACAATCATATGTATACAATTTTTTGATATAAATGAACAATTTTCAATGATTTACAATTACTATAATTTGAAAATGTTTACTTAAGAAAAAATACATAAGAGTTGAATACCTTGAAAAAGCTGCTCATATTTCCAATAAAATTTATTTTCCTTAAAAAATTTATTTTAAGGGATTCTTAGCCTTACAATTAATTTTATTGGAAATAAATTTCGTAAATATCAGAATTAGAAACAATGGATTATATTACAACATTCATTTTGAGACTTTTCGTTTTGATTAAGGAACAATATGCAGTTTCCCTTTGGGAGATTAATTTTGTCTTCCGAGAAATTATTGATCTGCAGTTAATGGATCTGTGATACAGTTCAACTCTGAATAATGACTTTAGTATAAGCTCTCCATTTTATCATTAAAAGATAAATCAATCAAATGAAGGTAGCTCTCTATCAATAACATTCAACGTTTCAATATTTTTAGTGCAAAATTAAATAAGAAAACTTTTAAACAACTGCATTTAGTTATTTGAATTATAAATCTTAATAAGGAAGCGAAAAGATTAAGAGAAATACTACCTTAAAAATATAATTAACTCTATTTAGTATATTGTAAAACTAGTAAAAATTAAAGCACTTTAATAATGTAGATATGATTTTGTAATTCTTTTTATTAGTTTTTCATCAATTTCAGGTGTTATTCGTATTCTATACATCCCTAGTGAAAATACTTTAAATATTTAATTAAGAAATTATATGATAAAATCATAAAATATTCTGGTATGTGTACTTTGAATATAGGTATCATGTTAAAAGAATATAGTTGCAATTTAAATTCAATGTCAGTAGATAATATATAAAATCATTTGTTCTTATAGATAATATCTGACAGCTTATCTTTTCACTTGAAATCAAATCTACGATGATCAAAAGAAAACATTTTACCATTTAAGCTATTTTAAAAGTGATTGAAAAGCTAACAGAATTTATTATAAATAAATGTAATTATTAAATATTTTAAAATTTATGTACAATTGCATCACACAAGTAAAAGTGAGATTTAATTTCTTCCTCGTTTAAAGTATTTGTGCTTAACAAAGTTTATTTAAAGAATAGATAGAAATAACTCTCTCTCATTCAAAATATACTCAATTATTGAAACTCATAAAATATTAAAAAAATAAAATGGTATTCTTTTGAATGTAAAAGTTATATATCGATATAAAATTTTTCTCCCAAATCATGATTACATTGCATTGTATATATATTGGGTGATAAATAATATTCTCTATAAATATTAGAGGATGATTCAAGTAATTTAAAAATTTTCGAAAACTGAATTTGAAATTAAAATTTTTTGATTGATTAATGAATGAATTTTTCATCGTATGTGTTTAATTTCTGTTGTAAAACTGAAAATTTGCAAAACATACATTTGTTTAAGAGATGCACTGACAATTTCTGGCTGGTAAAGGATAGTTGGAAATCCCAATTTTGCTTGAATAATTTTGAAGCTTTAAAAAAACATTAATTTGGCACAGCTCAAATCAACCACTGGCAATGAAATATTATTATAAAGCAAAATGGTATTAATTAAGAGCTTTCAGGCACAATTACTCTTGTCTTGTGACAACAAAACAATAGGCCGCTCGGGCTTAATTAGATCGTCTTTCTCATTATTAGAATGTAGTCAGTTTGAATCCCAATTTATCCAAAGTACCTTCGTGTTCACTAACGTTAAATTGGCCGTGGTTGCAATGTCCCTTGAGTAAAATGATAATTCTTAGAGAAGTAGTCAAGTATTGTGTGATCTTTTGCTTGGTCTCTGCTTCTAAATTACGAAAACTCTCACTCTCCAGCTTCCTACTCAGGCTTTATCAGCAACTGGTACAACAACTAAACTATTCATACACAATAAAATTACTGAAATTAAGTACGCCGTTCATTTATCGTATATAAAACATGTAAGTACACACATTTGAGAATTTATACCTTTATGATCACTGAATAAAACCAAATGACTCTTTATATTTATATAAATAACATACAAGATGTAATCGTAAGTTTTCATATAAATTTAAACATATACTGAGTTAAAATAAAACTTCATAATTTACACTAATCATGTTATTAAGTTCATACATTTGTAAAACTAACTTGAAAAAATATTCTAGATTAATATAAAAATTATAATACTATACTTTAGTGTGTGAGATATTTCTTATTGTTAATTTATTGAACTTATTTAATTTTATTGACGTTGCCATGTTTTAATGTAAATACTATATTTTCATGTCTAAAAATATCAATATTAATGTCGTTTCCGGCATTATTGCTTTTACAAAAAGAACACAATAAATGTGAATGAGTCTTCATAACTGCATAAAATACCATATTATAAAAATGCAATTTCTTTAATGTGGCATGGCACTTGTTTCTTAAAATAACATGCAGTTTTGACTAACTGCACATGTGTTTATTTTTGATGTGCTGTTACAGTTTGCGCTTCGTGTGTTATCGCTGTGTATGTATGCGTAACATATCATTTATTTTTTTATCAGTGATTAAAGCAAAATTGAAACATTATTTATGTTCAGTATTGATGCTATTTCGCCCATTGAGTTCATTTTATTCCCTTTTATATCATTTAATAATTTTTGAAAACTTGTGCATTTTCTCTAGATTCTAATTTCTTACTTCTAAAAGTTTATTAATAAAAAATTTATATTATCGTTGTATCAAATCACATTTGATAAATACCTACAAAAACCGAACTTCAAAAGTATTTTATACACAAAGTTTTTCAGAAAGTCTCAGCCAAATGGTATTGTTGTTTTGGATGACATCAAACATTTAATAAATATAATGACGGGTCTTCTGTTACTTTAATTAAAGTATTAATCCGTAAAGGTCATTTAACCACAAAGTTGGCTATAGGTTGAATGGTTCTGGACCACAATTAATGCACCAACATTTTCCAAAGATATCTTACAGGATTCATATCGGGATTCATTGCTGATTAAAGTCAAATTATAAAACAATGGTGCTTTAAAGATGAAAACATATCGTGGTATTAATGTACTATTTACATGACATTAGTTCCAGTCTATTAATTAAAATATTGTTGTACACACATAAATCGTTGATGTGTTAAATAAAATTAATTATATTCAAGCCCAAATGATGATAAACATTTCCATGTTATGAGATTAGTTCTCTCGAATCTCAAGATGAAACTATACATTTTATAAAAAGCAGTTGTAATTTGAATAAAAAAGTATCCAGTAAATACCATTAATTAGATGTTCACCCAATCCACACATGGCCATTATTGCTCATCATCGTTCTTTATACTATTTAGCACTTTTTTCGCAGCTTCAATATGCAATTGCGCTGCTTTCTGCAACAATGTACTCATACATGTTATTAGTAGCTTAATAGTAGGCAAGATGACTGTAAAAACTAAGTTCTACAAATTCTCAAGTTTAATTCCATGACTAACGTGTGCATATAAGTTGAGAAGAAAATGTTCTACAAACTATAAAAAATTATAAGTGGTGATCAAATGAAAAGGTACGAAACGACACGGTAGGTACAAATGTATACTTTATTCAAAATAAACACCATAGGCTTGAGCACAACGATCCCACTGATGAACAAGCCGCATGATTCCTTCTTCCTAGAATTCCTGGGGTCGTGACGAGACCCAGTCCTTCACAGCGTCCTTGAGTACGTCGTCCGAGTTGAAGCGTTTCCCTTTCAGGTGCTTCTTCAGTGGATGAAACACATGGAAATCGCAGGGCGACATGTCCGGATGTAGGTCTGATGGTTCAACTTCTCGCACTTGAACTTAGCCAGTTCCATGTGTCAGGTTCTGGAGATGTGTGGACGTGCATTATCATGGAGCAGAACCACACCTTTCATGAGCAGCCCTGGGTTTTTGTTCTCTATTGACCTGTGTAGACGTTAAAAATAAAATACGTTATTATTTATTATTATAGTCTACTACATAGGATTGGGGAAATGTACTAGAATCATGCTAAATAGTTTATTTGAAGCAAAAAGGTGAACTGTGACTTTTGGTTCGTATGGTTAAGGAAAAATTAATCGTTACTGCCCAAAGGAAAATACTTAGAAAAAATAATATTTTTTTAAGATTTCTGTGTGTACTAATGTTACGAGATAAATTACATGATGGATAGAATTAAATATTTTAATCTTTTCATTAAAATTTATCCAACAAAAAGTTGGAAAAACACAACTAATATTATACTTGATCATTGATGAATAAAATAAAAATCACCCATTTATCAGTGCAAAAATTCAAAATACTAAAAGATTAACATAATTTTACTTATTACTGGATGATTGGATACTGGAAGTGCTTTGTAAATAAATCTATTTTCTGAACTAATATCTTTGATGTGATGGTATAATTTTGTAAAGCTTGCCTCTTAATATAACCCTTTTCTTGATTGTTAGTCAAGGAATGTTTGAGATACTATATACAATTCAGTTTCATAAAAGAAACTTATCTATTTTATATTTATGACCCTGGTTGAATCATGACCAGTGTTTCTAAGGACAATTATCAAGGACTTTTATCGAATTTTAACAAGCATTCTATTTTTTTATTCGTTACATAATACAACATATATTTTCTTAGAGCACACATTTTAACTACACATACTCAAAGAACAATGCATCTAAGAAGACCTCAACCAAATAATTTCCGGATGGGATATTAATAACTTATTATGGGCAAAATTTCTATTCAGTAATTCAAATGTAATTTGTCCATGTCGCAATGTTCAAATGCACTGCAATGTAAATTATTGGCATAATCCAACATTCTTCCCTGCCATGTTGATGTTCATAATCACCGTTGCTTTCTGGTGTTGAAGAGTTAATATCCAAAATAGAATATATTTAATGAAGACTTAATATGTACTGTTAAAAATGTTTATATATTTGATAAATATTTAATTAAATTAATGTCAAAGCAATCAAGTATTCTTTTAATATTATATTTATATTGTCTAAACCACCTGTGTGTGTGTGTGTGAGTAAATAAAAAATTCTTTTATCTGATTTTAAAATATAAATATCTATAAAGCACCTATGTCAATGAAAACATTCTATAAATATTTATAGTCCTTTATCAAACTATACTATACATAATATTTTGGTTCAAATAATATATATATAGAACCAAAAACCAAAATATTTCATACTCCTACGTTTTCACTGACATTGGTGAATGAAATATTTTGGTTCAAAAATAATGACTATTTTGTTAGTAAAAATATTTTTTTTAATTTTAAAACTATAGCGTTTTTTGTCAGTAAAATGTTATGAATGTGAAACTGGTGGTGATGAAAAGTATCAGAGTCAACAGTTTATAGATTACCGGAAGGGATGTGTGTCTAACATGGATAGTGATGATTTACAGAAGAATTACCAGGGACCGCTGATTCGTCTATTGTTAGGTTCAGGGTTACGGTTGCAGAAAGCGCGTCATTAACATGCTCCATAAACTCATGACAACAAAGGGAGGATTTGTTTTAACATTCCTTTGTTTGCGAGCCATTGTTTATCAGCTTTTGTTGTCAGTTTAGTTTCTAATAAGAGAGATTTTAAAGTTCTTTGGAGTAATAACAAGGGAAAAAATTTTTGTAATTTCAACAGACATGAAATTAAAAAGAATTCAAAATAATTTTCTTAATTAGTAATCATATAAATTTCCATAGACAATGCACACAACAAATTACTAGGGAATTATTACAATTAAAATTTAAACTTACGAGAATTTAATTTCTTTGTTTCCAAAATATATCTACTGCCTTTTTTAAAATTAAAGTATTTTTTACATTAGTAATATATTTCAGTTTGCAATAACAATGAGCATTAAAATGATGAAAAGCATAGTATATTACATTATGATGTATTATAAAATTTAACATAAAATGAGTACTTACTGCCTAGTAAAAAGATACACAAATTACAATGCAAAACATTATTAAAAGTCAAGTATTATTTATTTGAATTTGTTGCAATAGCAATTTCTTATGATGAATTGTTGAATGAAATTTTAATGTTTAATGTGATTTCTGTGTGACTCTCAAATATTATAACCTGAAATGCTGATCGATCTCACGCATCATTTCTTTGAGCTGAATACCATATTCGTCAACTAAACCTTTGAAAGCCATAATCCAGGTTTTGAAACCAATTTATTTAAAATGAAACTAGTGATTACTAAGAAATTGTAATTGCTGTGTAAATAAAGGGAAACACAGCAATATCTTGTGTATATGATGCTTTGTATATAAAATTTCTGTTCCTTTTTCAAAATTCATTATTATTTCAGTATAATATGAAAGCGGACAATTATTTTGAGGAAATAATAAAAAATTTAAACTGAATTTATGCTGAAATATTTTTTATGAAAAAATTTGCCAGCACTATATTAAATTTTGTTTGATGTATGGTTTCATGAAATTTTAAAGGTTAGTTTCGTACGTTATTCATGTAAAAAAACAATTCTGAAATTAATCATTCAGTTTAATGAAAGGAATACGTTTAATTAAATCATTATTAGAAGTACAATTTATTTAAGTAAAATAAAATCATAAGGTTTGATGTGCCATTGTTTAATAATTATCATTGAATGTTACACGGAAAAACTAATTATTCTTCAAATATCTTTATTGAAATAAAGAAACTTAAAAATTTATGAATAAGAAAAACTGACTGCCAATCACATCCTCCTGACTCTCCAATCTATAAACGTTGTAAAACTTTTACCAAAAAAAGTGACCTGCTTCAGGTTAAATTTAGTATCTCAAATTCATTTTAATTTTATAAATAAGGAATTAGTTCTTTTTTACCATGACTTGATTAAACATAAAAGGCATTTTACGAAATGTATCAATATTATAAGTAGTTTGACATTTCAGGATTTATACACATAGCGTAACACTTGGTTTGTGGGACTCATCATTTGGGCGTATTTTAAGTTTTTTTTAAAGAAAATTACCAAAATAGTTCGTATTTTTTTATTATGCCTTGTCCTGACTTTTATCTATTGAATAAAATGTTTATTTAAACGAGATAAATATTATATTCAAGTTTTTTGTTTCGTCAAAAGTTTTTAAATATTAAAATTATGTGCTTTTTGGATATGGGTCACTTTGACACGGTAGTTATAAAATTTTAAATATGTTGATTTCGCTTATGCATAATTTATAACAATAACAAATATGAATTATGATTGTCGGTACCGTTATCTCAAATACATGTAATAAAACAACATTACAAGATACAAAATACAGAATCTTTGCAGTCAGAGAGAGTATTTGTAGGAAAGATGAATGCAGAATATTGAAATCATGAATTCTTGTTATTGAATAATAAAATTTTTAAATAAGTATCTCAAATAATTTTTTACTTGTAATATTTATTAAGTAACTGATTCTTTAAATATATGTATTTGTTCATACGCCAAACTGATAACAACTATTATATAATTTTAGTGTATTTATAACTGTGATATTTATTAATTAATTTTGAAAAGGAAGGGAATTATATTTTACGCAAAAACCATTAAATTGCTAGAAAAGTCTAGCTAGTCAGAGAAAATTTATTCAATACTTTAAAATTTCTTTTGAAAATAAAGGTCTTTTCTTGACTTCATAAATAATTTTATTCAGAATAATTTCATCCGTAGCATCTGTCTTAAACTTCAACATTTTGGTGAGAATTTCGATATGTTGAATTTTACAATACTACCAGGAAAATAAAATTATTATAAAGAAAAATATCAGGCTTTTCAAGTTTGTTGCAAAAGTGTTATTTTTTAAATAAAAAAAATAAATTCATAACATTAACACCATTATGCTTTTCTATAAAATATAATAAATTTCATAAAATGGAACTACTAGAAAATAGTTAGATACATACCGTAATTTGACTTATCTTCTAAAATAATGAATGTAGATAACAATATTTATTATTCCAAACGTAACGTTAATTGAGTTGATTAACTCATTTAAATTTAAAAAATAACTTCATGTAAGAATTAAATTATGTAATTTACCTGAGCTCAATGTAAAGTATGTAAATTAGTTAGAGGTTCAGAAATAATTTCCCATAAAAATTTATTAATTGGAAGAAATTAATGTATTTGAATATGATTTACCAAAAATTATTCTTGTAAAAGACGAATCAATACATTTTTTATTTTACGTGAAATATATATATATATATATATATATATATATATATATATATATATATATATATATATATATATATATATATATATGTATAAATTTATATATGGAATGTTTCGTATTTTATCCTATAAAATATGTGAATAAAAGCCAAGAATTTTTAACAATTACAAAATAAATTTAGTAAAACGAAATATTTAAAACAAAGGCTAACTGGATGACAGAATTATTAGAGGCCTTTTTATTTGTCGTTATTTCCAAAAACACAAAAATATTTTGAGAACAATGAAATGTTATATTAGCAAATTGTTTTAAGAGTTTAAAGATATTTTCTTGCATGTAAATGATAAAAATTAATTAATATCTGGTATATTTAATGTTTTGAATCACAAAGAACTTAAAAATATTAAAAAAGGATTTTTTTTACTCCAACTGTAATTGAATTTTTTTTTCTAATCAAATCTGAGGTAAATGATTTTTTCCCAGAAAAACTGAGAATAAATATTTATTATTTCCTATTCATTGATTTATATAAGTGCATTTAAAAATATCCTAATTTGCAGTTCAATTGCTACAAAACTTAAAATTTATTTCAATACACCTTTTAACTTTGTAATAATTTTTAAAAATTTTTGTCTAGCCTCTAACGTTTTACATTTCTATTTCTATTAAAAGTTACATTTCTATTTCTTTTAAATGCAAGTTAGATGCAGTTATAGGATTGCATTATAATTTGTATATGAATGCATCACTTGTATTATACTGATTTTTGCTGTTAGAAATATTCCTTAATTGTATGAAATTTGACAATTTTTTATGTTTCTCAATTTATGCGATGTTTCTTAAAACTTTTGCAATCTGATAAATTTCTGAAATATGAAAAATTTCTATTTTAAGAAACTGCTTTTTTTAGAAATTTATAATTTCCGTAAGCAATAATAATATTCTTCATCAATAATTCAGCCTGAATAAGGAAATAATTACAGATTACAATGAAAGATCTTTGTGAAGATTGTTGGTATGTTTGTGGCTCTATTATCACTTTTTACATATGACGGGTATTGAATTGAGACATACATTATGAACTAAATTCCTAATAATCAAAATCGTCCATTCTCGAGTTAAACTCAATCAATGTTGATATGAGAGCCAGAGATCTGATAATTCATTTGTTAATTTAGATTTCAAGGGAAAAAACTTTATTCTAATTTACTGTTATACAGAACTGGATAACTGCAGCAGTTTTGTAGAACATTCCATTTTGTCCATCACTATATAAATAGTTTCCAGTAAGCTTAAGAAAAATTGAATTATGAAATTAATATCAATGAAAAAATTTGAATGGAAAAATGAAGTAATGAAATCCTAAATTAAAGTGATAAAATTGTACATTTTTGTTTAGCTTATTTCATAAAAATGTCACTTATAATAAGGTAATACATTTTATAAAAAAATAAAATTTAATATTAATATAAAAATACATTTAATATAATTTATGCAATAAAATCATTATAATATTACATAAATTAAGACTTTCTATGTGATCATATTACATTTTATAATGTAATATGATCATATATTAGAGATCTTAATTTATGTTATAAATGCATAAATTGGGATCGTTTTACAATAATTTACATTGTATATTTTGTGTAAAATATTTTTGGATCATTCTAAACAACTTTTTATTCATTCAATATTTTGTATAACAATCATGGACCATTATTTTGCTGCTTCCTTCAAAATATTATTGGAGCTAAAAATTAGGATGTTAATATACATATTTTTGTTGGCTTTTATTCATGTTTAATCTTCTAAAAATTAATGAAATATTTTTTTAGACACATATTTATGTCAATCTTTTTTCTGTGTGCCGGACGAGATACTGATTTGTTAGTGTTTTGATTTTCGATTAAATAGTTATTGGAGTTTCAATTTTTACTTCTTCTGGGATTGTTTCTCGTGGCTCAAGACCTGCTTTAAACTGTCATAAAGTCCCTGGTTGCATAAAAATGACCACAGCGATATAAGAATACAAACTATTCTTTTTTTTCCTGAATAAATATTTCTGAAAAAAGATTCGTATTTCTTAAATATGTAAAAAGAAATGACATCAGTTTATTTGGAATAATTTGAAAGTTTTAATTAGATGTTTGTGTGTGTGTGTCATTTTAACTTTATTTTAATTATTATGGCACGTATATTTGAATAGTAATGTTTTTTATAATCAAAATATCCTTTTGAGAAATTACTATTAAAGGGATTGAATGGATAATAAAAGTCCATTGATAAAGCTGAAAATAATTCATTAAATATAGTACTACAAATCTAGAAGAATCAAAGCATTTATGAGATATATATCTTTCAATAGAAATTTCACACTATTTCCACAAAAGTATCCATTTTCTTATACCCGTCAGATAATGAATATTTGTAGTGGTTTGGAAATCACGTTAAACATGTTGAAATAACCTTTAAGTACCAAAAATGATGTGCTGAGCGATTATAAACCCAACAAAACCAGTCAACTATTAATGAGAATGAATGCTAACAACAATAAACAAGTACGAATTAAATATAAAATTAATAAATGACTCAGTAATTTTATAACTTTCTGTTTTCGAGATTACGGGAAAAAAATAACAACTATCTATTTAGCAGGTTGAAATTTGATATGTTAATATTTTATTTTCATTTTCTCTCAATTTATTATAATTCGACAGGGCCCCTGTGCCTTCGACAGTTATTGGTAGAGAAATTGCATTTTTCTTAAATAATTTTTTAATTGCAATTTTAGTTTAAAATAAGTAAGAATTTTGTTTTTCAAGGTTGGCTGCAAAGTGCTGTGTGTAGTGACCAAATACACTCGAATGTCTACTTATATGTGGATGTTTTGTGAAGGATTTTACCTTCACAAGCTTATTGCAGCTTCCTTCGCAGAGCAGAAGTCACTGCGCATGTTCTACATCATCGGATGGGGTAAGTGTACTCTTTGAGTGTGCCCAAGATATATTTGTCCTGAGAAAATAAATCAAAGATGTTTCATTGCGTAATTTTATAGAAACATATGAAGCTCTGTTGTTGAATTTTCAACAATCAAACGAAAATCTTTTTTTAAACAATTGTAAAGCTGAAATTTTTTAAATTCAAATGAAATAATTAGACATTTTATTAGCATTTTAAAAGTGATTAATATAGGTATTAAATAACCCCCGTCTAATTTTTATATCTATTAAGTATATAACGTATATTATTGGAAGGTTAGAGAAATAATGGCGTCATAGCAAAATTTCTGGGTATTTCTAATAAATAAATAAATTATATAACGTTTATTTTAGATACTCATACCTCGGAGTAAAATGAAAGTGTCTAAAATTAGAGTGTGAACATCCAAATATTTTTGAGCATCATTTAAATTAGAGATTAAAAACAATAATTTAGTAGGGATTTTAACTTAGTAAACATTTATGTATCCAAATTTTATCATCATAATATGTTATCATTTTAATTTATTTTATCTCAATAACGTGTTATTAAATAAGTTATTTAATACTATTAGTTATTTAATAAGGTGTTATTAAATAACTTAAATAGATCATTGGTTATTTTTATAATTTCTCAAGAAGACTTTAACAAATTTCTTCTGAAATATGAATTGCTGAACAAAAATTTATTTTACCCACTAAATATTAAGATAGATATTAAAATTCTGAGATATTTCTTCATATACTTTACTGTTAATCAGCCCGACTTTCTTCAACTCACAAAAACTTCGCCAACTATCAGGTGGAAATAAATGGTAAATGCAATGCATTTTGATCAACCTTCAAGCATGTGATTTCATACTTTCGTATTTTAGACAGGTGCCTTATTGAACGTCACTTAAATACATGACAAAATTAATTTTGGGCACAGGTGCTGTATAATCTAGGATGCCAATTCTAAGTTTGGCTGTTTTTTGGCGAATTTTCTTATGTATCTTGCAAACTCGTTTTTATTATGTCATACACATAGAGACCTATAAGAATTATGCTGAAAATTCTATTTTGGTAACCCTAGTATTTATGTCATCACGCACGTCACGATACGTCATCTTGGCAACATTTTTTTATCGCCAAAAAAATCAGAATTTGGAATTCTGGATTATACCGCATCGATGCCTAATTTTGTTACATATGTACAAACATATTGTATTTCAATTGTAAATTGTTTCTGGAGTTACATTTTGCAATACTATATAAAATGCTATCATTAACAACTAGAGTAATAGTCACAATAATAGTGATAGTAATCGTTTACATAGTGATAGTTATAGATACATTACTAATACTGAGCCTAACAACAGCACTGGATATTCAAATGCGCAATTTTGAATGGTAAAGCCAATTGCGGTGGTTGTTCAAATGAACTATAATGAAATGTTGTTGCTCTTTTGAACATTCACCAGATATTGGAAGGTTCTGCATATATAATAGAGACAATTCAATGTGTTTGTTTGGAGGAAATCTTAAAAAAATTCAAATACTCGAAGGCAAAATACAAATGTGTGAGCAAAGAGTAGAAATCCCATTCTTATATTAAAGCCAATTTGTCATATCTTAATTTTCCACACATAGTATTGCTTTAAGATTAACAAAATAATTCATTTAAAGTTAAGTGATCAAATGATTATCAGGGAATAATGATATAAGAGAATCAATCAAAAATACATAAAATGTTTAGACAGAAAACTGTATAATTCAAAATTTAATAATGGAAGAATTTTGTGATTCACATAAATGTCAGTTTCATCTTTGGATAGGCAATAGAGTCATAAAATTGCAATGTAAAAAAGTAAATAAAAAATTCATAAATTTTAGATTGATTTTTGTAAAATTTAGAGGATTGTCAGTTTAAAAAAAGTATCTAAAGGTTTCATAGAGATTATATGGAAAAAATAGACGTATAGGACAAAAATAGATATTTGTGCAATTCAACTGTTCGAAATTCTCAAGCTTTAACTAATTAATTTTTAGAACATGAAAATAAACATAAGAAAAAACTGATAAAAGCAAAACTTTAATCAATAAGCTTTTCGTAACATTGATCATCATTTTGGTTTCCAGGGCTTTTTTTATCCAAAATTATGGTTAAGAAACATAATCAAATTGAATTAGTTTAAAACACTTTTAATTAAATAATTAGAATTTTTGATAAAAAGTAATTACAATTTGTGAACAAAATACTTTGCAAGAGTATTGCACTATAAAAAAATTCAACCATAGAATATAAAATTATATTTTTTAAGATTTTGCTCTAAAAGATATATATTTAATTTAATTTCGTTTGATATTATAAAGATGACATATGCTTTGCTGTTAATGTTATACATATTTATTCTACTAAATCACAGAAAAATTTTATCAGAAAGTTTGAGTTATTCAAAATTCAAGGGAAAACTTCCATTAAGAATAACTTATTAAAGGTCGTATGTTCGGAACTAAGGAAAATTCTCTCTAATCCTCTTACCCAGCATCTTAATCCGTTCTTGCTCATCCTGTTTTGGCAAAACAACTTTAGGAAATTGTTGTGAGGGCTCAGTGTACGGAATGCGTGTATATTACCCTAAGTAAGGCCCCTAAATAATAGTGTAACAAATACACACTCATACTTTACGCTTAAGTGCATATAAAAGTAAAATTTCACTTGTAAAAATATTTTCCTGCTTTACTTAACTTGGTTAGAATTCCTTGTTTAATTAGATTTTCAAGTAATTTTTTTCTTTTGTAGAAAAAAATGCCTTATGAAAAAAATTTCCTTACGCTTCTAATTTCATTCTACCTAAGTAAAAAATATTTTTAGGGTGCTGTTGCTAAAACAATTACATATTCATGTCCTGTGCTTTTTGAAAAAGGAGTGTTTGTTAAATTTCCATCTAAGCAGATTACTTATTCTTTCTACCCGCAAAAATAAGATGAATAGGCACAGATGCTGTATAATCCAGAATGAAAAATCCTGTTTTTTTTTTTTTTTTTTTTTTTTTTTTAAGCGAGGAAGAAATGTTGCAAAGATGAAGTTAATACTAGGGTTGCCAAAATGGAATTATCTATATAATTCTTGTAGGTCTCCATATCTATGACGTAATAAAAACCTGGTTGACAGATACATTAGAAAATCCTCTCAAAAAATCACCAAATTTAGAATTTGGCATCCTGGATTATACGGCATCTGTCCGATGAATATTCCAATCTTAACATAACTTAAAATTCTTAGTACTCATAGATTAATCAGTAAAAATCGGTAGAATCTAAGAACAATCATGAAAAAATTGTAAAGAAAATAATATATGACAATTAAAATGTACTTAATGTGTATTTTAATTAATAAACTAAATTTCGTAAAAATTGTTCTTGTTGCAAAATATTAATAATTATATGAATTTTAAAATTTTCCTTTTGAAATGTCAAACTATGTACTATATTTTTTTCCATTTACTCTTCAGTATTTCCAATATTTCCTGTGGGAACATTTGCAGTTCTCCGGTGGTATTTTGCAGATGAAGAGTAAGTACTTCATGCACTTATTTCTCGAAATTGTATGAATCATACCTTAATTCCTGACACCTTATAAGTAGCAATAAAAGGTGACTGAAAGGCATATGTTCTTATTTGTATTTGCAGGTGCTGGGCGATTCCTGTAAATCCATACGAATGGGTGACTAACAGCCCGAACTTACTCAGTCTCATTGTACGTAAGATAGACCAGTACTTCTCCATTTATGCATTTGATTCTTGTTATGCATTTACAAATGTAATGTTATGTATATCAATATTGTCATTATCTTCCTTGATAGATCTCTGACTTTCTATTCTTTTCATCTTTGGTTTGCAAAATGAAAATTTCTTAAAATCAATGAATCCTTTTTAACATGAACTCTACGTATAACATTCAGTTTTTCTTAAGGTATTGTAGTGAAAATGACACTAAGGATTTATAATAATAAATATTAATAAGCAATTTTATTTCATACAACGACGCAAGAAAAAAACATTAAAAAAATCAAAAATACTACACATCAGTTATTTTGGGTGCTCTGCTGCTTACCATTGATCCTCTTTTCCTCCCGGAACAATCTCAGCAACTGAACGCGTGTTTTCAAAAATAAAACCGAGATCTTATTATATGTAGACGCCACACTTACTTTCGTTATGTAGATACATCGTTCGTTAGATGACGGTTTTCAAAGTAGTTAACGTAGTGTAGACAATCTTGGGCTTTATTTTTAGGGAGTATTATTTTCATTCCAATAAATCCTCTCTAACAATTGTAGGTCCCGTTCTAATTAACAATCGTTTGCAAAAAAAGAAGCAGTTGAGCAACAAACTAAACTAACTTTTCAAAGAATATAAGCTAATCATTTGTTTTTCTTCTTATTCTTGTGACAATATCCGACTGCTTGTCATACATTTCTTAATTTGATCTCCATTCCTTTTTTTGCAATACTCCTTCTAAAATCATTCTCAATATCTTTTTAGCGATCTTGCCTACGTTTCAAAAGATCATGGGTTCGAATCCCATCTTAGGCTTGGATATATACAATGGTTCAGAATCCACTTTAAAGCTCGGGTCCTGGTTTCATTAGCCCTCGTGTGCAAAAAGAAAAGTGATAGTTGATCGACTAACAAACCAAATCGAACCACCCTTTGTAGGTAGTTCAAAAGGGTTAGGTTTACTGGATTGCCATGATCTCAAGAATGCAATGTTTATCTTATCAAGAATTATATTTAGCAAAAAGCTCTAAGCCATTCTTTTACAAGATTTTTGGTATTTGAAATGCTAAAGTGTTAATATGGTCTGTTTAGTCTTAACATTTATTGACAAATTATTTTAAAATAAAAGTTAATATTTCGATTTTGTTGCTGATAACTTTCGAACATGTTTTTCGCAATTCTATTTTTCATTTCTTCGCATTTAATAGCTGTTTATGTTCAGTTTTATTATTTTTAATTAAACTTTTTAATAACTTAATCAATGCATTGCTTGGAGAAGACAATGCGCTACAGAAATGCATTGAATCTCATGCTTAACAGATTTAGATTTAAAAGCTTTCATATAATGTCTAGACTAGCTGTGAGTTTTATTCCAAAGTATATTTTGTACATAAAAATGTGAAATCTTTTGCTATTAAATATTTGACAATATATTTTTAATGCTACTAACTTCAACACATTTCTTACTTCGGAAGACTTGGCTCAAATTAATTTATGACTGATTTTTGCACGAAACTTTTACTTTCAAATATAAAGCAGAAGTTTCATGCAAAAATCATTTTTCTCAACTTTTATATATAACTTTTTTTTTAACTAAGCATACTAGCTGATAGGAGTAAAATAATAAAGAAAATTTTCGATTATATTTAAAAACTCATTGAAGTTTTATTCTTGACAAATTCATTTTTAAGTTTTTCTATTAAAGAGAGTACTTCTTTTAGAAATTATTATAAAAAATGATATTTTAAAAGTACAGCACTCTGAAACTAAAACTGGTTAAATAATAACCAGTTTTAATTTCTAACTGAAGTACTTGAGTAACTTTTTTTAAATATTGTATTTATTTTCCTATTACTTTGCATTATATTAATCAAATTTTCACTGACGAGTTAAAAAAATATTTGTCTTTATATGCACTCATTTACTTAAAATATCAACAATTTTATTAAGATGTTTTAATATTTTTAATGTTAAATATTTCCTTTAAAAATTATTAAAAAACACAGTTAAGAAAATGAGAATGTTGAAAAAATATTCTTTTCAATTAACCTTATTAAAAAGCAAAAGCAAGTAAAATAAACCACTTCAACGTAAATAAAATGAATTTTTTTTTTTTTTTAAGTACCAACATTGTAATTAAGTCTTTAGAATCACACAACACTTTGTTAAAAATTTTCTCATTAAAAACGCTCATCCATCATTTAAAAATATGAATTGCTTGTAAAAAGAATTTATGCAAAATTATTCTAGAAAAATGTTGATCAAATTAATCAATTAATTGATAATTTATGAGAGTAAATAACTGATGCGTAAAACTACTGGAAGTTAATTTTACTCAGTTTCACAGTAACATAATTACTCAATTCTTTCGGAAAAAATCACAGCTGTGACAAATTAAAATGCTTGATTTAACACAGTGAATAATATATATATATTTTCAAATGCTTACTTCTGAAGCAGCATAGCACACACAAAGTATGTTCGATTTTGAGCTTTTTCTTTATAACTCAATTGCTTAAAGGATAACTCAAATTACTTTATCCTTTTAATTTCTGTACCTCTATGACAGTCTTTGTTATTCAGTCGCGAAGAACATCTGGATTCATATCGTAGGAGAGAATAAACTTTTCAACAGCCACTTCTTTTAAATTGACGTCTTTTTAAATATTTTAAAATAATATCTTAAATTATATATGATTTATTTTTACTGTCTAAAATTAAATAAAATTTCCAATCAAGCCTTATAAACTCTGAGAGCTCCATTAGCTCAGTACCTTCACGCTACTCTTCGTCAACATCAGCAAAGTGAAGCATCATATGCCACGGACAGTGATTGGTTGGGTGACCACATTCTGACTCACTGATTTACTGGAGCTCTGAGGGTTGAGAACGTGTTAGCGTTCATTCGTGATGTCCAAATCCTTGTAGCTGTTGTGAGGTGGTAGAGGAGAAAAAGTTACCAGATCAGGTGTGACCTCGTCGCTTGACCATGGCTCATAATGAGGAGCATTCCAATTTGGGCTCGCGTACACTGCAGTGTATGTTTTCACATTAAAATTTATTAATTCTATTTAGATTTGTTATACAATGATATGTAATTTGTTTAAGGTGTTTATAAGAGATTATAGCCTAAATCATTTACACAATAATTTGAGCAAAGTATAGGATTTCTAGAATTTATTTCTTGAAGTATTTTTATAATTAACTAATTAGTAATATTCAATTAAGTAAGAAGTATGATAATGACCTGAAATGTTTTTCATCTGTATGATGAAACATTTTCCATTTTTTCCATTCATTTAATTGTAGTAGTTTATTATTATTTTATACAATGGTAAGCTGTGTTTCATTTTATAATGCGATTAGTTAATATTTATTATTGATATTACTTTACAATATAACTTCACTTTCTTAAAATTATTTGTATTTTTAAGAGTAAAATTATTTTCATACTTTTTTACAGTTGAATTTTGCGTTTTTGTGCAACATTATCCGCGTCCTTGTGACAAAATTACGAGCAACTCATATGAATGAACCAAGTCAATTCAGGTAATCTATTTTTAAACTGTTTATTCATCTGTTATCTTTTAATAAATACAATTTAGTTATTTTTTAGTTATACTACACATTTTTTATCTAGACTTTTTGACAAACTTCTTTCATTTTTAAAAGTAAATAAGATTTTACTTGCTCTCAGTTGGGGTAAATTAAATTAAGTAAGCAGTTTCTTCAATGGAAAATTAATTTTTAATGAGATATTTGATTAATTTCAGCACAAATTAAGTATGATAAATATTTTGCTTAAGAAATGGAACCAAAATTGTTATGACAAGGGCCAATTAAAATAACTGTGCATCGCATTTTAATTAAAATTTCACATTTTAATTAAATTCTCTTTCTGAATTTGCTGTTCTTAGAAATAAAAATAGTAATCTTGAAAACGTGATAGAGAGTCAATTTTAGTCAAAAATAACACAATATGATATTTCTTTTATTCTATTATTTCTTTACGATTAAAATAGTTTAATAATGAATTATTATTAATAATGAATAAATAATATTAATAAGAAATAAATATCATAATTATTAATAATGAATGAATAATCAATAATGATGTCATTTCTAAAACTCATGTAGCAAACTTTTTATGAAGTTTAGCTCCAGAAACATGATTTAATAATAAACCTTATTTGGTAAATGATTATTTTTTATGGTCAAAAAATAAATATTGACAAGTGAAATGTCATGATAATAGTAATTTTATTGATATTTTATGTATTTCTATGATAACTAACTTCAAATATAAAACATTACATCAAATATTAGTTGAATGTTTGGCAATTTTTTACATTGTGAAATTATATCTCTTTCATTTTCCAGGAAAGCTGTTCGCGCCACCCTTGTCCTGGTGCCCCTGTTCGGCCTTCACTTTTTTCTCGTTTTGTACCGCCCACCGAGGTCGGAGAACTGCACAGCCCTCGAGAGCTACACCTTCTTCAATTACTCAATGGATGGCCTTCAAGTGAGTGCTTTACATTCTGCATTTTGCTTATATAAACATAACTAATTGAATTAAGAATACGATTTTGAGAAATAGTTTGAGACTTGACATTAATTTGAGTTTGGTTTGTTCACTGTTCGACGATCATATTTTTCACGTGAATTTAAATTCGTCTGAATATATAATTTAACATTAATTCCAAATCAGGTGTGATAATTTAAACCATTAACAGTTCAATTGAAATTCAAAATGCCGTCACCCAGTTAGTTCATCAGATTTTTGTGGGTGAAATTATATAACTACACAATCTATCTATGAAGAGGTACAAACTTGATTATTGTGGTCATTATCTGTAATCAAAACTATAATGAACCATCTTGAAAGGATGTTTTAATACTAGACATATTTCAAAACCTTCTGACACATTCTGTACTTGGAACTCAGCGGACTACTGTCAATGAATAGCTAGTTGCTTACAATTTTCTGAAAAATAAGCAAATTTCTCTAAGCCATGTTTCTCGACGTTCGCTTAAGAGTTAAGTTTTATTCGAGTGTAAAATATAATTCTAAATATCAGCCAATATTTTAGATATATCTGATAATATGCTGATGATTTAGAGAAACTCAGAAATGGTCAGAGACTTCTCAATTTGCAAAGAAAACTATGTTTGTGTCATGTTTCTTCACAGTTAATGGAAAATTATGAGAAATAATAATAATAAAACGTACGTATCTATATAATATATATATGTCTTTAGCTAGTTTTAGCAAAACTATTATTTATGCTTTTCTGCACTATTTAAAAAATAGCTAAAATTTGAGGCAAATATTATAGTTAAGATTACTCCCATGCTTAAAGTATTTTTGCGCTCATTTGCTTCTGTGTAAGGATACTTCTTTTAACTTGTCAGAAAATTATGTGAATAACTATAATTTTAATACCTCCGTATCTGGGATATCTATCAATAAAAAATCCTAATGTGGTCATCTTTCTGAATCTGTAATATTTTTATTGATAACATTTAAATTGGGGTTTTTGTGTCTATGCAGCCACCTGTAGTAATGCTCATTGATAGAATAAAATTAGTGATTTTGTTATTGTTTTAAAAATAATTTTTAAAAAGCAACAAATCTATTTTATTGTTATTAATATTTTTTTCATAAAGTTTTATCCTATATTCTATCATTATGAAACTTTTTTTTCATATGTTATTTAGTGTTATAACTTTAAAAAGACAAAATTTGGATTCGAGTTCTTTATTTCGAGAAAATTGCTTTTATTTTTTGATTAAAAATTGCGTTAAGAAGTCCCTTTTTTCTTGGGTAAATTTTTATAATTGAAAACTAGATTTTAATATATGTTACGTCTAAGAAGATGTCCTAGCTTTTTAAAATCTAATACATCTTCTTAGACGTAACATATAATGGGGCGCCTATATGGTACGTGTGACTTCTGATTTTCGCGAATATTGACACCAAAATTCCCTTATATCTTAAAAAATGGCCGATACATATACAAATAAATGGTTTTATTTTGTAGTAAATCATATTTCTAGAATAACTGTGGTATTCATTTCATTATAAAAAATATATTTTAGGAGAAAATTGAGTTTTTGCATGATGAGTTATGGTGACACGCAAAATCTCCTTTTCGCCGTTTGGACGATTTGAAAATTTCCGTTTGGACGATTTGAACTTACGATTTTTTTATTATACTTTATATATTAGAAAAACTAAGAATTTGAAAATTTACTTAAATTTTATTTTTTAAACTGGGAATGTTGAAAAAATATGTATCCTGTTGTATTTTCTTTAACATTAGCAAAGGAAGGACTATATTCAGGTAATTTTCTAAGCTCTATGAATTGATTAATCAATAAAAGTATGGCTAATGGGGTTTTTGCCAATGAAGGAACTATCAAGAGATGATTAACATTGGTTATATCAATTGCTATGCAATATTTATTAGCTAATGAATTAGTTTCAAACAGCAAAACAATTTGATTAATATTTTTCTATTAATTTTGATATGTATAAGTAATTTTGATGGGGAAATATTCATTATAGGCAAGTTATATTTTTACACAAGTCTGAATATTTAACACAAGTCTGAGAAATTATAGTTTAAAATTGTAAAATATTACCTTGTAAACCTTCCTGATATATATTTAGCACAGTAATCTAATTACTCATTTTACTCTAATGAAGAGAATGCATAGTTTATTAAGGGAATATATAAAAGTTATCCATTTTATATAAGACAATGTTAATATTTAAATACTATCCACAAAAATTTTAATATTTCACTTTTTTATAATAGCTATTTGCCTAAAATGATTTAATTGAATTTTTACTTACAAGCCTTTATTATTAATTTATTCTCTGTACTTTTGTAAAGATAATATTCTTATATAAATAAAAAATGTCTGCAAGATATAGGTAATAAAGAACAATTAATAAAATTATATTCTATTTTTATTTTTCATAAACTTTTAGAATTTATACTTGTTTCAAAGCCATAAAATGATGATTTCATTTAGTATAATATGTGTAGAATAATAAAAAAAGATTATCATTTATATACTATTTGATTTAATATGTACCGGTTCTTAACTTTTTTAGGGTTTTCTGGTATCCTTGATATTTTGCTATTTGAATGGCGAAGTAAGTAATCCATCTATTTTCTATGTTATTACTCAATATTTTACGTTCCAAAAGGGAATTTTTGTAATAAAAATAAATATAATTAATTTTATATATCAAGCAAAAAATAATACAAGTTAGGCGATTTTTCCAAGAAGCCCCTTTAATTTAAAAGAAGTCCTTCTATGTAACATTCTTGGTAATATCGAATCATATAATTTAATAATTGTTATCTTGAATTGGATTTCATGCATCGTATACAGTAAATGAATTCTTAATTCTAAAGCATGCTATGTTTTGAATCAATATTAAAAGTTTCAATCGGTAATTTCTATGAAATACTAAAGTATTATTTTCAGTATTTAGTTGCAGTTTTTGTATTACCTTGCTTTTGCGATATTGTTGTTTTCTCCATTCTTTTGACATTTAGTATTTTTCTCGTAAGAATTGTTCTTTTGATAATGTTAGCAAGAATTATGTCATAAAATCAATCTGGTTTTACTTTAATTTGTCTTCGCATTGTCGGTCACTATTTATACACCAAGGCTGATTCTATCAGGACCCAACTCTACAAAATAAATTTTCAAACACTAAGACCCGAGAAGAAAACAAATTCATGGATTACTAAATTGAAAATATGAAGGCTTGTTATTTTACTTTGAGCTCTGCTAGTTGAAGTTTAGAAACTTCTCACTCTTTTGCACTGCAAATTAAATGTTTATTTCATAAGATGATTTATTGTATAGTAAAACAAGAGTATTGCAATGCATATTTGCTCAAGAGAGATTTACATGCAATATCATTTACGAAAATTTATTAATTTATCTCTATTGGTTGTTTCTGGAATTAATTTTATTCGATGCTAATGAATACCACATGGTGATGCACGTGCTTTAAATCTTCATGCATGTCGAATTTCATAAAGTGATCATCTCATGAAACAGTGATTGAAACTTATAACGTAAAAATTGCAATTTAATATACTTTTAATGAAATTTAACTTAAAACACATCAACAACATACATTTTTTAGTAAAAAATTTTGTTAAGTTATAATTAAAAATTATCTCGGCATATTATCAATTAAATATTTATTAATTAATCACAATATCACCATCTGTATAATGCGGGCATTTTTAATGCACTTTCGGTCGGTATATCGAAAAAAACTTTGTTTGATTTACTCCTTTGTATTTGTAACTGTCATTGTATATTAATCTTCATACACAATACAGATTAATATACAATGTGATTAGATTACTTATCACTTTTAAATTATGTTCACTATTGTCACTGGAATGCAAAAGCTTGAGGAAACCATGATTATATTTATTGATACACATTGAACGAGTGAGTATAGTCTGTACATGAGAATCATTCAGACAATCTGGAATTAAATTTATTGTTTGCATCCAATAATAGAACAATTATTTATGATTTTTATTCAATAATAAAATTTCTAAAAATTCCTGCCAAGCAACTCATAAAAAATACAGCTTTTGTATCTTAAACTCATGTGAAGAGCAATTTAAACTTTCTGAGACACAAATGTTTTATTAAAAAAATGTTTCAAACCTATATTTTATTTGCCATAATCAAGATCTTTAGAACAGAGTTAATTTTGCTTCATTCTCTCATAATGAAAGAAAGTGGAGACTCTACTCCTCTCATACTGAACTACTTTTTACAGAATGATAAGTATACATCTCCCTTTCTGTTAATGATATTTGATATTGTTATAAACATGTAATATTATAGTGATAAAATATGATGATCGATTTTCAAAAATTGTAAAATTGTAGTTTTTGAGGAAATATTTCTGAATAGGATGATGATTTCTTTCAAATACAAATAAAAAAAATCATTTGCTGTAACTTTGTATGTGGAAAGAATACCAAATATTTACCATTCCATCATCATACGATGTTTATTAAAAACCAATTTATGTTTAAAAATTTTAGATGCATAATTCGGAATAGTAGCAAATTGAACTTCCCAAACTTAATTCCATCGCTACTTATATATATATATATATATATATATATATATATATATATATATATATATATATATATATATATATATATATATATATATATATATATATATACATATATATATATATATATATATATATATATATATATATATATATATATATATATATATATATATATATATATATATATATATATATTTTGTTATCCTATTTCAAAATATCAGAATTTTACATCGATAATTTGAACTTTTTATAAGTTCGAATTATCGATCAATCATCGATCGAATAATTATCGATCGAATTATCAACAGCAAAATCTTTTAATATTAAATTTTGATTAATAATAAAATGTGAGCCGTATTATAAATAAGGAAACAAAGTTATCCGTTTTAAGTAATTTATACATAAATATTTTACTATCTTTTTGGTACAGATTTTCTAAAAACCATCGAAATCAATTTTTGTCAACGCGGTTCCTTCCTATTCTGCTATGCACCTTTTTAAGGTCACATACGTATTTTATTGCGAAAAATGTCACTGAGGTTATTTATTTTTGTCGTTGTAGATCCAAGGTTTGGTGAAGCGTTCCATTCAAAGGATTCGCTTGCAGAGGAATCTGACGTCCTCTTCGGACTGGAGGCGTTCCACGCGGTCGGAGCCCTTAAGCAAGATGGCCGTGGCACCCGGACACCGTGGCAGACGTGGAGCTGTGAGGCCTTTTCTTTATATGAAGCAGTACGTGCATGTTTTGTGGAAACGCATGCTTGTCTTTATTTTTCTTCTACCTTGGTTACTTCTGAAATGCGCGTTTTTTGTTTAAGCATATGGACTTTAAAGTTCTATCTCTTTTTTTAGTCTAACACTTACTATTTAAACACCTTGAAACATTTTTAAGAACAAGTTTGGTTCTTAAAAATGTCTTGTTGAAATATAGACAAATGTCTATGCCACTTTAAAATTATTAGTCTGTAATGTGAAAAATATCAGTCACAAATTATATTGAACAGCGGTGATTTTGTAGCAAATACGTAATTCAATAAAATTCAAATATTAGAAAAATTATATGACTTTGCATATGTAATTAGTTTGAAGGTATTAAGCACCATATCAGTAAACATTCCTGGTGACATCTAGTTGCGCCTTTCTAGCATTTCATGAATACAATTCCAATGGAATTGATACACCAATCGATTTATATTATTCTTTTTTTTTCCTTCGCATGTATATGCGGAAGTTGCTATTTGGTATTAAATCATTGCTCTGCTTTTCCCTGATGTTTTCTCATCTCTAGTTTAGCTTTTGAAATGGGGACATAAACATTTCTTAGTTCTTCTATAAATGACTCTGTAAATTATCCAAGTCTTGTATTGCATAACCATTTTCAAAGTATAAAAATAGTTTTTGGAATTTTATTACCGCATAATTAGAACAGTATATTAAAATACTTTATTTATGAAAAATTTGAATTATGAATGTTGGAATTTCAATGGCTAGCATTTAAATTCTAACATAAGGAAAGAAAAATATTTATTTTGCTTTAAAACATGCCATGATAAAATGATGAGAAATCTGCATGTTGTTTAAGAGGTTCTAATATGCAAAATTAGAATAAACATTTACCGCCATTGGCAGCTAAACTAATCCTTTCTTAATTATGCAATGAATGGAATTGGTAATTGGATTTAGGTGACTGACATATGCAATACATTTCATGCTGCTCTTCAACCGTAAAAGCTGAAGAAGGCTCACAGGCTTATCTCTCAGGAACCCATAATTAGATATCTGAATAGGGGAAAGACATTCAGACCATGAAAGCAATCAAATTCCTTTTTCATCACTAAGGATCAGAACATGATTTGCAGCATGTACTTTTTTATCATTGTCATGGAAGAAGAGTATTTCTCAGACCTCGAAGATAGCGCACAACGATTAGCCTTATATGTCAGATAAGTTCAGATTACCTTTCAAACTATTTTGATCTGAGCTAAAGTTGTGCTTGTCCAATAGCTGCTATATATATGATCATGATAAATGGATTCCATAAGATGATATCTGAGGCAACCAGGCATGAACGTTCGCATCTAAACCTCCAAACTCGTGTACGGCCATTAAAATGCTGCACACATAAAAGGATTTTGAGAAGATGATATTGATTCATTCTTTCATTAAGCTTTTTCATTGGGTGTACCAAAATGGCTATCTGTCACTATTACAATGCAAAATGAAAAAAAGTTAATGATCCTTGTTGACAGTCATTGCTGATCTAAATGTTTTACTGCAATAGTGGATGTTATAAGCAAGTCTATTTCCAGCTAATCCAAATTTAGGATCCTGTATGTCTTTTAGTATGATTATCAGAAACCCATTGATTCCAAACTCACATGATACTGGTTGAATTCCTATTTCTATTGTGAGGAGCAATATCATGGACAGATGATACATATTCTCGATAGACAACGATTTTATGAAATCCGACATTTTTAATTTGGAATCTTAAATTCTGATATTTGCTGGTGACCATTTCTTATTTCTATTCGAGCTTTAATATGATGAAATAAAATATTTCGAACTATAACATGATGAGCTAAAATTCCGACATCAAAAACAGTTTCTAAATTAGAAATCAACCAAAGAACTTTCCTTTCATACAATGTTTTAGAATACTTGTTTCTAATGCTTTGTCCAAGCTCCCTGAAATGGTAATCATTTGCCCATTTACCTCTTACTTCTATTACATAATTTTGAGAATCTGTAAGATCATTTCTTCTTGGTATTGCAATTTTTATGGTTATCAATAAAACAAAAGCACTAAATTATAGAAGAAATATTACTATGGAAACAGCAAAAGTTATTTTTTATGTTTGCAACAAACAGAAGTTATATTACGTCAAAATCAATTTAAATTATTCCTCAAACATTGGCACATCTTTATTTTTGTATTTTGTTGATGGAAAATGACTTTTTTGTACGAAAAGGAATGTTCGTAAAGTGTGCATTGTACATAATACATACAGTTATGAATGAGCATGCAATTGCATTGTTTGTTTTACAAACGACGTTACATTCTTCAGTCTACATTAATTATTCAAGAATACAATTTTATAAATCTTTTATTAATTGCTTTTTTACTATATGCATGGTATTTGTCTTTGATTTTCAAATTTTGGATGAATGTTCCAGAAATTTAACATGATAAAATTTTATGTTGAACATTCTTAAGAAATTTTGACTATCTTATTATGCTATCGTTTCTTATTTTAATTATTAATATAGCATTATAACTACTTATTTAAGAAGTTTACATTGATTAAATAAAATTTTCAGAATTTCTTTTTGTAATTTGAATATGTTTTCATTTACTTTTTTTGGATTCAGGTAACAGATATGATGCGAAGATCCGTTTACCGGATGCGATTGCGATACACTTTGAACAAGAATAAGTCCTCCAAGGTCACCTTGGCTAACCTCTCTGACCTTCCGATGAATTCTGCTCATTTAAGGCCAAATACAATCGTGGACCCTTTCAAGAGCAGGACACCCATTAGACGAGAATCTTTCTCTATTGAAGAAGTTTCTGATTTGTTTTAAACCCAAAAGAAGAAATTTAATTGATTTATTCAAGAGAACTGTCTGTATTGCTTGTGAAAAATCATGTTTATGAGAAAGCGATCTCACTTAAACTAAGACATAATGACAACGTACTTAATTTCAACCTTTTCAACTTTTAATACTCAATAAATGTTTTAGTCTCTCAAAATCTATATTTAATATCAATAACTATTTACTTTAACTTTCATAACTCAGTAAATATAATATTATCATAAACAGGAATATTCATAACATGCGTAAATTGTGGTATGATTTGTAATAGTATATACAATACATGTTGAAAATTTAACCTTTGATGGAAAATCGACTTACATGCTGAAATGATTGGGCGATCCTTTAAAGCCAATTATATATTTTATATATTTTCTTAATTCCAGTATTTTGATTGGCACATCTGCCGATTCTAATTATTTTAGCTCAGTTTGTTAATTGGTGTATTTTAAAAGTAAGTTTGTTAATAAACGATGATTGAATTTATTTTAGCATGTCCTTATGAAAGTTTTATATTTGATTTAGTAAATCTACGAAATCATAGGACTCATAATTATTTAATCATTAAAGGAATCGCAAGATAATAAAATACTAAAATAATGAACTACGAAATTGTTTTCTTCCACTATTATTATTAAAAAGAAATACTTCTCAAAATTTTTCAGTTCAAAAGTTTTTATCATACTCGGTCCTGAAAATCAGTGATCTTAATTATCAATTGGATTATTCAATTTATTATCATGTTTTGTAAATTAGTGCTAGCTCGATAGAAGGAAATATATACTTTAGGGTGCCCCTTGGCGAAAATTGACGTTTTTTCCACTAAACTTGTTGTCGTGCATGATTGAAGGAACAATATAGCTCTTACAAGGCGATAGACCAGCCAGAAATAAACCAACATCAATAACAAGATGGCGCCATTTTGGCGAGAAACTGAGGGGCACCCTAAAGTAGGGACAACATGATAGGATCATATAGTTTAAATGTTGAGCTTAAATTTTCACAAATATCCATGCTTGAGCTGGGATTATAGCTTAAAAAATGCATTTTCCTAACTTAAAAACAAATTAAAAATTCATTGCTCCGTTAACAAATTTTAAATTTAATAGTGGGATTGATATCACGTCTAGAGTCATTCATTTTTAATAGTTCTAACTAAAAAATATTACCTTACACTAATTAAATTAAAATTATTGAAATACAAAATGTAACAAACTGCACTGCAAAATGGATTTAACGTAATCTTTAATTGAATTATTTGATAGTATTTTTTATTGTTTTCGGTTGCCTATTCCTCTATACTGAAAAGCCCTTAAATGCATCCAAATTTTCAGGTAAAGAACACCCATTACTTCGCTTTTAAGATAGAATCTATCATTTTTACCCAAAGAACCATTTGATAAATTAATTCAATGAATTTTTGAATTGAATGGAATATTGTTCATTTGCTAAATATCGGTGGTACATTATTAGAAGTTCGCAACTCGATAAATATACATACATATTAAAGGCTTTTAAGGGAAAGAAAACTCTTTTCATTTTTTTTAATTTGATTAATTCAATCAAGGGTTTTGTAAAACAAATTTTTCTTGAAGGTGATTGAATTTACCTTCAAGTATTTTAGTATCGTTAAATTATCTTTTATAGTTGATGCTTTTTGTTTAAGTAAAACAAAATATTTTGAGATGTAAACAGTATTGGTTTGTAGAATGATATTATAAACAGATCGTAACTTTAGCAAGAAGCAGAGAGAACTTTCAATTATGTTTTAGATTTTGAAATAATCCATGGATTTCTATACTTACTTATGATTCGTATCCCTGATATTAGATTTATTTAAACCTCGAAATAATAGCATAAATAAAATTATGTGCTTTTTTTGCTTCAACTTTACTATCAAATCAGAAAGGAAATTGCACCTCTTTTATGATTACAAAAAAAAAAAAAAAAAAAAAAAACCCACGATATTTTCCTTACAATATTGTTTATAAATAAAAGCTACATGTAAAAAAGTTTAGTTGTTTGATATTTTAATTGGTTGCACTTGTTCCACTTAGACTTAATAATTTATAAGTAAGTTCAAGTTTACTAAGAATAATATAAATAATTGCATATTTTTATTGTAATCTCAAGTGATATAAATTCGTTTGGAACCACTATGCTTAATTTTTCCCCACGTTAACTTCCTACAAAAACAATAAAATTTAAATACTTAAAAAGATAAATAGAATTATACTCTAATTCTTTGAATAAGCTGAAAAATCCATGTAATGTCATATAGAGTTTAATAAAAAAATATATAAGTGCTTAAGATGAAAAAAATATCTTAAACCTTTTAAACTCCAAAATCAAGTTTAAAATTCTTTATTAGTAATTTAATCTGTATATTTCCAATATCCAGTCAAAATGGTAGGTGTTTAATTAATGGTATGGCTTTAATTTCAACAATAAGTGTATTTGATTGTGCTTGATAAATTCGTTTCCAGTTCAAGTGTGAATATTTGTAATTTCTCGAAATCCACTTTGAATTGTAAAGTTTTCCCT
Source organism: Latrodectus hesperus (assembly GCA_037975125.1). NCBI lineage: Eukaryota > Metazoa > Arthropoda > Arachnida > Araneae > Theridiidae > Latrodectus > Latrodectus hesperus. The sequence continues at coordinate 90,656,481 of CM075850.1, forward strand.
GGAATGATGATACATTTTGAACAAAATGTTATTGTTGTTGTTGTTGTCGTGGCATTATGGGTGCGCTGCTCCACTTTTACAACAATGTTTTCGTAAGCAAACTAAATATTCCAAATATCATGCTGAAAGCAAATATTTCTGTTTGAATTTTTGATTGAATTTTTCTTTAATTTTCTCACAGTAATTTTTAAGTATTTTTATTTTAGTATCATTTCAACTGATGCTAGGTGCTTATATTTTTTCCTTCACACCCGCTCTGTTTTCATGCTTAAAACATTCATTTTTCTTTTCATCTTGATTGTTTTCCCTGAATATTAAAAAAATTCTTATTTTTCTTTATATTCAGTCATTAAAATATAATACTCTTTAAATACATTTAAAATTTGATGGTTCTAAAGTATTTTCATTATTAATTTAATAAAAAAATAATTAGTTAAGATATACAATATTTTTATTCGAAACAAAAACCCATGCAGGAGGAAAGAACTTTTGAAAAATTCTCGTAACTACTATCTCAATTATTTTCAATTTCTTTTGTTTGTAAGAAAAAGTAACTTAAAATAATCTTTCATATGTTAATTTCATATTTAATATAGTCTTATTGTTTTAAATGATAATTTTTTAAATGATATAATCTTAGCAAATTTCTCGAAATTATAATCTCAGTTCCATGCTTATTTAATTTTAGAAAATTCCAATGAAAATAGAACTAACTGTGCTTCTTTTTGCTCTTGACATCGTTTAAAATTATACTGGATCTGTAAAATTGAAATATTTGTTGTTCATGTTTATTTTATTAAAGAAAAATATTTGTAAAATTCTGATTTTTAAATTCATTAAAGTTTAATAATTGAAAAAAAGTTAAGAAACTACTCACCTGTATTAGGATTTTATTAACGTAGTAATTATGGGCCTGTAAATATTTTTAACTGTAGAATATACTTCATAGCTCTATGTATACATTTAGGAATTAAAATAATTATTTAGTTTAGTATGTTAGAATCCATTTTTTTGTAAGAAAATAATTAAATCTCTAAATATATATCAAGGCGTCAAGCAAAGAGTAATTTTCCAACACAATCATTCTTTGACTTTTCTTAAGTCAATATTGCAAATGACAACTAAGAGAATGATGAAAAATTTAGCTGCAGAATGTGAGCTTAAAGTGAATCATTTTTCTTCTTACTAAAGACCGTAATGAGCTTTCGGTAAAAAATAATTGGAAGAGTTTTATAAATGAAATATTTATTAATTGCATTAATTAATGAACTATACATACTTAATTCTGCACAATTTATTCTCTGTCAGTTGTAAATTACTGGGGATTATTAAATAAATGAAATGCAGTTATAAAGTTTTCAAATATTTTTGCGTTGAATATTTTATGCATGTATTATAATTTAAACAAATGAAAACGTAATACATAATTTATAATTGCATATATTGATTTGGAAATTCTATCATTAAATATGAAAACCAATAAAATTTGTATATGGACTTTTACCTTCTTTGTATTATTTGGTTTCATTAGAGAATTACGATCGAATTTGTATATAACTTTCATACATTAAAAGATGTATTTTTATTTATTTAAGATAAAAATTAAAAATCTCAGTGCTTGCATAAAAGTTTTACTTTTATCTCCTGCAGTTATGATAATATGTTTTCAAATAAACTCATTAACATCAATTTATTTTAAAAAAGTCATTTTTGCTTTCATAATTTCATTCAATCAAGGAATATTTTAATTTTCATGGGCTTGGTAATTTTCCAAAAAATTTTACCAATAAAGTAAAATTTAGATTGTCTAAATATCATTGGACGCATTTACTCCTTTTATTAAAATTTTTTTCTAATTTGGACTATATTACAATAAAAAATTTTAAGAAAAATGAAAATCAAATATATATACATACATACGTATATATATATATATATATATATATATATATATATATATATATATATATATATATATATATATATATATATATATATATATATATATATATATATATATATATATATATATATATATATATATATAAATGCACACTTTGTTGTATACAACTACATCTTCTGGAAAACATGTTTTTAAAATTTGTTCACTCATTTCATTTATTATATAATCCCCTCTAAATGTGTGTGATATATTTTAATGTAAAATAGTGGTTTTTACTGTAATTTGTCTTGTGAATTATAATATGTGATCTCTTTATAAATAAAGTTATACATGTGAATCATTAATCTGCTTTTTTCAGAAACTTTACACAAATTGATAAAAATTGAGAATTGTTTACTCAATGAAGAAATGCTTCAATACATGAATATATATCAGGTTCTATCTTATCTGAGTTGCTACTAATGATACTATACAATTTTTTGATGCAATACATTATATTTTTTCTACATTAAAATAATTGACTAATATTAAATCTATAAGTGGTTATTAGGAAAAATATAGGAATCATTGATCAGTTGCCAGCATTAAGACAGACTACAAAAAAATTAAAACAAACAGTTAAAGAAATAATTAATAATTTCTTTTTAATTCATTATAAATATATTTTGAAATAAATAACAAATAATTGAACATATTTCTTTACATCCACAGCAGTTCATATTTCACAATTTATCTAATTTTATATTTGATGAAAAATCTGAATGCAAAATTGTATACTTTCTGAAAAGCTAAACTAAAATAATAAAAGCTATTGATTTAATTTTATATGTGATAAGATATTTTTTGATTTTTTTTCAATAAATAAAATTCATTTTCTATAATTTAAATTGATACAAATTTTAAAAAAGAAATTTAAATTAATTCAATTTATTTATTATGAGTATTTTATAATCAATAGTATATAAAATATTTTTATTCTAACAAACGGTAGAAAAACACGCGAAAAAAAGAATTCGAGTCTAAATGGTATTTTTAGAATTTAGATGGTAATTTTGAAAAATTTTATTTTTGAGGGATTTTGAAACAAATCTGCAAAATTCACGTATTTGTTGTCACTATATTTCGAGAAATATTGATTCTAGATAACAATAACTAAATAAAATTTAGTTCCATATTTTATAAGATTAGATAAATATTTTCTAAATGAAACAAGTAGTTTTTATGGTTTAAGTATAATTAAATATAATATTTTACACAAACGACCAATTAAAAATACTTTTGACATCCGTTATGTACACACACGCATATACATATATATATATATATATATATATATATATATATATATATATATATATATATATATATATATATATATATATATATATATATATATATATATATATATATATATATATATATATATATATATATATATATATATATATATATATATATATATATATATATATATATATATATATATATATATATATATATATATATATATATATATATATATATATATATAAATATATATATATAAATAAATAAATATATATATATATATATATATATATATATATATATATATATATATATATATATATATATATATATATATATATATATAAATATATATATATATAAATATATATATAAATATATATATATAAATAAATAAATATATATATATATATATATATATATATATATATATATATATATATATATATATATATATATATATATATATATATATATATATATATATATATATATATATATATAATATATATATATATATTTATATATATAAATATATATATATATATATATATATATATATATATATATATATATATATATATATATATATATATATATATATATATATATATATATATATATATATATATAGATAGATAGATAGATAGATAGATAGATAGATATAGATAGATAGATAGACAGATAGATAGATAGATAATTTAAAGAGCAGCATTTAAAGTTTTAAGAAAATAGGAAAATATTTTCCAAAATAAAAGATACTATAATTTTGAATTTTTTGAATGCGGCATGTTCCAATGCAGATTTTTCTATTACAATTGAAAAAATATACTATATGGCCGAAAAAAATTTCAAAACCCAAATACGTTTTATACAAAAAATATTCATTTCAAAAATTCCATTGTTGCCCAAAAATGCCATATTCCATTCAACATGCCGCATTCCAAAAATTTTGAATTTTTTGAATGCGGCATGTTCCAATGCAGATTGTTCTATTACAATTGAAAAAATATACTATATAGCCGAACAAAAATTTCAAAATCCAAATACGTTTTATACAAAAAATATTCATTTCAAAAATTCCATGGTAGTTTGTTTCGAAATTTTAAAATGATTCTTTTTTGATTGCTGTTTATTTCACGTTTTTTTTAAATATATGTCTGATAAGTTTTTCCAAAATACTTCAATTGCTTTTCTAGATGTATTTTGACACGCACAGCCTAACAATTTTACGAAGATCTTTTTATAAAATTGCCTATAGTTATTTTCGTTAAACTAAAATATTATTTTAGTCTAATATTAAAATAGCATTTATTCTTTTAGAACTAAATATTACTATTTTATTTAGATTAAAATATAATTAACTTTATTAGTATCATTTTATATTTTTCTATCCAATGCACGGTTGATCTCTGGAATAATCCATTCAGCACAAAAAGGGGCAAAGGTGATGAGTATTTATACTGTGGGACAACCATTGGGTGTGTTATCTTTACCCCGAAAGTGAAAAGAAAGAAAAAGATCATTCCATACCCGAACCAGGACTCGAACCCGGGACCTTCTACTTCGAAGTCATGATCTCTAACCACACCACCATGATAGTGAAATTATGAATAAGCTACATATTTATCATTAGAGATTGTATAAGGACAAATGTTTCTAATTTTAAACTTCTAAAGCTTGCAAAAATATTTTGTTTTAAACAAACATTTTGAAAATTAAATGCTGAAGCATTCGTTATTTTATTCGATTTATCTTGCGACATCTTTGTAAAAATCTTTGTTAAATAAGTTCCGAATTACCAATTTATTTCAGTTTATTTTGATTTAGTCATGTAATATGAGTTTCTAAGTTTCTGTTAATATGTATTTCCACGGTTTACTTCTCTTATAACAATTCATTATTGTTATGTAGAAAAAATAAATTATTGTTAAACTGATAGATATTTTGCATGAAATTGGAATATAAAATAAATAATTTATACTCTTTAAAATGTTTATAATCATTGTATATTTAAATAGAATTTTCAAAATTTAATCAATGAACTAACCCTTTAACGATTGCATAATTTTGAAGGAAGCTGACATAAAAGTGCCTAGTTTTTTATTTAAGAAAATTTGAATAGTGCTAACACCTGGTACAAAGTAAAGTATCTCCAATTACATATAAAATGGTGTAGAACTGCCATCTTTTATATAAAATGAGTAAAATTATTTTTTCGGGCATAGTTAATAGATTTTGTTATCTTTTTGGAGCATTATTTTCGAACACTCTAGCCCGAAAACATCACAGTCACGACAAACATGGGGTGAAAGCTCACTCCGTTATTCTGATAGGAATGAGAAGAAAAAAATATTTCAAAAATTGAACTTTAATAAGTGTGTACCCCGTTTTATGAGGTTTAACTAATTACTTGTTAAATGAAACAAAACTTCAAAGTACACCAGCTAAAGGTAATAAAATGAATAAATATGCGAAAATTTGTACAAATTTGTATCCGAATTTTTGTCTTAAAATGTCATTATTTTTGTTAAATACCTTGCTGGGCAATTGCTAAGGACGGATCGCAAGTTGCAATGTAGCATACTATTAAGCGAGACATGAGGCCTAGTAGAATAAAATATAGTTGCCACACTGTTCAGACATTAGAATAAAGAATATTTATTGTTCTGGAAAGTACAAAAGCTGTGAAACATCTGAAAGAAAAAAAATGTTCATTTGAACGTGATGGCCACGCGTTGAATATCCTCGCTGTCTAGACAATCCTGAACAGCGAGTGTTCGATAACATGTTGCGGTGTCGTTCATAAAAACAAATTTATCACCCACACCACCACAGAAAAGACGAACATGAGGAAGTAGAACTTCATTAATGTATCGTTGGCCCGTCATAGTCCCATTCGCAACCACAAGTAGGGGCGTGCGGCCATTGATCATGATGCCGGCCCACACCATTACACTGTATGTCGGATATCAGTCCCTTTCCTGGATATTTTCTGGATGATAAGCAGTACCACTCTCACGCCAGATCAGTTGGCGTCTACAATCTGATGACAGACTGAACCTACTCTCATCTGAGAATGGTACGCATGCCCAGTCCTGTTTAGTCCAATTGCGATGCTCACGATACCATTGCAAACGGGCAGTGCGGTGCTGTCTGGTCAATGGGACACACACAACAGGTCTGCGGGCGTATACTCCTCCTCCCCTCAAACGTCTGGCAATAGTTTTTCGGGAGTTCTGCTTTCCTGAGGCAGCAAGAAACTGATTTGTCACCTGATGAGCTGTGATGCGCCTGTTCCTTTTTGCTGATAGGACGATATATCTGTCTTCTGCAGGCGTCGTACTTCTAACACGACCTCCTCCTTGCCGTCTACTACACATTCCAGTAGTTTTAAATGATTTCCACAGCCGTTAAACAACGCTGTGAGCGATGTCGAACTCCCTGGCAACATCTGTTATTTTTCGCCCTTCTTCGATCTTTCCAAAAATTCGGCCACGCGTAAAATCATCTAAGTGATGTCGGGAAGACATGCCAAAAAATTCAAGTTCATTTATTAAATCTTTCCTGTAAAACTTTGACTTGAATCAACAACTGTCCACACGCGTCAAAACCTTTAAAGCTCTTATGAACTCTATCACGTGATGAACAGACGTGGAAAAAAATTTGCATACGCATCCTTCTTCTTACTATATCCCGCACTTATTCTAATTTTCCACATTTTGTGGTTGCTATGGATTATAGTGTTATCCGTCCTTAGCAGTTGTCCAGCAGTGTATTAATCAAACTTTTGAGCATTGGAAATGCATTTTCTAATGGTTTTAATCCCCGATTATGGGAATGTGGATACTTTTCTACTATATTCGACACATTAATTCGGAATTCATAAATAAATATCACTCTCTTTATATTTTCAAGATCTACAAATAATAATTTTTGAGCAGTTCTGAAAGATCGTGGTGATTGAGGTAGGGAAGAGGTCCCACACATGTGTCTGGCTAGTAAAGGGTACTATTTCGAATCTACAGAAGATTCGTCTTGAGCTTTCCTAATATTTTGGCTCTGCATTTCACAAGATTTTTACAATCTGAATCTCATATACTATGTCACTTTTTGACTTATCATATTTATATTAACCTAAAATGAATGAAAATGCGTGCAATACGAACGACAGTATATTAAAATAATAAACGAAAATGCTAACTGGTCATGATCTTGCCATCTATGCAATTGAATTGCAGAAAACGGCAATGAAAGTTTTATTTTTTTAACGATGGAAAGGTACTTTCCACACAAAAAAATCATTTAATTCTAGGTTCATGAGACGCAACATTTTGATGAATTTAAATTTTTCGGGAAAATTGAAAACAAAAAAGTTTGTTTTATCTTTTGCTTTAAATGTTATTTTTTGAATGAGATGAATATCATTAAGTTCTTTTCTTCAAAATCATTGAAGTTTTGAAATGCGTCTTGTGGTATACATACATCTACGGATATACAATCATTTGACGCTGTCATAAAAAATATTCAGTTAATTACTTAAACCCACATGCAAAATTATAACAATAATAATATAAAAATTCCTGAGTGACGTTATCTGAAATGAAATACGTCTGATACTTTCCTTCCTCAGCGGCACGAAATCCCTGGGTGGGCTCTGGCTTTTTCAAAAATGTTCCCACAGGCCTCACCATTTTTGGTCCTCCAGTTCACTCTCAGAATGACGTGATCCCGTATTAGACAGTCAAAACAACTAATTTAATAAATTAACCAGCCTAATTCTGTGGATTTTTATGTACTCGATGATACTAGCTTCACTGATGTCAAGGTAGAGTTCTAAATTTCAGCGTCTGTGCCATATGCAATCAACTGGTGTACCTCCAAAAATAGATCTTAGTATCCAACGAGCAAAGATTTCAGGAGCATTTTCATCTTTTTGTGTCACTTTCCATCAAGTCATTTTTGTTAAGTTGTAAGTACAGTTTTGATTAAATATTTATAAACTAGTAACTTAGTCTTTCTTTAAAAAAACTTTTTTAGTTCTAACGTCAATACTTCTTATAAATAACAGTAAAAAAAAGCGCAGAATGTGAACTGCAGACACTGTGAATATTTTTCAAAAATGAGTGAAGAGAGCGTAGTATATTGAAATGATGTATGAAAACATTATTCGATAGTAAAAACTCTCTATAGATACTTACCTCGTATTTTCACATTTATTATTTATTTGGTTTGATTATATTTCTTTTTTAATTAATTTCTCAGTTATTGTTTTTTCTTTAAAATTTTGCATTCGTCTATGTGTTCTAGTGACTCGTGTTTATTGAAACACGTATATACGAAACATTGGTAAATTTGGTGTTAAATAGGAATAAAAAATATGAAAGCTGCTTTGTAGTAATTTCATGCAGATTGCAGAGGACATTACTTATGTTGAATCTTACATGGGAATGCAGCATTTCATTTGCATTTCTTCAGAATAATCCAGATAAACAAAGAATCATCAAAAATCTGCCTGATAGTCATTTAACATTCAGTTACAATAATTTAAAAATTTTATTTTATATTTTATTATATTTCAATCCCTTTGCAAGAGCATGATTATCAGACTGGAAAATAATGGGTTCAATACCTCATTCAGCGTAAAACTACTCTGCTGAATGAAAAACATGTGACGTTATACATGTTTAAACACAGTAAGGTGTAATGTAATGTACTTTTGAGTTACTGAAAGGAGCCGTATTATAGTGACCTAATTTCATGAACGTAGTTCTAAACTACGAAAGCAGTGCCTGAGTAATGTGGAATTTTATAGTAACCTATTTCTGTATCCAGTAACCTATTTCTGTGTCTAGTGACCAATTTCTGTACTAATTTTACAGAAATAGGTTAGTGGAAACGTGAAACAATAACTGAAGTTAATACAATTGTTAAACAATGAGTCTAGATCACAAAGGTAAGACGCAACAAGCAATTTTACTTAAAAATAAGCTATTTTAAACAGAAACTTTCAATGATAATGTGAGCTTGATCTAGCTTAATCAGCATTTTCAGTGACGTGGATGAGTTGTGTCCCAAAAAGTATTGCTTATTTAATAATGATCTGCAAGATTTTAATTATAAATTATATTATACGATGAAACAATTGAATATTTCTTATAAATACTATATATTAAGTATTCTGTGCGAGAAAATCATTTTATCAATATGAAAAGTAGAACGATTCGCATAAAATAAACTGTTATACTTGAGTTACTTTAAGTAAATAGAAAGTAATCAACAATTTATTATTCTGGTTGCAATCACAGACAGCAGAAATATGAATAGCCTTATTTGGATATAAATAACCACATCTGAAAATAAATTGTCAAGTGAATTGTTAGTCAATTATATTCACTATTTTATATTTACAAAATGATGCAGCCAATCACTCGATCCAAATAAATAATTTATTTTATCTGCAGAAAATGCATAGTTAGATAGATCTAAAAATACCATAACTATCATAATATTATCCATTCTGCAAATTTAAAAACAAAAATTTCTGAGATTTAAATCAATATAATATGGTTTTACATTATTTACGATTTATGAAAATATTAAGAGAGTTAAGAATACGTTTGAAATCTGATAATACAGTTTTATGCGGAACTTTAAATCTTAGAAACCTTTCTCTGAAGGGGAAATAAATTGAAAGTGGTTAACCGATTTAAGAGTCTAGTTACATGAATTACTCCCTTTGAGGTTCATCGAATCAGTTGAATATGTCTGCAATTTTACTGTAAGTTTTAAATATAGTAATTGATAATGTTAACTATATTCAGTTTAGGGTTTCATTACTATTCATGTGGATATATTGAAAAATGGTTACATTATTTATCTTAGCCTAGAAATTTCATTAAAAAATGAAATTAATTTTATTCTACTCTCAATAATAGCATTACATACCTTAAAAATTCTAAATTAACATTAATAATAAGTGTGAATTCATTGTTAAACTGACGAACTGTTTGTTGAACTGCAGAACAAGCAATTCTAATTTATTTACAGAAAAAGGAGTAAAATAATAATTAAAATTTGTATACATATTAATTTAATTTTGAAAGTGAAGTAATTATTCTCTTCTTATGCTTCAATTCAAATGATGCCATTCTTTATTTATCTATAGAACAATTTATATTCGCCTGTAACCACATTTCAGGTGTGTTTCTTACCACTTTTTTCTGTTTGAAAGGATAATGCTGATGAAGTGCAAAAGTATAATTAGTACTGAGACTACACTTTAACCATCATTGAAAATTGAGTAAAGACAATCTCATCCGAAAATGTTTAGGTGTCGGGTATTCACCGTGACGAAAGTGTCGAAACAGGATCTTTGAACTGAAAGGTTCCGAGTTGGTTGACATAGATTGTTTGACACCAAGTTGATTGTTTAAGATAGCTGTAACATTTATATTTTCTATATGCTTATACTTCAGTGAGTATAAAGGGGAATTTTTTACTTACCCATATTAATGACACTTGCATACAGTCTAATGTAATGAAATGTCACCTCTAATTACAATCATTCATAGTACATTTTATTAGCTTTCAACCGCTATGCTATTATCCAGTAAAATGTCACTTAATATATTTTAGGAGAGAATCCTCAAATTGATCACCAACAAACACTTTTTGCTTTATATTACTTTCCTTCTACAGGAATCATTTTATTTTCGGTTAAGAGCACTTTTCAGAGCTATAATCACATGTCACTGCTGAGAGAGATTTCCTGCCTAAAAATACAATTTCACCTCAGATTGAAGAACAATGTAAACATCTGTTCAGAGAAAGAAATGGGTTTTGTTAAATAAAAGACTATTACTATAAAAAACAGCTGCAAACATAATTTGTTTCGGTGCTTAACTTTTCAAATTTTAACTAAACTTAAAATAAAATATATAATTTTAAATTGCAATTAAAAGGGCAACCATCTCTCTTCTTCAAATAATATATTTTAAATTTATATCCATAATTTATAAATGAAATTGAAAAAAATTACTTTAAAATTTCTCACAACAAAAGTGTTTTACCATCGTGTAAATTCTAGGAACACATTCATTCCAATATTTGGAATCGATGGTAAAATATAAATCAGTTAGGAGAACTTTTGCATATCAGATACAAGAAATAGTTTAATAAGTAGAAAATTGTGCACAGAATGTAAGGTAAAAAGTCAAGTATTCGCTGTACATTGTTTGAACAGATTCGTTATGTAATTAATTTAAGTCTATAGCTATACCATATTGATGAAAGTTTTATCGTTGTACCACCCATGTTTGCAATCATCAATGTGTCATAGAATCATAAGCAATTTTGTGCATAATATTTTTTAAATTAATGAGATGGTATCCTTAATTAGATAATTTAAAACATAAAAAAGTTGAAGTCATCATGATATTATTGTAGAAATTAGAATTATATTTTTAAATTTAAGAAACTATAGTCAATCTATTTATATTGCCTTGTATATTACACAGAGTACGGCACATAAAATCGGCCTTAAAATCAACTCATAAAATAAAATTTAATGTACTAAATATGATTACTTCTTATCACTACAGTTGCTAAAAGTGCTTTCCATCAAATTCAATACATGTGAGCTTACTTGAGAATACTCTTGTAAGTATCCTGAAGTGAGTATTCTCAAGGATTTTCAAGTGAGTATTGTGGTGATATTGATAAAATTCTGGATCCTGATCTTGAGTTCTTGAATTGTGAGTGGATTTGTTTCGTATACTATTTCATGAATTTTATGAGAACTGTGTTAACAGCTTTCACAAGTCAAAATCATAAGTGACCAAGAATACCACAAGTTTTTGCCAATCTCTTCTCAGGTGTAAACACCTCATGCTCAAAGAATATGGGCCACATACACAAAAATTTTGTTGCCAAAAATGAAATATACGAATATAAACAAATAATGATAATAAGTTCAGTACTCTGTAATATTAGGAAAAGTCAGTTTTAAGTGTCGTACAATATTTTAAATGCTTAAATGTTCAAGCAATGGGAATGCTTTCAGCAAGAATTCAGTTATAATCAACGAAAATGTTTCCTTTCAATTGTAAACGATTTACAGCTAGAAAAAATCAAAAATATAGTATTAGGAAATCCATATAAAAACACAAACATTTCCTCTGACCTTTTCTATCCCTTTAGAAGAAATAATGTGAGTGATTATTGGTATCTACAGCTTTTTTCACATAGAAATTATATACATCCTTTTACTAAATTTATTATTTTTTATCACATGAGAGATATAGATAAAGGCATTTACTTGAAGAAAAAATCATTTTTACACTTTTAACCTCCAAAAATTAAAAAAATAATAGTTCAGAATTCTCTTCATAACATTAATTGAACACTGATAAATACTTCAAGATTATTTTGTGTTATTTTTCTGTTTTTTTTAAGAACTATTTCTATCTGTCTTAAAGAAATGTGGATGAGAGATTATGAGATAAAACTAAACATATTAGGCAATAAAAGTTTTCTGTAGTTTGATTAAAACAGCTCTAGAGAGGTTTTGTAAAAATAATTTATGAAAACATAATTTCAGTTTCTGATTAATTTTTTGCAATTGTGAGGCGTAAAAAATATGTAAAGTTAAAAAAAATCAAAAATTTACATAAAATGTTGAACTTTATTTTGAAAAGATACATTTCCAAATGATATGCATTTATTTTTTCAACAAACTTAACTGTAATATTTTAATTTCCCTTAATGAAATGTAATATTAATAATAAACTTTTTCGCGGTGTTAATTTGTGGTTTAAGTATGAAGATTTATCTTAAATCAGATTAACAAATTGATTTAAATACGTTTCAAGTGATTTGGCTCCATCTTGTTTTCCATTATTATTGTAAGTGTTGTTTGAATCAAATAAAAATAAATACAATAGAAGCAAAATTTGAAGGGAAAAAACAATGAAACACAAATTTATTTACAAAAATTAGTTAGGTTTAAGAACTAATACATTTGTCAGTTATTCTTCGGTTTTATATTCATCATCTGAAATATGAAAATGTTAATCATAATTTTGCTCAGAAAATGTTTTAAAAACTAACTCAATTATTTAAAAAATCTATAATTTATATCAAGGAGAAATAAATAATTCTTAAAAACAAGAATATTTCTTAAAAACTTTCGAGAACATAACAGTGCGAACGCTGTCTTCGAGTTGGTATTTAAGTAGAATGAAATTTATCTTTAGATTGGTTTAAAAATGCATTGCGAACGAGACATAACGAATATGAATAAATTCTTGAGTGTAAGCAAGAGCAATTTGAGATTAATATGTAGAATTCTAATTACTTGTCAACAGAATTATCATATAAGTCAATAAAGCGTAATTAAATTACGCCTATTCCTTTTCACTCATCTTTATTTACTGTGGCTAGATATTGTATGCTTATTTTACAGGGATTTATGGCAGCTGCTTCCAAAGAAGAGAAGAACTATACGTACTTGTTTACTTTAACTACTGGTGCAATAACTGGCCAAGAAGTACAGACATTTGCCAGCCCAAATGACTGATGATGATTGAAGAGTAATTAATATCATTTAATTTTGATTTCTGATTTCAACACGTTTATATCTATAATGTTCCATTTTTCTCTTAAAGCAAATAACAATGAGCTAAACGTTGCTGACTCTTCTAGTCTTCCCATGCAAAGTTCCTGTTTAGAAAACAACTTGGAATTGAAAGACTTGGAAAGAACATTTTTACATGTGAAATCTTGTGAAAAACAAAGAATTTTTTCTTTTATTATATTCTATTTTGATAAGGAGATTTTTTTTTAATTTACATGTTTTAATCTCACTGCATATCCTTAGTTCGGCGAAAAGAATTGATCTATTATTATTTTTCTATTATTTATTTATTTAATTTAATCGAATTAGTTACTATCGAATTACAGGAAAATGTATTTCGTTCCTGTATTCTACGTACATGCCTATCAGGATTAATGTTCGGGAATTTTCAATTTTTCTCCTTTGTGACACCCAAACACATACCATTAGTTATGCAAAATCCCGAAAGAAAAATCATAGTGGGTGTTTATCTGCATCATGAAATCTTCCATCTGATAGTCTATCAGCTACATGGATCAATATTGTCTTACACATGCATGTATAAATTACCCCAAATTTATAAACACTTTTATGAACATAATTTTAAACATTTTCTAGATTCATATAGATTTGACTTTTAACACACCGTGAAAATTTTTTTGCAGATTTATAAGTAGTTACTAGTAAATATAATATTCCCTTATACAAGAACAATTAATATAGTGTTTATCATTCAAATTTAAAGCTAGAAGAAAGTACAATAGATGAACTTCTCGACAAATTAAATTTTTAAAAGAGAAAGACAAATCACTTTTTATTTCAATTGTTTCCCTTTCCAATTACTAATTGTTTCGAACAAGTTAAAGCTTCCAGTCCAAAGAAGTCAAAAATCACGAAGCACTCGTTTTGAATCTTTTAGAAATCAAAATGCATCGATTTAAGAGCTCAAATTTATAGTATAAATAAAGGCGTCCACCTGATGCCATTAACCATGAGATTCTAAAATAGTGACTGTAATCCTTGTTTGAGTGTTTTAAGTGATTTTTAAAATTTCTAATCATTAAATATGAAATAATTTAAATCACATTTTACGGACAAGAATGTATTCCTCCAGCTACATTGAGTGACATTTGAGATAGTCTTCTTATTCATAAATATTAAAATGATTTTTCGTTTTAAATGTTAAATGTTTTACATGAATCATTATGCATTTTCTACAAGCTTATAATTTTGTATACATCTTAAGATATTTAAACTACTTAATCAAAGTGTTAAAAAAAACAGTTTTCTCTTAAAAACAGTTAAAAAACAGAATCTTTTTTGCATCCACATACAATTGAGCTGCCTTCAGACAGTGGTCCAAATTGAAATATCGCCAGGGATAAAAAGAAGAAAACTCAAAAGCACCTACCTAATGCATGCTCAACTCCTACAGCGCATACATAAAATAAAAGAAGGCCATAAAATGTGTTTGTATAAAATGCTAGCTCAACACTTATTTTCCAGTGGCTGGATTTGAATACAGAGCTTTATGTTTAAAAAAAATGGTTCGGTCACCAACTTACGCGTTCAGCCTAAATTATCATTTCATTGTTTTATGATGAAATAAGTATTTCGATATAAATTACAATAATGGAAAATAATTTCAGGTAATTTGTTTCCTTAGCGAACAACCATTTTATTAATTTAAGAAAACATAAAAAGTTTTAATTTGATTCTATTGATTAAGAAATTTGTTTCATTGCAATTAAAATGGAATAAATTATATACTATTATATGCATACATACATTTATATGCATATATATATATATATATGTGTGTATATATATATATATATATATATATATATATATATATATATATATATGTGTATATATATATATATATATATATATGTGTGTATATATATATATATATATATATATATATATATATATATATATATATATATATATATATATATATATATATATATATATATATATATATATATATATATATATATATATATATATATATATATATATGATATATATCTAATTAAAAGATAATATTTATGCAATGAAATCAAAAATATTAAAAGACATTTTTTTAAAAAATAACTTAAGATAAAAACTATAATGTTTTATTAGATTTTCCTAACGATTTGTATTAAAGCCAACTTGCAATTCTGGTTTACAAATGAACAGCTCAAGTGTTGGATTCCTATCTCATTCATTGAAGCTTATAATAGTTAGTAATCTATTTTAACATATAGTTTTTGAAGGACTTTGTTCCCGTGTATGATAAACGAAGATAGAATGTTTATTAATTATCAAGAAATAATTAATTATATTTAATTACAAATAACGTAAATCACTGTAAAATAGTACAATTGAATTTAAAAAAGTTTAAATACTCAAAATGGATTTAGGAAACTTAATTTAAAAATAGAATTTATAATTAAGCACTTGGCTGTAAATGATAGGAATTCAATGCTCAATATACATTTCCTTATACTGAATTTTCATAATCAGTAATTAACTGTCAGGAAAACTACTTGTTTGAATACTCAGTATTTTTAAATCTTTAAATTAAAAAAAGCAATGGTGTGGTTTTAAATAAAAACTTCATAGCCAGGAGAGGAATTAATTCATGCATAATTCATTTGGAAGATAACAAAACACCAAAAGGATTTTTTAATGAATTAATGAATTAAAATAAATTTCTTTATTTATAATATTAGAAAATTTTTTTACTCCTTTAATTTTATGGAATAAAATAAAAGTTATGGTTATTAGTTTTAAATTATTTTTCTGAAAGAATAATACACTTAACTATTTAAAAATAATTTTTACAATTTTGTAATTGCGAGCATAATTGAAGTATATATAAATGATAAATTAAAAATATATATATACCTCAGCAAATTTTTATTTTCATATTCAATTATATTAAGCTGATTTTTTCATATTCAAGATTCTTGATGACTTTTTTTCTCGAAATTTAATACACATTGACAAATATACATACATTGAATATTTAAAGCATCTTGACCACTTCCACAGTTTGATACAGAGCCCATGTTGATGTAGTGGGAGACACGTGAACTTCTAGTTGGTTTGCTGTGCAACTGTCATTTTTTTTTGTGGCTCATTAGACCATGATCCAATAGGAACAATATATAATTTAATTTGAAATCTGGCAAGAATGATTCCTGTGATTACATGTCTGCTTCCCACGCAGTACAAGAGGCTACTGATGTAAGATACTTTGATGGAAGATTGACAATAATGGCAGAAATATTCGAAATGGAGGTCTCAGAAACTGTATCAACTGTTCGCTTATAAGTACCAATGCTAAGTGGATGATTGTCAGTGAGACGAGTTGCAGATACTGTACAGTGTAAGATGTACATGGAGGATTATGGACTAAAAGGTCGTAAGTTGGCCCCTGTTAATAAAATAGAAAGGGTGATAGAGAGTGACAAACACCACTTATCCATGTGCTTAAAACGCTTCTGTATTTTAACCCCAATAGTACTCCATCTTCAAATGAGCCTAGTAACTTACACCTAAATTCGTTTATCAAGCGGAATCACATCTGACTTTTTAAGTCATTATTAATTTATGGACGTATCCAATATCTCGGCATCTGCTACTCACCTCATTGTCATTCGTCCACTTAACCTGAGTAATCATGATTGCTCACAAACAGCCGTTGAGCTGCCAGTTTTGGAAATATTCATTCTGAGTTTTTGGGTTATCATATTCTGCCCACCGTCAAAGAAGCTTAAATCAGCAGTTTTTCCCATGGCACACACATGGACACAGAATGATGCTTTATGTGCTTGATTCTCCGAGTCAATGTATCGTACTCGCTAGATTACATCAAGTGCCATTAAAGTGAGCTCAATGCCAAAAAGTGATCTTAATGTTTTGGCTATTCGGTGTAATTTGAAAACTGCTTACAATGTTTCAGAGCAAGTGTTATTTTTGCGACACGGGATCAAATCATATTTTTTCTTGTAACTAATTTGCTATATTTAATGTAACAATACATTCAACAAAACACAGATTCTAGAAAGAAAATTTTTAAATTGTTTTTCATTGAAATGACATAAATCAAGCATAAACAAATAATGTGATTCTTTAAAATTACAAGCGAAAATAGTGGTGATATTCTTAGAAATAATCAGGTGAAAGTAATTCAAAATAACAGCTTGTTTAATTTTTCAGAATTTCAGAGAATTATAAAATCCCAAAAAAACATTAAAAGTATTTTTATACAAGACATAAGTGGTGCTGTATTTATATTCAAAATATTAATTGATCATCATTGCAAAAACAACAAGAGTGAATTCAACTGAGTATTAAGAACATTTTTAGAAAATTACCAAAGTGTATTTAACAATACAAATTGCTTTCATAATTTAATGTAAATTTCCATTAAACTATTATAACAAATTAGTTATTAAGGTATTAAATAAATTTTAAAATTCTAAATTTTGCGAAAAAGATTAAAAGTGAAATTTTTTATTATTCTTGAATAATAATCTGAGAATGAAAAATTTTACAATAGATATTTCACTTTAAATTAAATTTTGTTCAATAAATACTAAAAATTCAAACTTTTACACTAAACGTAATTAATTGATTTGGGTAAATATTTTTGATACATATGTATGTATTCATTAAAAGAAAATGTTAAGCAAATAATCATTGATAAAAGAGCATTTACTATAAAAGTATTATTGATATAGTTACCACTCATAAAATATAGTAAGATTCATCAAAGTACCAAAACTTTCATGGCTTAGTCACATTAGGAGATCACCTGATAATTGAAAGGTTAATATATTGAATTGGAAACTCATCTGCAATATGTCAAGAAGATGATTAAGGGAAAGATGGCTTGTTGATGATATTTTGAACACATTAAAACTGTATGGGTATCCAACTGGAGAATATTGAAGTCAGGAAACAGAGCTGTCTGGAGGAATATTGAGAGCAGGTGATGACCAAACCTTGGCTGTAAATACCAATAAAGAAGCAATAAGCACAAACTAGAATAGAATACTCACTCTATATTAGGATAGTTCCGAAAAAGGCCATATCAGAGTTAAATACTAAGCTAAAGGGCTAATATAATCACTTGAAATAGAGTAAAAAATCTAGACTCATATCATATGAAACATATATAGCGGTGTAGGTGAGTCCTGGGCTGTATCTAAAGGTTAATGGGCTTGGAAAACTCGCCCATCACCAAGTGCCTCATAATTCCTAACCATGGTCAGATGATGAGGACACAATTGAGCAGGCATCCTCCTCTCCGCTTCCACGCCTCACCAATGGAAGGACTTTGGACTTCCAGATTAATGTGGAAATCCTGCCAACCCACGGAGCTTTAGAAACCCAGTGAGGGTGAATGTGATCACCCTCCCAATCACTGCCCGTAGCAAATGATGCTTCCATTTGCTGATCTTAATGGGGAGCCACTGGAGCTGTACCCAGTTTACCGAAATTCATTGCTTATAGAACATAAGAATATATCAAGCATTTAAAGTACCTGAAATAACTTTTAAAACAATATCACATAATCACGACGTTAAATATATATATTATTTAGAAATATAATAGAAAAATAAAATATATTTATACTGTTTAGAAAAGTAATTTGCATTTGTTTATGCATATATTTAATCAACAATGTTATCTACAAATTAAGAATTCATTTTTAAGAAAAATTCTTTTTCAACACAATATAAAAAATAGATAAAAAAATTTAATTTTAATAATTAAAACAGGTATTAAATTGATAAGTGAGTAAATATGAATATAAGTTATATCTAAAATAAATACCAAACACATATGTATTGCTTAATTTTAAAATGGTATTATGTATATTCCATGATTTAAGGAGCATCGAATTCAAATAAACAGCTAGTGTAATCAATAATTTAGATTAAAAAATGTTATTAAGAAAATATTTCCTAATTGAAATATATCCTTAAGAAAATTCTTCATCACAAAGTTAAAAATAATAATTAAAATTCTAAAGCATTATCAACTTTATTTTTAATTCAATCTTTTCGGATGCTGTTGTCTATCACTAGATTCATGCGCTTGGAGAGTGATAACAACGGCTAACTATTATGTAAAACCTTATTAAATATCTGTGTCTAAGCATGGTTTAGGAGATCATCAAATATGCATTTTCTATAGTCTGAGGGAGTAGCCAACAATTAAAAAAACATATTCATTAAGACACATTAAGATATTAGCTGCATGAATAATTCGATCACGTGATATCTTCCTTTTAAATTTTCATGAAGTATGGCGAAATTTTTTTTAAAAGAATATTTTTTGTAAAGTTAGTTACCCAAAGAAAAGGGTTAAAATTCTTCTTTGAATTTAAATAGTATTAAATTTACTTACATTAAGAAATTTTACTTTTATATTTTAGAGTCAGTATTAATTAATAGAATTAAATTCACAACTATTCATTTTTTCCAATTTTTCTTCACATAAAATTATTTTTAGCATTTCAAAAACTGATTTCTATATTGAGAACTTATAGCTTAAACATTTATTAAACGAAAACGTGATGAAAAATTATTTTTAAAATGAAAATGTAGCATCCTAAGCACAACATTGCTGACTGATAACTTTTTCATTTAATAAATATCTAAACAATAATCTAACATGAATTTTAACTGAAGAAAACACTCATATTTAAATACAATTCTATGGATCTTGAATACTAATCGGTCAGTTTATAGTATTTATATAAAATTTCATAGTATACATTTTAAATAAAAGTTCATTAAATATGATTTTGATTTATTTACACAAATTTTACTGTAGGTAATTCTTTTCATATTAAAATAAGTAAACTCTGAGCTTATTTTATAAATAATTCAATTGTTAAAAATGTTTGCTTACTCATTTACCCAGCAAACACAAACTGCCGGCAAAAATCCGGGCCGCTGCTGGCCAAGCCGGTTTTCTGTTGGCCACGGCCAGCCGCTCATGGTTGTTTGATGGCCCAGCTCCGGCCATTACGGCCACGGATGAGTGCTGGCCAAAATGAACCGGGCCGGTGCTGGATGATAAGTAGTGGGCCAACAGATTTTGGCCATTGTTGGCCCTGAAGCTGTTGGCCAGCAAAATTAAGACAATTAGTTGTAGCGCTATTTTTTATTTTATCGGCAAAGACTATTTTTTCCAAATAACTATTTTTTTGTGATGTTAATTAATTTTCATTTAACTTCTTACTTTTTAAACTCTTTAAAAACAACTTTTCAGAAAGAAATCTAATTTTCACATTTATTGTGTATTCCGCGTGACAGTATGACGTCAGATACTGCGAAATGCTTGAGTCAGCGTCAGCCATTAATGTGAAATGGCGGAATGTTGTGTCTGTGAGCTAAGAGAAATATATGGTAAGTAAGCATTTATTATTTTTGTTTTTATCAGGATAGAATTGTTATGAATGAGATGCAAGAATAATATATTTGTTTTATGTTGAAAGATTATTTAATTACTTGTTAAGAAAATTTCATAAGCTGTTGATAACGTGACAACAAAAGAAAAACATTGGAAAATGTTTGTCATTGTATGTTTTAGAATAATTTCATTACCGTGTGAGGAATAGAAAAATATATCATGCACAGAAGCATTTTTTCATTCCATATATTAGTTATATTTAATCAATTAGTATAATAAATTTTTCAATGCTCAATTTTTTGAATCGAATTCGATTGCTACAAAGTTTAAACGTATTTATTACATTTTTTGTTTTTTACGAAGCAAGTTTATGGAGTCTAAAAATATTCTATTTGAAAGCGCTTAGATGTTTACTTTCAATAAATTAATATATGATATTGTAGCATTTCTGATCAAAAAATTATGTGCGAATTCCATATAAACTTTAATTATTTTATTTTTAAAAGGCTTTCTTATTTACTATTATTTTTAAGTCAATTTTTACTGACCGAAATATTTTGTCTTATAAGGATTCGTGGTTTTAAATTTTGTATACTCCTCAAAGATCTGTTTTAAGGAATGAAAAATTGTACAATGCATAATATTACAAAATATTTTATTGCATATATTACCTGGTTTTTATGTATAATCCTGTCAACCATTAAAATCATTGTGGATTTCTTAGCGAAATATTATTGCATCTAAAACTCGAAAAATTGTATAAACTTGAAAATAGTAAATTTTAAAATTTCTATAGGAATCTGACAGATTAATTCCCACAAATTAATAAAAAAAACATCTAGAATTATGTAGTTGGAAAATTAATATTAACACATATGAAAAATGTTCATATGGAACAACTTTTATTATATAAATTAGTTGTGTAGCATGTTAACTATTTCCATGTAAAGAATGCTGTCAGGTGTAACAGCTTAGTAGTTACTCTTGTGTTTACATTATTATATTTAAACCATATTTTATGTTTTTATTTATGATGGAAAAATTGAAGTATGAATTAACAGTAATTTCAATTTGTTTTAATGAAAATATAAGTTAACTAGAATATTTGTTCCTTTATATTTTGGAGAAAGTGATTAACATTTCAAGCATTTGATGATACTTTTGACATTTTGATCTCTTGATTCTTTTGTAGTAATGTAAATGGTTTTACTGTTATAGTAAATAGTCGACCGGATAATGGGTAAATGATATATCTAATCTTATATATATACACACATAAACATACAATTAAAACATAATTTTTTTTTCCTTTACCGATTTACAAAGTCTGATTATGATAATATTGTCCTATATATAATATTGTCAGATTGAATTATTTTTATTTACTTTTGATTTTTCTCTTCAAGGAATTGAAGTTAAATAAAGAACTTAAACATAATTTTAAACAGTAAATTAGTAAGGTATACAAGTAAAATGAGTATGATATGAGAAATAGTTAAAAAAAAAAAAGTTTATTATTTTTGATTTCATAAATACCTCTAATTTTAAAATTCATTATACAATTTCTAAATAATAACAAATAATTAAAATATTGCATTAGTAAACTCCATGTTTATTTTATTTTATCGTTTTAATATAGTAAGCATAATTAGGTTAATCCTCCAAACATTTACATATATGTATATATATAATTTCTAAATTTATTAACTGTTTTTAATTTCTCGATATCTCTTTTGTTGTGAGTTTTATTTGTGTATTTTACAGAAAAT
Organism: Latrodectus hesperus; assembly: GCA_037975125.1. Taxonomy (NCBI): domain Eukaryota; kingdom Metazoa; phylum Arthropoda; class Arachnida; order Araneae; family Theridiidae; genus Latrodectus; species Latrodectus hesperus. The sequence goes on from CM075850.1 coordinate 90,679,483, forward strand.
ACAGAGGTTAAAGTCATTTTTGATAGTTGACATTATTTTGTATGTTGTTTTTCTTATTGTAATTTATAACATGAAACGATTAAACTTAAAGGCCAGATATAGGTCGAAATTATTCAAAACACCACTTGTTATCAAAGAGGTAAAGTTTTGTGATATCCATCTTGAGAATAATTTAATCATTTTATTAGAGAAAGAATATAATTTAAGTTTAATCTTATTTATCAGTTAAGCATTTAATATTTTAAAATTAATATATCATTCATTAACATGTTGGATGTGTTTTACAACTGTTCTACATGATGGACCAGCTACATGAATTGCAAATGATTATGAGATCAAAACTTAGAAAAGAAAATAGTATTGCCCAATTACATAAAGGAAATAGTTAGGTCTTCTTTATTTATATGTTTTATCCTTTTTCTGGCTGCTTGCAAAACTTTAATTTGTTATAGAAATTTTTTTTATCAATAACATTTGGTATAAATATATTATACTGGAAAGTGACCTTTAATAGGTATTTTATGGTTATATGTAGTCTCGATCAATGACCACATCTAACCATAAATACAAATAATTTTTCCTTAATATTTTTCAATATCATTGGTAATTACAAGCCAGATAATTTATTTCTTTGTGTTACAATTTTTTAAATTATTTGTATTAACAAATAATTGTAAATAATATAATTCTTGCAAAAAATTATAATGGTAAATAATATTAACAAATAATTGTAATTATAAATACTATTAGCTAGTAAATATAGGTAATATTTTTTTGTCAGGCAGTACTTGGTTGACAACCCTCTTCTGGTTTTGGATTTTGGTTTGACGATCCTCTTCTGGTTTTGGATTATTGTAGAGTGTACAACGTCATGGACTTGGTCTAGCGCTGCTGGCCTTTGGGGGCATGTAACAACAACAACAATATTTTTAAAGTAAAGTAACAAATTATTGCTTATATTTATTATTGATGACTATTTTGCTAATATTTCATGTTAATAAGATTTTGCATAGAATATTGCATAAATAATTCAAAATTATATTTATGTTTTAAAATTCATCAATATTAATTTTAATTACTATGATTTTATAAACTTTACTTATCTGTAATTGTAGTTGTGTGTAAAAAATAATTTGGTAATCATTGATGAATATTCTATTAACCATTTTTTATTAGTTCAAAATGATTTTTTAAAAGCATGAAATACAAAGTGTATGTTATAAATTAATTACATTCTATGATAACCTTGAAAATGTAAAATTCTGCTTAAAACATTACATTGCATTTTTGAAGTCAGATGTTTAGAATTTTTATTAAGTCATTGAACTGAAATTGTTTTCATATAACCCAATTATTTGTCTCTATTTTTAATCAAAGAATTGTCAGAATTGATGAATGTTGATTTTTCATTTGTTACTTAATGTTATTTATTATAATGTGTATGTATATTGAAATATCAATATGAATATAAACTATAAAACTAAACTCTGGCAGGACAGACCACATGGGCCAAGGCCTACAGTGCCTATTTTCCTGACCAAGAGCTCCTGGGCTGCAAAGCACATGTCCTGATTAGGTGCTCAGCATAACGCAAAACACCAGTGTTTAGTTCCCAAGCATGCTTATTGTGGACATAATTTACTAATAACCATTCCCCCTTTTTTAAAGAGATAAAACTAAAATTAAGTAAAAGAGTCCATCATAAAAGATTGTATTAGTAATTTTTTTTATGAGTTATTAATTCTGAATGAAAATTTACATTATTATAGGCATTCACAACCTATTCAAGTGCTTGGCTTGTTTTGCTTTGACTGTAAATTTAATTGTAAAATATTGTAAGTTTAAAAATAGTTGTGTTGGATTCTCCTTATTCAAATAATTAATACTGAGAAATAATACCTAAATACTAGAAAATAAGTGTTATGCATGAAGTTTCTCCAAATTGTAATTTATAAATGTGCATTGAAGCCAAAAATATTTTCAACTCAAATTTGTATTTTAAATTAAATAATTTGTGTACTTAAATGTATCTGTATTTAAATTTTCCAAAAACTTAATCAATTAAAATAATTAAATTTAGTAGCTAAAAACGAAATATTTTGGTGGTTAAACTTATACCTATTTAAATGTGAATACTATCCATAGATTTTCTGATGTTTCTGTTTTTGTAAGGGATTATAAATGTCATTGATTTAAAAAAGAATAAAATATTTTTCTTTAGGTTAAAGTCTTGCAACTTTATTTGGCAATTTTATTGCAATATTCTCTTTGATTTATTTTAACTGGTTGATAGATTGTCACTTTTTGGTATATTTTGCATGCAAGGGCTAATATCTACAGTAAAAATTGTGTACTCCATCACTAATTTCACAATTAAGATGAGAATCAAACCCCTTACTGTTGAATTGATGACTGTGTTACTTTAACTATTGCAATGATTGGCTTGTGTGTTGGTTATAAATTAAAATATAAATGTTTTTTAAATGGGAAAATATTTTTTTTAGGTTATTCTTCGAAAGTATGGCACTTTGAAATAATCATTTACTTGGTTTTTTAAGTATACTTTCCTACTAAAAATTTAGCAAAGAATCGAAAATTTCTTATAGAAACATTGTTAACTAAAAAAACAAATAAAAATAACTAGTGAAAAAAATAATCTGCTGATCAATAAATTTGTAAAAGATGACAAATTACATGCATTTATATATAATATACACAAATAAATATAATACATTTTTTATTTCAATATTTTAATAAAAATGAACTGTAACACTTCGATGACTTCATTATGAGCTTATTGCAGTAAGAACTGGAAATTCATTTTCTGACGTTGTGTTTTAATATGCAAAAACAAATATTAGAAATGTTATCTTTTTTCTTCTGATTTATGAGTTTTCTATAAAGAGGTAATTTATTATATTTTATTTTTCTTAAAATACTTTACTTTGTTAAATGTTAAGACCTTTTTAATATCAAAAATTCACTTGTTTAAAACTATCTATGTAGATTGACATTTTTCTTAGAATTCATAGTTCTTGTAAAACTAACAACAACTAGTCCGATATTCATAAATTTTTTGCTATTGGTAAATGAACTATTTATACAATACTTAGAGCCTAGACTTGTTATAATAGAAGAAAATAGTGCCAAAATATAAGCGAATAAGGAGGAGCTCAAATATTAAAATATTTCTTTCATTGTTAAGAGAAAATACAAAATTAATATTGATCACTGAAATTTAAAGTGAAAACTTATGCACCAATTCAATATAAAAGGATAACTTCCAGCATTTATTTAAACAAGAAATTCTTGATTTATTTCTTAGTGAAAAATTGTATTGTTCTTAAAAATTTTATTAACATATATAAATATAAAGCAAACAGAAAAAAAGTAATTTACTACAAAAATTATCTTTGTTAAAGATTTCTCTTTTCTGTAATTATTTTTTTAAATAATTCTGAATTTATTTTATTACAGGTTACAAAAAGTAATCTGAATTGATGTTACCTGTATTAATTTAATTTGATTTTTATTTTCAGTAAGTGTTCGACAGCAAAGAGAATATTCTAGCATTTCGCAACACAAAATGCTCCAGATCGGGAAGGAGGAAGGAACAAAAGAAGAAAACTTTTAAATTAAAAATACTGTAAATAAATAATGTAAATGGATTTTTGATTGTAAATAAAAAAAATTTTATACAGGATCTGTCTCGTTCTGAGCCATCATTAATAAAAATATCATTGATATAATATAAATTATCTAATATAAAAAGTTCAGTTTATGTGTGTTTAGTTAAATGTGTTGCATGCTTTACAAAAATACAATAAAACAAATATCATAAAATAATTAACTTAGAATTTTATGTATATGTTCATCCGCTGAATTTAACAACAGAACTGTTAACAATGAAGTGAAAATTTCTCAAAGATATATTAAAATGTTTATTGAATAAAAATAAATAATTACTGCTAATTAAAGTAATCTTAACAAATTGGTAAAACATGATTATAATCAACATATAAATGAATTCTATTAGAAAAAATATTTTAGAAAAGAGCCAAATCTAATATAAATATTTATTTATACAAAAATAAACTAATATTTACTAGCTCATTACAGTAAAAGCTGAAAATTCAAATTTTTGAAATTGTTTTAATTTATATATAATTATTTCTTAAGAAATAAAAACATATTTAATGTTATACTGTTAATATATATGTATTTAAATTAATTTTAACAAAAATAAACTGTAATATTCATAAGCTCATTATAATAAAAGTTGAAAATTAAAATTTTTGAAATTGTTTTAATTTATATATAATTATTTCTTAAGAAATAATATGGGAAGAGAGCGGCATCTCTAAATAACCAAAGCAGATTCAATTTAATGCATTTCCAATATATTTCAATAGTAACTTTACAATATATAAATTCTTAGCAATTAAAAAATGGGTAAATATTTCATTTTAATCTGTAGAAATAAAATTAAAGTTATAATTGGCTCCACGTCGGTTAATGCGGCCATTGCCGGCCAAAATGCAAAGGCCCGACGGATAACCGTATACGGGCATGTGCTGGCAATTATACGGACCACACACGGCCAATACGGCATTGCTGGCCACCCAGCGGCCCGATGGATGCCCGGCATCTTTGTGTTTGCTGGGTATAAGTTTCTTGAAATATTAATTATTTTTAAAACTTTTATGTTGTATTATTCCTAAATTAAAACACAAATTTTCATTTGTTAAATATATTTGTTTTTGAACTCTAACTTCGTATACTGACTTTTCATTTATTTAAAGTATTTTTAATTATCCATATCTCTCGGTACTCACAAATTAAATCTGCTTAAATTTTAACTTTTTCACGTATTGGTTTCAATACGTTAAAAACATTATTGGAAAATTACTCTTATTTGAAAATACTTACCAAAAAATAATGAAAGCTTTTTTAATGAAAATACATGGTGTTTTTTATAAGAAAATAAGAAATGCTGTTCTTACTTAGTAAGAAAGTAAAAGATAGGAAAGGTCTTATTTTTAAATATTCCAGAAAAATGTACATTTATTTCAATATCATAGAATAGACTTGATAAGATCTAGATGGACTTTTTCTATGACACATTACTGCTCATTCATTATTTCATTCAGCATACTGTGACTTAATACAGTCTCATTTTGTAGACAAATTTTACTATCGAAACAATCATTCATTTGTTGCAGCTTTATGAAAACTTAAAATCTCAAGACTATTTGAAAAAGGCTGAAAAATGTTAAAAATATTAATAAAAGCAGAAAAGTATTTATGAATATTTGAAGCTGCATTAGTGGCAGTTTTTCCTTAAAAGTATGTAATTTGTTTCTGATGCTGCACTAAAGGATATGGACTTTCAAAGGAAGAGACAACAGGTTAAAACAGGTCAATAATGGACAAGTAGCAAAGACGTTTAGCAGGCCACGTTCGTATGACATTAGGATATCGAATAATATTACAAACTATGCAAATTTTCATTTGAATAAAGGTTATTTCCACAAGCCTGTCATCATCGATTCCTTTTCTCACTTGAATTTTAGGTTGCTTTGAGGAAATTACTTTGGAAAGTTATGTGGCTTGGAGCTTTGTGATTAACACGTCACCATTGTCATATTATTGATTCGGAAAAATGGATACAGTGCAATGGGACCAGATACCAGATGTAGTGGGTTCATTTGATTCATCATATATATATATATATATATATATATATATATATATATATATATATATATATATATATATATATATATATATATATATATATATATATATATATATATATATATATATATATATATATATATATATATATATATATATATATATATATATATATATATATATATATATATATATATATATATATATATATATATATATATATATATATATATATATATATATATATATATATATATATATATATATATATATATATATATATATATATATATAGGTTGTGGCATTCTCTACCATTTATTTACCCCGTATTTATTTAGGAATTAAATTTGAGTTGTATAGTGCAAAATTCTCTTGATTTTATGGTTAACGTCTTTTTTGCTTAGCGATTAAAATCCTATTTAAGTGACCAGGATTTAAATAAAAGTAAAATTCCATTTATAAATAAGTAAATTTTTTGAAACTATAAATTTTCATTATTTTTTTTAAATTTGGACCAGAAACTGAATATAATAAAAGAAACTTTTTTAAAGAAATATGTTTTCATGAAATAAGTTTAAAAGCACATAATTTAGCAATTTTGAAGGAACTCAGAAACTTCAAATTATGTTAACTATTTACCTAGTATGCATAATTCATACTTTTTTCCTTTCAAAATCAATCCTAGACTTCATTTGCTTTAATTATCAACAAAAGAACTATGTTATTCTTCCAATGATTGAATTTTTTAAGATTATTAGTATTATCATCCATTGTATTCTCTTTCAGTTGCAAAAGGGGCAATACAGTTAATTTTTTGAAAATACTGCACTATAAAATATCTCTAATAATATTGCTGACATCTGTAAAATCAAATATAATTTCCCCTTTCAAACTGTGTATTCACATATTAATTAAAATTTACATTTATTTGTGATTTACTCCATGATACAATATGTTCTAAGACACCTAAGCTTAGAATACCTTATATCAGTAGCATTTCATGTATATTAGTCCAAAAACTAATATATCAAAATACTCTTATTGAACTTTGAACAATGGGAAATTCTAGAATTGATATTAATCTTTTAAATATCAGAGGTAGAATAATCAGATGCTTGGTTTATTGATATTTAAAGAAAACTATTTTTTACAGCTTTTTTAAAATATGTTTTAGCCAAAATTTCATGACATTAAAAATGTTATTTATTTGATTTCTTTCTGTTAACATTTCTTGGTCAAATTATTTTTTAGAAACAAGATGTGAATGTAATTTTTTTCAAAAGTCGCAAACGTAAAACGAAATATTATTTAAAAAAGTGCAACCATTCTGGTTTAATTTTATATTTTTAATTAATTTTTTTAATTTAATTTATTTTATATTTATTTATTTTATATATATATATATATATATATATATATATATATATATTTAATTTATATTTTCAAAAATAAATTTAATACTTTTATGTAATAGTTTTTCATGATTTTTTTATCATGCTGCAATTTTAAAAATTGTTAATTAATTGCTTTTGAAGTTATTTTTATAATTAACTTTTTTCTATTCTATTTTATTATATTTTTATAAATATAGGGAATCTATTACATAAATCTAATTTTTACTGCAACAAGAAAATGAGCAACAAACGAATAAGAATATATGCAGCTCGCCGACAGAGGATTAAAAAAAATAAGCAATATTTTCATAAAAAAAGTTAAAATAATTTACATTTCAATTCGATACTTAATTTAGAATTAATTAAAAATGAAAAAAATGTCTGTTTCTAATAAACTTTCTTTTGAGTATTTCGCATAAAATGTCATTTAAAAATCTGCAAATTTTTCTCTATTTAAATAAATTTTATTTTTCTTTAAATATTAATTAGTATAATATAATTGGAAAGTATTTTTTGTCGGGAAAATAAAAATATTCAGGACAAATGTAATTTGAAATTAACCTAGAAGTGTTAAAAGTGTTATAGTTGTATGTATGTATGTAAGTAACTTATATATGTATATATATAATATATATATATATATAATGTATATAGATAATATATATATATATATATATATATATATATATATATATATATATATATATATATATATATATATATATATATATATATATATATATATATATATATATATATATATATATATATATATATATATATATATAAGAAGGTGGCAAGGAATTTTAGTGTTTTAGTGGACATACTGTATGTATATATATATATATATTTATAAATATATATATATACATATACAGTGTGTCTACTAAAGTCCCTTGCCACCTTCTTAACTTCGGAACGGCTGCTGCTATATTCATAAAAGTGATGTCTAGGTATAGTAAAGTAGCCATGCGCTACTGAATGAAACCACCTACCGCGCCACCTGGTGGAAAACTGTGGAGTTAGCATTCGTATCTCGAAAACGGAACGAGATAGGTAAAAAAGTGATATACAAAGTTGTAGAGCATCCTCGATTTAGTACGAAAAGATACCTTGTAGGCATTAATGTGAAGAATACAACGGTTAAAACGCGCATTTGTTGTTTCGTGCTGTGACGTGGCACATCGTACGTGTGCATATTTGAAAAAACAAAAAATCGTTTTCCTTCATCGTTAGCCGTGAAAGAAAGCGATTTACATTTTCGTGATTACATTTTTCACTTTTATTTCGAAATGGGAAGAACCGAAGTATTAAAAATAATTCCAACAATTTGTATGCAGTATGCAAATACGTAAGAAACGTCTTGCCTGTTCACCTGAAACAGCTATAAAAGAGACATCTTCTTGGTAATACCCGATTTTGTGAAGAGCCTGCCGTTGTTTAATCTTAAGAATCTATGGTTTCAACATAACGGCGCGCCTGCTCACTAGACATCTCCAGTGAAGCAGTACGTCGTCAAGGAATTTGGCAATCAAATACTAGGTTATGGCGGTTTCGAAGAGTGGCCTCCACGTTCTCCTTATCTGACTCCACTGGACTTTTTCCTGTGGGGATACTTGAAACAGCAGGTGTATGCGACTCCTCCACAAAAATTGCAGGACCTTAAACGACACATTACGGTCGCGTGTTCCAACGTGTGCAACGTAATCTTCAAGCGAGGATCCAAAAGTGCATTGCAGCTGACGGTGAGAAGTTTGAACATCTTAAATAAAGTATATTGTTATAACTATTTGTTTTTTTCTTTCTTAGATCGTTTTGTCACGTCACAGCACGAAACAACAAATGCGCGTTTTAACCGTTGTATTCTTCACATTAATGCCTACAAGGTATCTTTTCGTACTAAATCGTGGATGCTCTACAACTTTGTAAATCACTTGTTTTTACCTATCTCGTTCCGTTTTCGAGATACGAATGCTAACTCCACAGTTTTCCACCAGGTGGCGCGGTAGGTGATTTCATTCAGTAGCGCATGGCTACTTTACTATACCTAGACATCACTTTTATGAATATAGCAGCAGCCGTTCCCAAGTTAAGAGGGTGGCAAGGGACTTTAGTGGATATATTGTATATATATATAAATAAATTAAATAAATAAATAAATAAATAAATATATATATATATATATATATATATATAAATAAATTAAATAAATAAATAAATAAATAAATAAATATATATATATATATATATATATATATATATATATATATATATATATATATATATAATATTTTAGAGTAACTTGAAGATTATATTTCACTCATTTATTATATTGTAACGATTACTAATCAAATTACACACTTCTAAATGTTTATTCAAAAGCTTAGTTATACAATAATAAAACATATTTGATTTAAACAGAATATAAAATACAAATTTGCCATTTTTATCGATTTCTAATGAATTTCTGGAAAAAAATTATATTTCGATTTTAAAAAAATCACGTGTTTTAGATACATTTACAATTAAATGTCTTAAACATTTAATTGAATTATATCTTAATCTAAAAATATTAATTTCTTTTCACCTTTTGACATCACACATTGCATATGCTAACAAATTGAAATTATTAAATTGCTTCCTTTAGTATTCACAATACATTTGAATAACGAGTGGTCTTTTCATAGATAGTTTGCTGTGTTTACGTATCACAAGGTAATAAATTCGGAAAACTTTCAAGCACCTACTCCAACAATCCTGTCATGCGAAATTAAAACTTCTTTTGCCAATTTTTATACTATGACTAGGATTGAACACAGAGTTTATCAATCAAAAAAGTGCTGGGTTGAAGAACAGTGTTTCATACCTTTGGTGGTTTTAATGCAGTAATGGTGAGCAACTTAATTTCTTGAATTTTAAGAAACAGGGTTCTTAAACAAACATTTATTAATTAATTGCACTGTTTTACTTTTTACAGCCTATTCCTATAGCCACAACATGTAGTTTAATGCTTGATAATGCTTGAGCCATGAAGTCAGATAGTCTAATGAATATCAACTCTTCTCTAGAAGCTTTTTCTTTACATCGCAAATATAGATACATAAAGCTAGAACAATTTATATGCTTTAAGATTCATATAGAGTCTAAAAGCAAGCCAAGTTTGCCTATTTAAGCAGTTAAGCAAGTAAAACTTTATAATTTTGAATCATGCTCAATGGACAAAATTAAGAAAGGGTTTCTCCGCAATATTCAGCTATGCCATATTAAACGAAGAGACATTAGACACTTTGGAAGATTAATAACTATAGAGTGAGAGAGTTATAATGAGAAAAACAGATTTTAAAAGCACTGACTTCAAAAAACGAACTATATTCTTCTCTCTTCATATTATCTCAACTTCAGTGACGTTAATTTTATCAAATAAATGATATTCATTATTTCGTTTTATATATTTGAAAATATGTTTAAAGAATACGTATAACTTTATTATAGACTTAATAATATACTAAAAATACCTTAAATAATACACTAAAAATATCTTTACTTGAGTTTCATATTCCTATAAAAAGAGAGTTTTTCTAGGATGAAAAAAAAATCGCAGCTAAGCATTCTACTCTTAGATGTGTATAAACACGTCTCCTTTCTAAATAGATTCACGGAAAAGGATCAGACAATTTTTTTAACGAAATATTTTCCCCATGTTTTGATTAGTCTAAATACCAAGTTTGGTGTCATTTCGGATTATAGATCACGCTACAGGACACTCCAAACACTGTCACTTTAAAAAAGATCACCCTGTATATCGAAATTTTACATTCATGAACGAGTATGACAAACGTTACAAATTACCAATAAGGAGATGTTGCTGTTTCACCAGCATTTTTCCCTGTACTTACCCCAAATTTGGATTCTACCAGTTAGGTGGCAGCAACCGTATAGGAGTCTTTGTCATTTAGAATCAGGGACCAAGCAGAAGATCCCAATATTAGTTTACCACCCTATAGGTATCGTTTCACTTGGAGGACATTTCAGCTATGGTCTATTTAACGTACTTAACCCATTTTTAGTCAACATGATTGAGATTTGGTTATGTAAGGATTCGAACTCCTTAACTTCCAATAATAAAAACGCTATCCGTACAAATCAATCTAATGCGTTGTACGATATGATATTAAATTCCTTACTAAAACTAAATAACAGAAAGTAGTTTTATAAAGGTATTATTATTCTAGCAGATCTGTAAATCTAATGGTAACTGCAATCACATCTGAGTAGATGTAGAAAATCAAAGTTTTCAACTTTCAGTTTGGAATTGCTGAAAAAATGTGTCATAGAAATATTAAAAAATCCAACCAGTTGTTTGAAGTCCTTCCAAATGCACTCAGTTGAGTTAAAAACTTTAGGAAATCTTCACATCTTGTTTTAAAACACATATTAATTCTCTCTTGCTAAATCTATATAAATAGCATACTTTCGAAAATCTAAGTATAATAAGTCATTTTGATTTTCTAGGTTGACGTTATATTACGATTGATTAAAACCAAATTAGAATGTTAATTTATAAAAATATTATTGTTAATTTGGTATTATCCTATAGAACACAAGACACTCGTACTAATGAATGACAAATAATTTGTGAAACTTTTAAAAAATACATAACGTTATTAAATAAGAAAAATCATCTATAGAATATAAGTGAGAATGCGATTCAATAGGATATACTCTAATATACAAAGCTCAACAAGTAATGCTTTCATTTAGGCCCTGGAAATATATTAATTCTTAATGAATTAATGAGGCTTCTTAGATGTTTGTTTGAGATGACCATCCTTTATTGCCCAATATTCCATTCATTATTAATTACTATTGATTTAAAGGTCTTCCCTTACTTGATCATGACTTAAGAAATCTTCCTTAATTTTTATGCTTAATTTATACAAAATTAGCTTACATTCTACGAGTAACTGCATGTATTTGAGTAATATTTGTATATATATATATATATATATATATATATATATATATATATGTACATATATGTATATATATATATATATATGTATATATATATGTATATAAGCATATATTTCACAATTTATTTAATATATCATTACTTGTATCATTATTATTATTTCATAGTACAATTTTATATATATACGTTTACAAAGAAAACATATAGAGGAAAAATATCTTTTGTCTTACACATTCTAGACATATAGACATTATTGATTATTTATTGTATAGGTTTGATGATAAACGTTTTCTTTTTCATTTTTAGAAGATATTCTGTAAATTCTTACATTATAGGTCATTCATTTGCTTTGCTTTAGAATAAGTAACTCTCTTTGACTTGCAGTTTAAACTATTTAGAATTTTACTTTTTTCAAATAATATTTAAAAAATTTTCATACAAGCATTCTATCGCATTCTCTTAAATGTATTTGTAACGTTAAAGGAAAAATACTGTATGAAAATATAGAATTTAAATAGTTTTCTTGTATGAAAAGTGAAACCACTATTACCAACATAGTTACTTTTAAAAACCGAATAAAAGTGAGCTACATGTTGATATCACCTGCCACGATACAATCATGAGATGTAAAAGAGACAATGTTGTTTTGCTGTTGAAAGAGAGTTAAGGGTTCTTTATGAATTTCCAACTTAACATCACTACGTTAAATTTCTTTTTACGTGCTTAACTCTATTAATTACAATAAAATCTAATGCAATAGAATTGCAGATAATTATTCTGCGTAGTAGCTGACTTTATTTGTAAAAAACTCATGATCATTGTAAGCAGTGGAATTTCCATTGGTCGTATTTCCTATTTGGATTTAAAATATATGTGTATCCAAAAAGATAAATCTGATTCAAAGATGGATTATAAGATGATTAATTTATGAATTTAAGAAAAAAGTTTATGTGTAATGTTGTTGAAGATATGTTTAATAGAATGAGCTATCTGGATAATATTCCCTGATTTTTCAAAAACTAAAACAGCATTTTAAAGAATAATGTTGTTTTAATCAATGGTGGACTAGTACGAAAAATATATTAATCACGTAAAATTTTTAAATCGATTATTATATAGCTCAATAATTGCAAAATTAATTTTCCAAATATTGTAAAATATCTAGCATTCATATCGTCTACGTTTTTGTATATTTGAAATAAATTTTATCCAACTGATCTTTATTTTAAAACTGTGTTTTTAAACACAATTTAACAAAATTACATCTTGATTCATTCATTTCTAATGGGAATAACTTTAAGAGATAATTAAGAGGAAAATAAAGATTCTGAGTACTTTAGGGACAAATTTGTACTGCCTTTTAATTTATAACTTACTCTAGTTTTGTAAATTATAAATGTGACAGATTAATTTCCAAATTTTAAAATAGTAATATTATTTTTTTTATCAAAATAGAATTTTAATTTCTTTATTTATTCACCACGCAGAAGAAATTTAAAAATAATTTCAGGAAAATACATCTTTGTGTAGTAATTCGAGAATATGTTGATTTTATACTTAAATCAATATGTGTTTCATTTAGCCTTTAATTCCTAACACTATATTTTATGATAACATGTGGTTTGCTCATAGAAAACAAGTTTTACTTTCATTCTTACTCTTAACAAATACATACGATTAAAATAAGTTCTCTTTTCATTTTATAACGCTCACACATGGGGAATTTTCACACTTGTAGCACTAGAAGAACTGATGACATCTTATGAGAAAACTGTGATGGGGAATGACGGTATCTTTTACGAGGGGATAATTCGTGGGTGATTGGGTCCTCGTAACTTGAAAACATGAATCATGAGGGCCCATAAACTTAACCAGCTACCGATGAAATATCCTTACACCTGATGATTATTGCAACTACACTCTGTTTAACGAGGTTAAATAGCACATACAATAAATCATCATCTGGGTTGGTGTAGCATTTTATAACTTTCAGTTCGGAGAATCATGATTTTCCCAGACAGACCAGCCCACCCACGATTTGTATCCAGTTAGGTATTTAAAATTAGAAAATATTTATCGAAGCGTTTTATTTTATTTCATAAAATGTATTACTAAAGTTAATTTTTTGTTTATGTAACCAATATTAAAAGAGCAGTATCATAAAATGTAATTCCATTCAAATAAGTTTAAAATTTCATGAATATACTGCTGCCGAAAATTTAAAATTAAACATGTATGCGTAATGCTGCTCAGAATTTAATTTAAATATATCTTACTAAGTACACTATAAAACATTATACCAGCATTTTTCATTAAGTAAGGCATGCATTTTAAATTCATCCCTGTTTTAACCCTTTTCCTCACAGACATCTGTCATTTGGAATTTTCCCTTCAGAAACAACGCTTTTCCCTTAAGGAGAATACGTGAGGAGTTTCAATAAGGAAGAGAATTCCTTTTTGAATTACCTTTCTTAAGCTGTTTCCTCTCTTCTTTTATTCCTTGAATACTTTCAGTGGCGTAAATATATCTGGAGGTCATCATAAAAGTGTAGAATTGGTAGCAGAATAAGTACGTGTTTGAAAATACTATTTATAAGAAAGAATATTTGAAAATGTAATACATTTATTCAGAAATAAATTTGCTCATATATTTAAGAACGAGTTATATAATAAATATGTCTATAAGCTGTTTAACAATATTCTAAAGGATTTTAATACAAAATCATTAACTCACCAAAACGTTCTTATTTTGTTAAAAAAAACAATGTATCAAACAACATGCAGTCTTTTTTCATGTATTACATATTTTCTAGTTAATAATATCATTTTTTATTACATTATCTATGATGAATTTCTAAATGGCTTATATCTTGAGGGGAATAAAATAATTTGTAAAATGCACGCACTATTTGCATATACTTCTTTCGCTAATATAAAATATATATAGAACCAATTTGAAACTGTATCTAATACATATTTAACAGATACCATAATTAAAATTCTTTTAATGGAATACTATAAATGCAAATATAAATTTGATAAAAAATTTGATATGAAAAAGCATGTTTAATATATATATATATATATATATATATATATATATATATATATATATATATATATATATATATATATATATATATATATATATATATATATATATATATATATATATATATATATATATATATATATATATATATATATATATATATATATATATATATATATATATATATATATATATATTAATATATATGTATATATGTTAGGTCACCTTTAGTCCACGAAACTGCCAGCACTCAGTATGTCAATGACAACATAAGATGTTTATAGTCAGTCTGAGCCAAGCTCTAATCAACTGATCCCGGAATTATCAACTGATTGAACTCTAATCAACTGATTTGATACCAAGCTCTAATCAACTGATCCCGGAATTCACACACATTTTGAGGAGTAGCGTGTCAGCATGAATATAGTTTTTCATATGGAATCGTAAGCGATGTATTGGAATAATATTAGGAGTATATGGAAGCCATGACATAACATGAAGTCATATAAATTTTCCTTTAACAGCTCCCTAACGATTTTACCATTTACCCATTAAGATTATGACATGGTATTATCCTATCGATAAACACCATTCAACTCCGAATATGCTGCTGTTATGAATGAGTGAGCCTAGTCTTCAGGAAGGTTCACGTCGCATACATCAATGCGGGAATATTCTGTTGGATAATGGGTTTTAATATGTTCCATAAAAATATTACCCATACCATAATGTCCCCATCAACGGCTTATTTCCATTCGAATGTGCATCCTGGATCCAAGGTTTCATTTTTAAAGAGGAGTATTAGCATAACCAGGTGATGAACAAGAAAACGTGATTTGTTAGATCATGCACTTTTCTTCCACTTTTCCAATGTTTAATTCAGATGTTTCTTGGAATATTGCAGATGCAGGTGGTAATTATCTGCCGTCGTCAGTGCAAGAGCATGACTCGGGCTCAAACTTCATAGTTCCATCCACAGTGTGCTTTAGAAACATTGCCTGGGCCTCCATTGTTTTCCTGGTGGTTACTTCAGCTGTTATAACTTTTCAGTCACGATAAACAATACGTACCAACCTCCATTATTCTCTAAATTTAATGTGCCTTCGATGGTATATTCCTGTCTGATGACTTGTCCTTTTACCATCAATATTATCGTATATTGACTTGTCGTTTTAGTATCTCGCTAAACACGTTGTTCATAATATTGGTGTTGTCAGTCGACAAGTCATAATAAATATCATAATCGAAGTCTAGTAAATGAGCAGCTTTTCAAATTATGCCATCATCCTTTTTGGAAAGCAAATTCATAGACACCGACTTAGCTGGCTGCGCATTGCCATTTGTTTTATTTTTACATGATCACATTGGTATATATGGAGGTTGATCATAATTAAGTGGCTCTTCGATATCTTTATATATATATATATATATATATATATATATATATATATATATATATATATATATATATATATATATATATATATATATATATATATATATATATATATACAATGGAAACAAAGTAAATTTAATTAAATTTTACATATTAATTTTCATTGTCTTTCAAAAAAAATATTATTTACTGCACTTATGTTTTGTTTCATTATGATTTTTAACTTAAGTTGTTAATTTAACTAAGACTTTCAGGCATAAAAATACAGTATTTTTTTCCGACACTTTTTATGTTTGACTTTTTAGAAGAATGCATAATATTATTGAAGGATCTGCTCGAAAGAGTAAATAATTTGTATACATTTTTCCATAAATATAAAATATTTTTCAACCTCAGAGATTTACTTCAAAGAATTACATTTTTCAAAGAATTCATTACTTCAAAGAATTTTAAAAACTATTCATAATTTATCGATGAAACACGAACTACACCACGTTGCATAATTATAGAACCACTATGTATTTTCAGCCTAACATACAGTAATTAGAATAAATGATTGAAATAAATATTTTTATTGAAAATAAACAAAATAAGAATGACAATAACAAGGTAAAAACATTACTCATGTTTATATTTTCATGTAATAAAATTAAAAATACAAATTTTAGGTTGCAAAATGATAGTACCACCCATACTTTTTAATGGAATAATCGATCCCAGAGATATATATATGCGCAGTTGGGTTTCAACAAACAGGTATATAAAAGCTTCTCGCGTTTTATTAACTAACCTAACCTTACTTGGATTTATTGTGAAAACGCATAATTTATTGATTTGAAAAGGTGTCACTAAGTATGGGAAAAAACCGTTATCTGATTTTGAAAAAGAACAAATTGCGGCTTTTAACCAAGCAAGATTGTGTTCACGGAATATAGCAAAACATATTGGGCGTTCACCACACGTGGTCAATAATTTTCTCCATTTTGGATCCAAATATGAGATAAAGAAATCCACTGGAAGACCTCGAAAGCTAGTAATGCGGCAAGAAAGGTTAGTTGTGAAGAAATTAAAAGCTGGTGAAATATTGAACAAAATATTACGAGACCCCACCATCAAAGTTCACAAGTCAACTTTATCCAGAATCGCTCGGCGGAACGAACATATTGAGTACACGAAAATGAAAACGCAACCGAGACTTAGAGATCTCCACAAACGAAAAAGGATGCAATGATCTAAAGATTACATGACTTGGAAAGAACAGAGGACTCAAGTAGTGTTCAGCGACGAAACAAAATTCAATCTAGATAGTCTTAAGGGGTGGGCATTCTATTCGAAGAATCTCCGAAATGAACCACACATTTTTTCTAAGAGACAGTGTAAGGGAGGATCGTTAATGGTTTGGGCTGGATTTGGCAATGCTGGGCGGACTAACATTGTCTTCCCTACTGGTTGAATGAGAGCAATAGACTATCAAGACTTGTTGGAAGAAAATATTTTGCCTTTTGGAGAAGAAATTGGAGGTTCAATTATGGAAATTCCAACAGGACATTCATGTTGCAAACTCGTCATGGGAATGGTTTTCTTACAACGACGTGCAGGTAATCGAATGGCCTGCTTGTTCTCCTGACATGAACCCCATGGAAAACGTCTGGGGTATTCTAAGCAGAGCCGTATATGCCAACGGCAAGCGGTGTATCAACGGTTCAACGGTTCAACAGTATTCAACGGTTCAAGAATTGAAAGACTCTATTATTACAGAATGGGAAAATCTGAATGCAGATGTATTCAAACACTTAGTCGAAAGCATGCCTAATCAAATTTTTGAACTTATAATCAAAAAGGGTGCTCTTACAAAGTATTAACTGAAAGTGGTTCTATCATTTTACAACCTAAAATTTGTATTTTTTATTTTATTACATGAAAATAAAAACATGAGTAATGTTTTTACTTTGTTAATGTCACTCTTATTTTGTATATTTTCAATAAATATATTTATTTCAATCATTTATTCCAATTACTGTATGCTAGGCTGAAAATACATGGAGGTTCTACCATTATGCAACGTGGTGTATTACTCCTATAAAAATGGTTAAATTGATTAACAAAGACTTTGCATATGTCGTAAGAAAAATATGTCCTTATAACTTAAAATCAATCTATTTCTAAAAAAAATTACATTACATGCCATCATTCGCCTATACGTTATTTTTAAAAATTTAATTTTTTTCTCTTTGTAGTTTCAGCACACTTCAAATATTGAACTTTTAAAAGTGTTACTTGTTAAAGTTTTATTCAGTAATAATTTTATTATTAAATTTATAAATTGTTTTTTTTTCCATATCTAATAGTCATTCATATTAGAAATCACAAATAGTAAATTGTAAAATTAAATGCAAATGTACTCCAATTTACAAATTTTTATTTTTATTTTGTATTCAATGACTTTTTCTTAGAAACTACAATACATATTTTTTATATTCTCCCCGCATGTTAATTATCTTAACAAAAAAATTTAATTTTTGGTCATTCAAGTAAGTATAAGATCAAAAGAAAGTAAACTTTTTTTCTTGCCACAAAATAAGATATAAAATAAATATATGTGTAACATTTTAATTAAATATGAAGTATTTTGTTTTATTATGAGGCATTTTGTATTTTTAAGAAAAGTAGGAAATATTTACAATTATATCACTAATTATTTTCTTTTATAAAATACACATATTTCACAATTAGTGTTAAGAAGCACAATAATAGAAAATATATGTATAGCTCCCTAAATATATAAGAAAAATATGAAATATACTTATTTTGGATATATATCTGCTTTAGACTTTTGAATATACTTAGCTAAGAACTATACTCACATTGATTCAATTTATACTTAAAATATTATTTTTATAAACTTTATAAACTACATAAAATTTGCTCACTAAACTAGTGAGCAAATGTTTTTGTAAATTTTATATTATATATTGTATCTATTTTTAAGATTTTGATTACTTTATAACAATACACTTTTTATATCTTATTCCATAGTATTTGAAAAGTTTAGAATAACCAAATGTAAACCAACTTATCAAATGTCAAACAAGTAATATAATAAAATATTAAGTAAAGACTTCAGTCGTAAATAACAACTTTTCTTCATATTTATGTATGTGAATGCTTGAATTGCATTGATGCAAACATTGATTGCTAATGATATTCCTAAATTCCTAACACTAATTTAATGAATTTGAAAATTTGCGAGACCATACGATAAATGAATTCAAAAGATGAACATCAACCTGTAAGAAATTTTCATTGTAATATTTTTAAGTATGTTTTCTGATAAAGGATATATTAAACAATGATAAAATTCACAATCAAAGAATAGCCACACTGAACGGAAATAGTGATAAAACATACTGAACACGGCGTTTTATCATCGTTTTTTATTAGATTTCAAGACTTAAAATATTTTAAATCGTTTCTTGTTTTTTTTATAATCCATTAGAAATTAGCATAATTCAAGGTGATTTTTTCATTTCCAATATATAATTATGACCCAAAAAGCATCTGAAAAATTAGAATTAATAGAGATGCATTAATAGAAGATCCATCTCTACAACTAAAATATAAGTCTAATCCGATTATTGAATATTGGAAATTAGCACCAGAATCAAAGTATCCTGAACTAAAAAAAGCTACTTATTGAATTATTTCAATATTCGGAACAAAATACTTATGTGAATCACATTTTATTCCACCTTAAATATCGTGAAATCCAAACAATATCAGTATTAACTAAGGAACATCTGAAAGAATTATTGAGAAGCTCTGTCACCAATCATTCACCAAATTTTAAAGAATTATCAAGAGAAGTAAAATAAATGTGTTTAATTTTTAATATTTAAATTCAATACACATATTTTGTAATTTTTTATATGTATTCAATAAATATAATTTCTGTAAAAAAATTTTATAATATCTTTTCTGCATACCTTTAAATACATATATAGTTGTGGCTAAATATGTAAAGCGAAAAATTTCAAATTTTGAAAATGGCTCGGACTATCAAGAAGCTTGGCCACTCCTGGAATATAGTATCCTAACATCATGTAATTACGTGTGTGGGAAATGTGAATATAACATCACCTGTGGAAAATGTGAATAACGATTCGAATTAACTTTCCTTATAATTTCTTTATAGAAATATTTTCTTCATAATTTTTTTTAAATTCACAAAATGTGAACAGAAGTAGTAGCTTTCAGAGTGAGAGAGAGAGAGAGAATGTGCTCTAGTACTTGCCTTCTTTATTCAAATAAAAGATATGTTTGCCATTTGATTAAATTATCGAAAATTGAATTACTATATAATGTAACATTATCTAAAGTTATTCAGTCGTTAATTTAAGAAACTTTAAGAATTACAAACAAAGCAGCCCCTCTCTTAAAGATATTCATGTAGATTTATCCAAAAGCTGAATTGTTTTCGCAATAAATTTCTGAAAAATATTTTTACTATCGCTTTATTCTAAGCAAAATTAATTCAATGGTTCAATTTGACTGGAAATAATTGCTGAAATGAACTTTTGTATAGTCAAATTTGAAAAGTAACTGAATCTTTCAAACTCATCAGTGGAAAAATAATTCTTTTTGAAAATTTAAAAAGTAAATTTACTAGTTTTTTTATGAAGTTTAAGAGAATAATGTTTTGTAAATTTTCATAAAAATGATTAACAATTTTTAATGCATTCCATGCGTTTAATAAAATATTAATTCAATAACAGTGCATTATTTTTAATGAATTCTATGATATTTCGTGAAGAATATAATAAAAAAAATGTAAGCTTATTAAAATTTAAAACTTCAAATAATATTAAAATCTGTCCCGTGTTAAATTAGGAAATTTAAAAATTACAGTATTTACTTCAAAGAAAAATTATTTTTAAAAATAACGCTTTATAGCACAACATTGATTACTTTTATTAACATATGAAAATCACTAATAGAATATCAACAATCATACAATGCATTTAGTGCGCTAACAATTAAAAAATGTTGTGACAAATTAAAAATTTAAAAGTTAAAATATATTAAATCGAAAGAGTAAATATTTTTTGGAAATTGTGATACATTTGATTATACTATAAAAGCTCTTAAAAATATATTTTAAAAATAAATTTTGATTAACAGTATTCTGTATAGTACTAAGAGTATCTTGGCATTTGTTTTAATGCATGAATATATTGAGTGACAATTTAGAAAGTGTATGGTCAGCTGTTGAGATTATATTATATTATAAACATACAGAAAACAGATATAATGACATAAATCAAACTAAACATTATTTGATTTAAAAGATTAATGCAATTTAATATAACAATAATAATGTATTAACTGTTGAAAAATAGTGAAAGTGAAAGCACAGAAGGAATTACAATCTAAACATCAGATCAAAAGTACACTCAGTGTCCATAAATTAAGGATAATTCAAATTCAAGCAAAGAAAGAGACAGAAGCAAAACAAATGGGACTTATTTGTAAAGTCTATTTATTAAACAAAAGGTAAAGAGCAAAAAATATGCAAAATGTTTGACATCATTAATAAAAATTGCGACTTTTACTCCCTGGTGCAAATTTCAAAAAAAGAACCTGTATACAAAAACCAATATAACATGGTTGGTATGATGGTTAAAATACATATAGAGTATGCTCCACAGACGATGCAATATAGGCCGTACAACCCTAGGCATGCTGAGTATCAAATTATCGATCTGATCTTCGGGAATATTACACCACCCATCAAGCAATGCTCTCCGAAGTTCCGGTAGAAATGTGAAAGGGATTGACGGGCTGCAATTCGTCTGCCAAATATGTCCTACTATATGTCCAAATATGTCGTAAGCTCTATTGAATTCAAGCCTGGTGAGTATGCTGGCCAGTCTATAAGGGTGATATCCTCCGGTTGAAGTCATTCATCTACTGTGTTTGCACGGTGGGGATGGGTGTTGTCATCCATAAACAGAGTATTCTGCACCAATGGCACCCCGAAAAAAACGTATATGTTGTTCCAGAATGACATCCCCATAGATGGGGCCTGTCATGGTTACATTCAGAACATGCAGGTTAGTTCTGGAACCCAGAATAATTCCTCCCCAAATGACTAATCCTGCACCACCGTAACGGTGTTCAATGGTGTTCTCTTGGTGGTAACGGGTACCTGGCCCTCTCTATATGAAAGTCCGGTAAGAATCAGACTGAAAGCTATACCTGGACTCGTCAGAAAACATCACACAAGACCACTGTTGTGGTTTCCCCAATCCATTCTTTCTTCTCCAGGCTAACCACAGGCGACAGTGAGTTGCAGTAAGTGGAACACATCTGACAGGCCTACGAGCATATAGACCAAATTGCCTTAAGCATCTGTACACGATCTGCCTAGAAACTGTCGTATCGGTAGCTGAAGAGAGCTGACAAGACAAGTCTGATGCTGTGATCTATCTGTTTCTTTTGGTAATAACAGCCAAATACCGGTCTTCATTCGGCGTTGTAAATCGGGGGGCAACCTGTGCTGTAACGTCTACTCATATTACCATAATCTTGGAACTGTTGCCAAAGCCTGGAGATGACACTCTGGGTGATTCCAAGTTCCTCGGATACATCCGGCTGTGTACGTCCATATTTCAGACGGCCGATAATTCTAACACGTAAAACATCATCCAAATGCGTTTTTTGTGCCATAACTATGCGGTTGTTGCACTGAAAGACTTTTAAATCTCTTGTGAACAATTTTACTTCTTTAGCAACCATTCCTTATATACCCCTCTCTTACACTCTCGTCATTGTGACATACTACCAACGCCATCTTGTGGTTTCTTATAATTTGCATATTATTCTTCAAGATGTGTGTGATGATGGTACACATGTGAAATTTTTATTTCGTAGTTCAATTTCTGCGTGTTTTTTAATTATTCCTAATTTATGGACATGAGTGTAGAATGTTAATTTTTTTATTATAGCACACATTTATTAAAGCTTTTGCGTAATTTTGTAACTAAATGATATGAAAATGTTTTTAAAAATAATATGTTATAAGAAAGATGTATTCAGATTTATTTTACATTTTTGAATTATCAGTTAATCTAAAAAAATTGTTTTCTTAGATTAACTATATACATCTCTTCAAACTCCTTTCGTCATCCGGATATTCAAAACAAGTATTTTTTAAAATATTTTATGGATTTTATTTTTTAAACAGTTTTGTCAGAGTAATCGACTTCTCAAATTAATTTTAATATTTTATATTATTCTTTATCTATAATAAATTATTTCAGTTTAATTAGATAAAAATATCTTTATTATATTTTAATCCATATTACATTTACAATTTTCATAACACAAATGTAAATACTATTGATTTAAAATACTTATTCTATATATTTTCTTGAATACAAAATAAAACTATGAAGCATTTCTATCCGGATATTACTTCAACATTTTTATTCTTTTTAAAACTATAATCCAGTTTAAATATATGAAAACATCAGCCTTTTAAAGTGATATAAAAATACTTCAAGTTTTTTTCAGTAAGGGAATAATTTTTGAATGAATTATGCATGGAAACTTTCCTCCAGCAAAAAAATGTTTTTTTTTCTTACTAAATTTACAACCTTCTTAAATTAGTTTTCCTTTATAAAATAAGTTTAAGACATTTGCATAACACTTACCATTCAGTCATAAAATATCAGCAGGTACATTCTAATAGAGATTTGGTTTTCGAAAAGAATTTTTATGAAAACTTCTAGTAATAAATTAGAATGAATTAAAATAGAATTTTTAAGTTACTTTATCTCTGATGGTTTCTGAAAGGAACTTTTATAATCATTAAAAATATTTGTTTTTATAATACTATTTATAAAACATGTTATAATTATAACTGTAATATATCTTGATAATTGATTACCTATGGTATTTCATGTAATTTTTATATTTATAATATGAATTATAATTAACACGGAAATGATTTTAACAAACATATTTGATATTATTTTGTGTACTTAGGATATTTTAGTAAAACTTTTTAATGAGTAAACTGCTTGTGAAATGTTTGAGATTAATTTAAATTATAACTTTGCATTTTCCCTTGCCTATTTATGCCATTCTGTCTCTCTCACTAAGCACACTCATATTATCTTCAATTTTTAATCATTATAAGGCAAGTTATAAGGTAGGAACTTTTTCTTAGTTGACAGTAGTCTTCCAAATTTTATTTTGTTAACAGCATAGGTACATTGCACTCCTTTAAATAATAATATAGATACATTATTCTCCATCTAATAGCAGCACAGATACATTATGCTCCATTCAATCACAGCATAGATACAGCATGTTCTATTTAATAACAACATAAGTACAAAAGTTAAAAAAAGTTAAATAAAGATATATCGCAGTAAATTGAAATTTATCACTATAAAAATAATTTCTTTTTTTAATTGTAAAGAAGTTGCAATTGTATGATTTCTTTGATTAGATTGATTTACTTTCAAAAATCTAAATATTACGTTTTGTAATTTACATTCTAATTTACAATTTAGATAAACATTTTCACCAAGCTTATATTTTTAAAAAAATCTCAGGAAAGAAAAAATCCTCATCTATGAAAATCTTTTGATCATTAAAGGTAAAATGGGAATCTTATAATTCATGTGTTTTGATTTTTCAATAACTTTTAAATATTATAATAATATAAATTTATTAATTTTAAAATATTCTGTGTGGTATTTTATTTGCCTAGTTATGTGCTACAACAACAATATAATCAATGAAATAAATATGATTGGAGATGGATATTTATTTACTCATAAAAAGAATAATAAACAAACTTCAATTTTCAGATACTGAAAACCCAATATTAAATATATATTTCATTTTTTAATTGCCGGTAAAATTTAATTTGGTTACGAAACGATTGTTTTCATAATTTAATCAGAAAATTCATTGTATTTCGTATAATGTTTTAGCGTAAATGTATTATATCCCAATAATCTTAATTTTTAATAAAATAAATATTTTATGTTTTAAATATGTTAATTATTAGAAAATGACTTGTGACACAGAATAAATTGATCTTTCTTAAGCTGCCTTCCTCCTTCATATAGGCTAAATAAGAATTTTAAATTTATCTATCATAGATTTTCGTTCACTCACTCTCTCAATTATCTTTTCTCAATGTTTCTTTTTATCCGTAGAGAGTTTATTTTTAAATTTATCTCCCTATGCTTCTACTTAAATAGAAAACTTAATATTTATGTATGTTAGCTTTTTCTTTATGAGTAGAGAGATCATTTTAAAATTAATCTCTTTCTTAACCTCTCATTCTCTCTCTATAGAGAATTTAAAATTTATCTTTATCAACTTTTCTCTCTGTTAGTAGCTTATTTTTGAATTTTTTTCACGCCTTTCACATTTGTCAGTAGAGAAAAGAGGTGAATTTGTAAATTTAAATTCTCCTCTTTAGCATTAAAACTTTTCTTTATCATATTACGAATCAAATATCTATATAAAAACGTATTCGACAGAATCTTAAAAAATTAACCTATAAACAATTCTTTTAAAATGAATTTTATTTTTTTAAATACAGCAATAGAATAACTGAAATAAAAGTACAAGACAAATCCTTTCATTCTTTATCCTAGAATAACAATATTAAGAAAGTCTTTTCAGATCAGAAAAGAAAACTTAATCCATTTTTGAAACTGAATCAAGCATTCAGATTTTGTATTTTCTTGTCAAGAAATTGAAGAATTATAATCTTAAAATACTAAAACATTATCTCTTAATGCTTAATATAAGTAGCCATAGAATTTTTTATAGAAGGAAAACGAGTGCATAAAAATCCTATAAACCACTATTTTAAGAAAGTTTAACATATTTTCTACTTTTGTGCGTATTTTGTTATGACACATTAAAGAATTTGATGATGTTTATGAACTTTTATAGTTGTTAAAAAACTACATTAGGAATATTTATATTTACTTAAAAAATTAAATTATGTTTATGTATCACATAAAATCATACGCGATTCAAAAATATCGTTCAAGCAACTTTTATTTTTATGATTTTATATGATTTATGCACAAATTTTACATATCAATATAACTGTAAAAAAACAATGATTATTCATATAAAATTATGAAACCGAAATTCAAAATTGGTTCATCAGAGCTTTATCTGGGATTATGACTTTCATAAATGTTAAAAAACTTAATTTGCATAATTTATTATTTGTGCACCAAAAAGGAATGGTTAAAGTTAAGCATAAAAAATATCAGCTTTTCTTTGCTGTTATTAGTTATAATCAGAAATGAATGAGTGGGAATTTTGATTAAAAGGAATATCAATTATTTTAAATGAAACATTACTTTTTAATTAGTATATTAGTGGAAGGAAACATTTCTTTTGCTAATTCCTTTCTTGTAAAAAATTTAAGACTAAAACATTTAAATTTTTTTAGTGCTTAACGACATTAATGGTACTGAAAGTGCTTAGTACAAAGGACCTGCACATTTATAGCTTCAACATCTTCAATTGATCCATTAGTCGTTAAAGGAAAGAATTCAAGTAATTGGATGTCTATAAACTTTAAGACTTTACTAAGGCTTAGAACTTATCATTAATCACTTAAAGTCTTTGATTTTTTCTAATGTAGCATTTTTTTATTATAAGTTCTGTTTTCTTATTTTTATTTAACTTGTATCTTAAATCATTAAAGATTAATCGTCAGGCAATTGCTCAAATGATTTTATTCAGAGCAATACCAATTTTTTTCTGATAGTTATATATCAAATAAAAGTTAATATATAAAATATTTAATTTGATTTTGTATATGTAACAAAATATTTTAAGAGATATATTAAAATAAACTAGTGTCATTGCACCTAAGGTATTGGTTGAAATGTTACTTTACATGTTGTTTATTTTTACAGAATTATGCCATATATCTGAATTAAATTTATCAACTGTAATCAATTTAATATGTTTAACTAGAGATTTTCAGTTTTTATATAAATAAATTCAAATAAATCCTGTTTTGTGGGTTCGGTAAAAAACCGGATAACTCTTTGTTGTAAGAAAAATATAGCGATAAAATTTAATTTATCTTAGTTTAGCTTTTGTCTAGTAGACATCTTGTTAGTCACATCTTGGCGCCTATTAGGCATAAAAAATCATCAAAAATCAAAAGGTACTCGATTGTAAACTTTTACCTATATACAAACTTTTATAGATTAAATTTAATTAAATTTATTATTTATCAAAATAATTATCATTAGGTATGAATATAAGAAATAATTTTCTGTACATAACTACCATAAATTTAAATGTTATGCAAATCTGATTTCGACCACAAACATTTTCAGTGTTTTTGCCAAACAAGCTATCATTCACTCGGTTTACTTTTTAGAGCTACTCTGTTAGTGTGAAAAGAGATTACTTTATTTTATTTAATATGAGAAAGATATTTATTTTATTCATATAAAGTCTATATGTAATTCATTTAATATGAGTAAAATATATTAAAACAAATCTTGAAGGTTTTTTCAAATTTTTTCCAATGAATACTTATGAAGAGAATATAAAATTTTGAATTCTTGGCAAATTTTGGCATATCAGTGAACCTGCATCCCATTTCATTAATTTATAATTGTAATTATAATTCAAAAGTGTAAAATAATAAAATCACATTAAAACAATTATTTAATGAAATAAAAATTAATTTAAATTTAAAATAAAATTTGTATCTATTTTATTAAATATTTTTAAGTATGATTTTAATTTTTTATTTTTTAGTTTAATAATTTTTTTTAATTAATGTTTGAATAAAATGTTTTTAAAAATAAAATTAAAGTATATTTAAAAATGGAAACAAAAATTGCATCTTTAACAAGAACTTAATTAACCCCTTCTTTCTCATTCCCTTCAAACTCACAGCTTTCGACCCTATTTTTCGTGCCCGTTCCGGGCTAGAATGTTCGAAAATAATGCACAAAAAAAAGAAACACTCTTTTTCTATACTATGAAGAATATTTTTTTCCTGTTTTATACACCAGATGGCAATACTAAACTTTTTTAAATGTAATTGGAGATTGCTTATTTTGTGTTAGATGTCAGTACACTATATAAATTTCTTGAAAAATAATAGACGCATTATGACCGTTTTCTTAAAAATTATACGATCGTTGAGGGATTAATAAAATATAATGTAACAAAAAATAATGATGTATGTGATTTATGATGGTAAATAATTAGAAAAGTAATTATACTAAAATTTTTAATTTTTAATGTTATATTTAAATTTATAACATTTTGTTTTTAACATAAATTCTGATTTTTGAATTCTTTAAAAAATGAAATAAAACTGAAAATTTTTTGTCATGAATATTTTAAAAACAAATTTTATAAAAACGACTTAAAAATTTAAAACGTGTATTTGCTGAAATATAGTATCAAAAATGCAAACATTTTGTCTCTAAGCACACAAAGGCTTTAAATAAATATCATTTCTTAAAAAAATGAACCATGGAATTAATTTGTTTTCTTGTTTTCAGAATAATGGGAAGTTGAGTAGTAAATTGAGGCCTCATTATGTAAAATAATATGTTTTACTCTATTAGTATTTACAACATATAATGTAAATATAATAATAAATTATTTACTATTAGGATTTATAATAGTACTTTAAAAGTAATTATTTCTGAAAATTGTTTCAGAAAAAAATTTTGACATTCATTATTGCTTTAAATGTTGATATTCTTTGATTTGATGTTTCTATATTGCTATCTATATATTACAAGAAAAATATATGCAAAAAAGATTATTTACCTGCAACTATATAGGAAACAATTTTGAAAACAAAAAACTCAAATATAACCCCTAACAAAAGTAATACATTTCTAAAAACACTAACTACTAACGAAAGAAAAATAATGTAAAGAGTGAATATAATCTAGAATGATTCTCAATGAATACTGGTAAATAAATGATTGATTTGTTTTCAAAAACGTTTTTTGAAAAATTAGTTTCTATAAATAAATTGCATGAAAATAATTAAAAACTTTAAAAAATGAAAAATATCTTTCAGAATATTAAGTATTAAAAATATTTATCTGTGATAGTAAAATATCAAAGTTATTCTCATGTATTCAATTTCTTATTAACATCAAATCTTTTTTCTCTCTTAGTAAAAAAGATAATATTAATTTCGATTTGTTTAAATTTTAGTTTATTAAGAAAATTAGGATTTTTTTCTTAAATTGAAACGTTTTCTAGACAATAATTTCAATAGAGTTTTGAATTTGTAAGAACAGTTCTCACTTTATCATGCATTGTACTCGTTGCAAGTTTGGTCCAGCTGATAGTTGCAGTCATCTGATATACAATTAAATATCTTCCAGAAATTTCTTCAAAAATTGAAATGTTATAGGAAACAAATTACGCAATAAAAAGGCCACCATGTACTCAGCAAAATTAACATTTTAGTTTCTTTAATCAAAAATCAAATGATAGAACATCTAATTTAGTTAGATATAACTTTGTCCATTTTTATTCAAAGTAAAAACTTTTCTGGACATATTTTCCAGTTGGCGATGAGATTAATATTATTTTAAAATATAATATCACAGAGTTCATCATGCACTCAGTTATTATTTTTAGAAAAAAACTAAGGCATGTGCATGAAAAATTATTCTTTTAATATAGTAGAATTACAAATCAATTTTTCGAGTTTAGAGAAAAAATTAAAGAAAACTAAAACTTTTTAAATAAACAATGCTGTATAAATGTCATTATCATTGCACTTTTGTTTTAATAAAATAAATCATAGTTATTTATTAAAATCTATTTGATAAAATTAATTTTTATGAACTTATATATAAATGACTAAATTATCAATTTGGTGTGAATGGTTAAACTAAATGATTAAACTATTAATTCTTACTTTGTAATCAATAACAAATAGTCTGATACTAAAAAATCAACCTTGAGCATATAATTTAGATAGTATTATTTTAAAACTTACTCCTTTTTATTTTATTTATGAATTTCGTCATGCGATAGACTTGAAGTTTTGTGCATCTAACAATGTAATTTCCATCATGCTTCCAAAATACCTTACAAGTGGGATTTAGAGTAACGTCACAAGAACAAGGTAATCAAAGATTATAAAATGATGCCATGTATCGCTTAAATTGCATAGAAACTATGCAATTTACACTAAAATGATTAAGATAGAAATTTGTTTCGATCTGCTTTTCAGATGCCAATATTTAGGACCTTTTTTGACTTAAAAATAAATTTATTTTCAGTGTGATATATTTAAAATAATTATATATTACGGAGCAATTTATTTCACTAAAATCATCATGGGACCATATTTATTAATAAATATTGACACAGAAATATTTTTGTAAGAAATAAATACAAACATTTTATAAAAACGCTTAATTCCTTTTTCCTTAAAGTTTAGAAAACTTTGCGATTTTAAATAAGGTTATTCTTATTAATTTAGGCTAGGTATTACGTGAAATTAAGTCTGACGGAAAAATACACTTAATTAAATTATAAGCTGTTTTTTTTAACTTTATTTATTTCATATGAAAAAAGCAATTTAGTTTTATGATGACTTTCATAATGAGTGATAAAAAAATTAGATTTCCTAAACTAACCATTCTATTTAAGAAGAAGGAATATAATCCAGAGTAAAATAAATAAATTAGAAAGAATCTGAGAATAAAAAATCAATACAATAAATTAATGCATGTAAGTTCATTTAAAATAAATATTTGTTTTGTTATTTGTTGGTTTTGTAATAAGTAATGCTTTTCAATAAATTTTCTTAGATTTGTCGGATTGAAAATTATATACAAATCTTTATATATTACGTACAAGCACACACATACACACACTGATAAATATCAGTTTTTATGAAACATATTGCTTAATGTCAAAGTAAATGCTAGAATACAATACATATTATAATGATATATAACATATTTTGGAGGCATATTAGTATCTTTGATATAGGCCTGGAAAATTATTAATCTTTAATAATTATTAAAACATTTTACATTAAAACGTTCAAAGTATTTGTTCTTTAATTAAATGAAAAATAACTATAATTTATTGCTTGATATACTTTTATTGTTGTTGTTGTCGTATGACAAGTGCAAAAAAAAAAGGTAAAAAAAAGACAAGTCATATGGGACCAAAGGCATGGAGCACTGCCCTGGCCACATCTTCAACTTTTTCGGTATAAAGGGTGTCATGGCAGCAGTAGGGGTCGATGCTGAAGAGGGTCGAGGCTACAGAGATGCTTCGGATCCAATGGAACTCCTGTTCAGTGTCTGCATTCTGCGTATGTTCTAGATATTCCACATTCTGCTGATGGTAGAGGTGATACCACCTTAGGATTAAGTTCCGGTTAGCACCATTTTTCCGTAGTCCTCCGTAGAGCTTATGCCTATTTAATTATTTAAATGAATAAAGCACGCAATGAATTTTAAATTTTGAAGCAAAAATCTCAAATAATTACTTGCTGTTTCCACGTTTTAGTATATTTTATAATTTTAAAGTGATTTATGAGTTTAAAATGAATTCTGATAATAAATTTTGCGTAAGAAAATTTTTATTACCATGACATCTAATTTATAATACTTATGAAACCATTAATTAATAAATCGTAGAATGTTCTGAACAGGAAACTATTAGAAACATTTCTATTCACAAGGAAATAAGATTGCATTTGAAATTAATTATTTGTATTTGTTTCTATTTTATTAAGATGATTGATTCCTACTAAATATTATTTTTACCATTTTTTTGGAACAGCAAAGATTGTTTGCTCCGTTTTTTTTATCGTATCTGTGTTTACTTCGAGAATTTGTAATAAATCTCTTAAATTTCCTTTACAAATTTATGCTAATTTGTTACAAAAAGTTTCACTGTGTATGCTAATATTCCCTTTCTTTGCACATTGTTGTGATTCAAAATATATAATATTTATCCTATTAATTTCTTAATATTTAATTTACTTCGTGTTTCGTATTGAGTGCCAATAAGTTCTAACTAAATATATTTACTTAATGATTGCAGTTAATTAATTTGATTTACAAATTAATTCAATTAATAAGTTTGATTGATTTATTGATTAGAAAAGTAAACACTCTAAAAATAACTAGATTTATTTAAAGTTCATTGTAAATAGTAGAAAACAATTATTGCAATCATTGCTTTTATGAAAAATTTTGTAATTTTTTAGAAATCTCTTTATGGAGGCTTTGAAGTACAAATGTTGGTTAAAATGTGATCCAATCACAGGCTTATACTTTACAAACTAATATCTTTCAGAAGTCCATCAGAAGAAATAGGTAATGACAGACTTATTATTTTTTATGGATGTTCAGGTATATGCCATTAAATCCACTGTATTTTGAGAAACGGAAATATTTTAAAATGTTTTAATGCGAGATGAACAAAATTTTAACAATTACAGAATTTTTAATTGTTGAAAAATGACTTCTTCTATGATTATCATCTTTTCATATATGTTTATGTTGAAGATGTTACTAACATATCTTGTTAGCATTTTATCAACAATTAAATGTAATAAATGTTTTCGACTAAATACTTGAAAAATGCATAACTGTGTTGTATGATGTCCACCATATTTATGGAGTCGATTTTCTATAACGATAGTTACTGGCAGTTTCTTCTCTATACATAAAAATTGTAAAACACAACAGATATTAAATTTATCATGTAAGAGGATTCCTGAAGTCAATCATTTTGAAGCATGATGGTGCTCGTCCACACACTTTATGCACAGCAGCAGATGATCTGCTGTACGTATAATTTAAACTCTCTGTTTCAGCTTTCTTCTTATTTCTCCATTGCCGAATCTTCCAATTTTTATTTTTTCCATTATTCAAGAGAATATTCAAAGGGTTTTGACACTTTAAACCAGATGAAAATAATTTCCTTGTCACTGATTTAAGTGAAGTCCAAAAAGTGTTTGTGTAATGGAATGAAAAGGTTTATTACAAGTTGAGAAAAATACATTGACATATACGGTGACTCAATAAAAAAATTGTATTTTGAAGGTTATGGTTTGTTTATTAAATACACTTTTTGTATATTTTTATACTGTTTAATTTTAAAAGAATTTTATGAACATATATGGATTATTTTAGCGTATATATATATATATATATATATATATATATATATATATATACATATATATATATATATATATATATATATATATATATATATATATATATATATATATATATATATATATATATATATATATATATATATATATATATATATATGTATATATATATGTATATATATATATATATATATATATATATATATATATATATATATATATATATATATATATATATATATATATATATATATATATATATATATATATATATATGTATATATATATATATATATATATATATATATATATATATATATATATATATATATATATATATATATATATATATATATATATATATATATATATATATATATATATATATATATATATATATATATATATATATATATATATATATATGTATATATTTATATATTATAAAAAATAAATTTTTTCTATTTTACTTATAAAATGTACTTATAATATACTATTTTACTAATAATATATACTTAACAATTATTTTAATTTTTTATAATTTTCATAACAAAATATTGAAAAAAGTAACTTTATAAAACTCTAAAATATTTCATAATATTTATTCCTTTTTACTTTATACTTAAATATTTACAAAGTAACTAATGGCTTGCATATTAATCAGTTATTTTATCAAAAGTAAAAATAATTAATTCAATACTATACCTCATTAAAAAATTACAGTTGAGTGTACAAATCTCTAAATATTTAAATAAACCTATCTAAAATATTTTTCTAAATGATCTGTAGAAAAGTATTTAGAAACATTTTTATACTCTACAGATTGAAATAGCAAAAGAAAAGTTCTATGTATGTAAATTTTAAATTAGTTAAAAAAAGGCCTTTTTAGTACAAGAACACACACATTAATCATGGCTTAGAAATTTGACGCTTTTTATAGCTGCTTGCTATTTCTCCAAATAAAAATTGTGTTTATTTTTAGACGTTTTTCATTTCTTTAGAAATGAAAGTAATTTAAGTGTGTGTAAATGTTTTTAACGTTTCATATCTGCAACATTTTGTTAAATAAAATAAAATAAAACTAAGATGTTTGAAAGAAAAATTTTTAATGAGGGAATCATCTTAAAATGATCTAAATTAAATATCTTAGGTGATGTAAAGGAATTGAATACCATAAAATTAATTTTTTTAAATAAGCAATTAACAAGAAAACTGCATTGCATTTCAGTTAAACATCGTATGAAAAGCTAAGCTGTTTGTCTGATATAATTTTAATTTAGATATACTGTAATGTAAATTTGAAGTTCACAAAGGTATGCATGTAAAAACGGATTATACGGATTATAAAAACTTTGTAAATGCGGAAAATGTTGTTTCTTCTGAAAATTCACTTCAAAGAAATTTCAAAGATTTATAAATGATACTATGATATAATATATACACACATATACACATACATACATATATATATATACACACACACACACATACATATACACATATATATATATATATATATATATATATATATATATATATATATATATATATATATATATATATATATATATATATATATATATATATATAATCTACTCGACATTATTGTTAATAATACTCTCTCGAAGTTTCTCTCAACGAGATTCATATTATTAGCATAACATGAAATTTGTAAATCGTCAATATACTTTTTTGCGCAGCTTATCCGATTATTGATAAAATAGGATTGTTAGCTCAAGACAAAAAGTGTTACACTTAAAATAGATATCTGAGAAATTCCTCCATCTTGAAAAAAAGTGTTGGAATAAATGTTTGTCAAGCAATAGTTTTTGTTTAAAAATTTTAAATAAAAATTGATAAATTTCCTCTAAAACCAAGCTCGCAAAAATTTTTTAAAATATCATATCTCCAAGTATAGGCCTTATAACATTAAAGAAAATCGACACTAAATAATTTCACAGTAAAAATGAAACAGGTATATCTGTTTGTAGTGACATTAAATAATCAATTGTTAATCGTGACATTCTAAAGCTACTTTGAAAAGGAGAGATATATTCACTCTTTTTCTGGATGTAAAATAAATGTACATTAGTAACTCTTTTGAAAAATTTAGACCGGCAGCTAGCACAGGCTATTAGTCTGTAATTTTGTGGATTTTTACCGGACTTTAATATTGGAAAAGGCATGTCTCCAATTATCTGGGAACACATGTTCTTTCCAGTTGCTATTAAACGTGTAAAGAAAATTTTAAATGGCTTTTCAGAGAGAGGTTAAAGCATAGAGTAGGTTATTCCATCGGGTATGTTTGACAATGATAATGCTTTACGTGATTCAAGAATTGTTAGATCAGTGCTGTAAGACAAATGGTTTGTAATTTGAAATATTAAATTAATCCGTTTAGTAAGTTTTTTATGTGTGAAAAAAGATTCTATATAATTATTTGCTGAGCAAATAGAGACTAATGATTCAGCAAAAACATTTACTATTTCCGAAGTATTATGTACTGCCAGAATATTTTTCAGCAAACATACATTCTCGTCACATTACAGATGAGGAAACCTCGTGGGAAACCGAGAGAGCAACATCTCCAGATGTTCGGACACATCAATTTTCATTATAATTTCTAATAAGACTCTATCGTTTAAACTTTAATGAATCGATAGCTTTTAATTACATTTCTTTTAGTGCAATGCAAATCGGATATATTTTATAGATCAAGCCTTTTATATGGCAGATTTTGCTACGAGAGCCACTATACTTCCATAACATCAATGACCTCCAGAACAGCTTTTATTCGATTGCTTTCTTTGTTATTCCTTTCAGGCCTTTAAAAATGGTCGAAGAAGTAAGAGATAAGCCAATTTTCTTATCTAATTTAGAAGGAGATATAGCAAATGTTCTTTTTTGAAGTTTTTTTCAAAAGATATTGGTTTATTTTCGTTTTTGTATTGTCAGTTTTAGATTTATTAGAAGTTGATGCCTTCTTTTTTGTGCTACGCATGACCAGATCATGTACATCACCATTAAGAATAATAGTATTTCTGACATTTAAAACATATAAGAAGGTTAAGAATGTATGGATGAAGTTTGCAACTTACATCACCTGCATTTAGGGATTTTGATAATATTGGTGTCTGAAAAATTAAGACAACATATTAAAAAGGAAAATGTCTACCGTGACGTTGAATGTTATGAATACAATGTGCAATACGAAATTTTTGATTACGAAGTTCTCCCAAAAATTCTGTTTTTAAAACATATATGAAATCCTGGTTAGAAAGAACAAGACCACATTCATTTAAAGTTTAATTCGACTGAAAATGATTCCAAATTTTTTAATACAGATTACCAAAGCTTTTTTCGAGTCAACTTGAACAAAAAGGTCTCCAGGTCGAAATTTTTTAAAGTTTTGTATGCTACCAATAGCTGATATCAGAAACATTTGTACTAGAAAAGGTGATACTGCCAGAAAAGTGTTAGGAATATTTATCCACATATAACGAGTAGATGAACTGGCTTCATTGACGAAAGACATAGAGGCCATAGGATATTTATCAAGGTTCAGCCTCTACGGCACCGCCCATCACTCAACTCTACAAGGAATGGCAGCCACCGGTTTTGGACATCTGCAGCCTTAACGTCTACGATGATGCTAG
Organism: Latrodectus hesperus; assembly: GCA_037975125.1. NCBI lineage: Eukaryota > Metazoa > Arthropoda > Arachnida > Araneae > Theridiidae > Latrodectus > Latrodectus hesperus. The sequence continues at coordinate 90,716,865 of CM075850.1, forward strand.
CCGACACCTATACGCTCCCAGTGATCACCAATAACGCCTTACCAAAGGATATGACGCACAAGGTACCATCCAATTGAAATAGAAATACCACAGTGTACCACCCATCTAAAGAGTTGCCGTGCTCTCTTTAGATGTATTACAAATATATATATATATATATATATATATATATATATATATATATATATATATATATATATATATATATATATATATATATATATATATATATATATATATATATATATTACAAATACAAATATATTTATATTATTCTTTTATTTTTTAAAAGAACGTAATAGTTTTCTCAGAAGCAAATACGAAATATAAAAAATTAACATCGATAATCATAAAACTGCGTTAAAAATTCGGATATTAATTCTCTAAAATTTATTGATAAAGGCAAACATTCTTTTCAGTTTAAATCATTCGAACGTTATTAATTTTTATAAATTTGATGAATAGTTTTTTTATGAATTTTCAGACGTTTTAAATGTATGCATTTCATTATTGTTTTTATAATGAAGTGGTATAATTTTGATTAATTATTAATAAATTAATTTTTTAAGTAGTTTTGTTAAAAAGCAATTGAAAGACAGCTTTAAGCGATTTATGTAGCGTAAAGCAGTATGACAACCAAATAAATTTATTTTGAATAATAAATGCAACATTCTTACTAATCATTTATTTGTATTTTTCATGCTTTCTTATTTACTTTGTTGCTTAGCTAATTTATTTAGTATTTAATAAACATCTGTATTTAGATTATTCAGAACTTCTTAATAATTATTTAAAAGGAAAAGGATTTCAAAACTAAGTAATAAAATTATATTTATATCTTTTTTTTAATTTATGTAACAAAAAAATCTCCTTATAAAGGAAGAAAATGTAAAAAAATTCGAAATTATCAAATTCTAAGTCAATATTACGAACTTGGGAATGAAATAAACTTATTTTATCCAGTATGACAAAAAATAATACAATTGGATTCTGATTTTGATTAAAAGAAGTTTCGTATATTTAAGAAATGTAAATTTTGTAATCTTTAAAATCCATTATATTAAATTACTGATGTGTTTTAAGATGATAATATAATTTTAATAAAATGGTAATTAATGTTTAGTTTTTAGCATCCACATGGTAACTTAAATATTTACGAATTCCAACCCTCAAAAATAAAATTTTATGAATTGTACTTGATAAATCAAGGATACATATGTGTAGCTATTGTCAACTCTAGCCTAATTTCTGTTATTTTCTTGCAAAATTGATTGCATTGAAATGTAACAATGTAATCTGTAACATAGTATTTATGAAAAGCCAATAAAAATGTCCATTAGTCACATTCAACACAATAGTAGAAAAGGAATAACATGAATATAAAGAACCACTAAAAAGAAATATTGTATTCTGTCGAGACAAAAAATATATTATGCATCGAATAATACAATCATTATGGATGATGTTTCTCAAAAGGGAAATATGTATAGAGATTAATAAATTTGTCTGTTGTTTACTCAAATAATGACTGAAATAATTGAATCGATTTTTTTGCGTTCTTTTCTTATAATTTAAGGAAAATAGAATGTATTCAAGAGAAATATATAGTTTGTAAAGCTTAGAGATTACGTATGTAAACACGCAAAAAAACAGGATTTAAAATAGAGAGAATATTTTATCTGCGAATACTAAAGATTATTATTAGTACGTTATTATCAGTCAAAATTAAATAAAAATTTATAGAAGTTTCTTCAAAGTGTTAGAAATGTAATGAAAAATTCTATTTGCAAAATGTGTGAAAATATATACATACCAACAGCAGGCTGACAAGGCCTTTTTGTAGATTAAATTTGGCGATATGTATTAAAATATTCTATTAAAATTACAGTAATAATGTTATTTTAAATTTTTGCGGTTATGTTAATTAAGAGATAATTAACTGGCCCAGATTGTAATGTATTGTATTACTAACTATACTAAGTATGGATTTTTTTGATAATTACAAAGTTTATTTGATAAAGATTGTTTTCTTACTGGTAATAATTATATTTTTTAAGGCAACTTTTCTTTTCTATTGATGTTTGATTCAATTAATTGTTGATATTTGTGAGTACTGTATAGCATCCGCAATTTCTTCTCTTGACATTAGTGACTGTATTTTCTTTTTTCACGCGTGTAAAGTAACCAATTCTTTTCTTCTCTTAATGTTTTTTCTTTAAATATAAACCACGGTGAATTTCTTAGATACTCTCTTATTTAAAAAAAACAATTATTGTGACTTATATTTTTTGAGAATTTTATACATTTCAAATAAAAAATTTTTTATGCATTTCATTTATATTAATGCCATATCCAATATTTCCTCTATTTATTTTGTCAAACTTACCCTTACATTTTACACACTTAAATTTTGCTAATTTCTCTTTTTGTTTCATTTGAAATACTTGTAATATTAATTTAAAGATGCCTTTTTAAACAAATTCACTTTATAATATCAATTATGACTACATATTTAAGATTATAAGGTGAAATTGTTTCACTTAAATACAATATCAAGATGTCAACTATTTATAATTATGTATTATATATTATGATTAAGGATATTCTTTCAGAATATTATTTCAGAATATATTAAGGATATTCTTTCAGAAGAGTAATATTTTGCTGTCTAATTTTAAAATCACCATTTTAATAAAAATATAAAAATTTATTGGAATATTCTTAGGGGAAAGCAATAACCACAATTGATTTATTATAAGAAATAATTTACTAAGTTTACGATTTTCATTTGATTGTATGAATATTTTATTTTATATTATGGATACATAAATACGCACTTGGAAAATCTTTTTATTTTCTTTCATTCATTAAATATGGTTTTATAAATGATATCATTCCTTTCATATTTTCTATTATAGAAAATTTTGTATTTGAAAAGAAACCAGTTTTTATCATAGAAATTAAATCTAATTGGAAATAAAAATCATTAAATCAACTCAATGAATAGAAAATTGCAAAAGTATGTTTTATTTATAATAAATAATATATAATAGGTTTATAATCAATGCCATTTTTAATTAAAGAAAGATACTTAAAGTATTTTCTTTCTCAGAATGCTTTTATTATTTTATTTATTTATAGTAAAATTTCATACATATATCTATCTCTTTCTGAAATTATTTTTCATTAATAAAATTACTAACAAGATTTATGATATAGTTTATTCTAAATTAAAATAATTTCTGGAAAAAAATGGTAATAAATTACTCCAAATTGAAATTAAACATTCACTAATCATTTTTAAAAAAATGTATTAAAATTAGATTTTTAATAAGATTAAGATAAATATCATTCAAGTATATCCCTTTGAATAGTTACCCTTTATAATTACTCATACAGTGTAACAGATTCATTTTGAATAACGTTTTTTAACTGTGTTCAAAATTCATGTAGTTAGATAAAAAATGATTTTAATGAGTTTGACTATTTAATGACAAATGATTTTAAAATTCATGTAGTTAGATAAAAAAAATGTTTTTAATGAGTTTGACTATTTAATGACAAATGATTTTAAAATACCAGAAGTACAACTTTCATGAATTAATTTTATATTACATATTTTGAGTAAAATATAAATAGTTAACTTCAGATTTATTCAATTTATGTTATAAAAACACAAGTAAGAAAAGAGATTGTAACTAAAATTAATAATCACTAAAGTTGCCGTTAAAACTTTTAGCATTTTTTCAAGAATAGTTAAGTTGAGAAAGATGTTTAGCTAAATAATATATTTTAAAATTAATGTAGTTGAGACATATTTGCAATAATTTGGTAAAACATTATGGGAAAAACAAATTTCTATTCAGTATTTTCAATAGATACCAAGCAGTGCTGTAAAAGTTATTAATGTATTTAATTAATAGTGATTTTAAAATTAAAAATGACTAAATAAAAGCAGTATATACAAATTTAATAAATAAGATGTAAATTACTTAAATGCATGATACATAGTTATTAATTAACAAAACATTTAACAATTAATATGCGAGATTAAATAAAAATCTTTAATACAAATAGATAAAATCTTTTTAGAAGAGTTTTATTATTTTGAATGCTCCAAATTATAATTTGGTTTTATATCTTTTTTATTTAAATTAACTAATATAGTCTCAACAAATATACTTTGATTTAGTACAAGTCTAAGATGTAAAGGAAAATTTTCGGAAAAGTGCGGTGTCACTTTTTTTAACAAAATTCTATAGATTTCCTATGGATTCAAGACAAATTTTAAAATAACTCACCAGTGTATTTCACATAAAATTTTGAAATTAGTAATAAAAATAGTCCAAATGCAATAAAACATCAGCTTAATAATCTAATTTGTTTGAAGTATTTCTGTTGATATTTTTAATTAAATTTCTAACAATGATTTTTCTACGTACAATTTGTTTTATAATTATTCCTTATTCTGTTTATCATTGAGAAAAATGTAAAAGTCTCTATAGTGAAGATTATCCTTTCAAAAGAGCTATAATGGACGAAAAAGTTTGGAAATACTTATTTTATATCAAATAGATGATTAGTGAATCCAATAACAAACATAATTATATGACTTTTGACTACATTAATATATAGCTGTGTAAATATGTGGACTGTAACTTAAGTATAATGAGTTTTAAATACTCGCCTATCAACAAGAGCTACCTAACTTGCCTGGGGTATCTTTGATCTGGATATTGGTTAGGGGACGAAGTCACACTTGAGACGACACTTTGTCTCCGCAACCACGCCATATTAATGGAAGGACATTGAATTTCACTGATTATCTTGGACGTCCTCAACTCTCGGGACTCTGCAGAATATGGTCTCACTCTCAATCACTACCCGCAGCAAATGATACTTCCCTTTGCTGATCATACGCCTTTGCTGAAGCGGAGTGATGCAACTGAGCCTCTAGGGCTCGACTGTTGATCCAAACATGACAATTTTATGTAAAGAAACGAGGTTAGGATTTAAAAAAGAAAATTTTCCTAATAACAAAGTATTCCTCACAAACAATAAAATCCATTTATCTTATTTATAACTATATCCTCTTTTCATCACATGCATATAAAAACAAATATTTTCTGGTGAGACAAACCTATAATTCTATAGTATCTTAATATTTCAAATCTTACTTTACTGTATGTAGCAAAAGTCAAAAACATGCAGCACGAAAATTCGTATATATCTACTATCTATATAGTTATTACTAAATATACACATATATTGTTATTATCTCTTTTTGACAGAGTTAAGAAAAAAGATATTTTCACATTCTCTATTTTGGATTATTTTGGATGGTCACATAGAATATGAAGTTTTTGTTTTTATTTTGCTGTTGCAATCGTGAATGCCAAAAGAAGTGCAATGCCGATATTTTACTCTTCACTTGCTCTTTCTTTGCGAATTACTTTTATTTACCGAATGTACATTTATTCAGTATTAACTTATACAGTTATATTTTTTAAAAAAAGTAAAATTAATGAGTTTTATTAAGTTATTATATTTATAATTACAATATATTTTCCCTGTTTTTGGTAAATGGATTAATATTTATTTCTATGCACAATTTAAGTATTTTAATTTCTATGAGGAATTATATTCTTTATATATAATCAACCAACTCAAGATTGTTGAAAAATAAAGGATTGAATTGTTATGATATTTTTACATAAATTTTAGCTATAAATTACAAAATGATTACTTCTTCATTATGTACAAATTATATATATATATATATATATATATGTATATATATATATGTGTATATATATATATATATATATATATATATATATATATATATATATATATATATATATATATATATATATATATATATATATATATATATATATATATATATATATATACACTCTAAATAATAATGATATGTCATGTTCTTTTAGTTGAATTTCTTTTGGTTTAAAATTAATAACTAAAATTTAAACTACATTAAAAATATATATATTTTTACTTTAATTATACCGACGCATTTTATTTTAAGAATTCGTAAATTTCTAAAATCTATAACTAACTTCAGATACATGAAATTCAATTAATAGTTTTAAATATATAATTTTAATATTCAGAAGCATTTTATTGTCAAATGTTTCAAAAGTTGTACGTTTATGTAAAGTACTTTTTAAAATATACCCCTATCAAATATAAATTGAACATCTTCTTCTTCTTCTTCTTAAAAATTGAGTTTGTATGTCATTGGGCACCTCTGCTTTTATCAGCATTTTGTACCGTTAACTCCAAACCCAATGTTTCCTAGTTCCAATTGCTCGGGTCACCCACTTTACTAATAAAGTCCAATAACCCTTTAATGGAGTCTAGGTGCAACTCTCTAGTATGGATGAAGCCTAAAGAAGTTAATTTAGGGAGGGCAAGAGCCTCACATTCGTAAATGACATGCTCTGCCGTTTCCTCTTGCGTATGACATTTCCAGCAGATAGGGTCTTGCTGAAATAGTCCCATCTGGTCAGAAAGTCAGTCATGCTAGGAATAGCTTCCTGAATTTCACCAGAAGAAGATGGTTTAGAGGTCATTTCTACCTCAAGTGAAGGATTCATTGCTGCCCCTTTACAAGATTGCCTCTGAGTTCCCTTGTCTTTTTCAGCAAGGTCTACTTCAGAGGCTTCACCTGCAAATGCAGAAAGGTTTGTTATTACTTGTGTCTTTTCAGCCACAAGATAACAATTAAAAAGCTCAGGTAATATAAGTCCACCCAGCATTGCCTGAGTTACTGGGCAAGGCAAATTACTCTAGAAGTTCGCCAAGCAACTAGAGGCTCCGTTAAGACACCAATACCGCGGTGCCAATTAGCCCTAGGCACGGATTGCATAACACCAGGGTTTACGGGAGCTGGTTCGCGGCCTCTGATTCTATATTCAAGGCTATCCTGTCATTCCTACAGGACATTCGGCTATCCACCACCTGCCGACGCGCCTGGTGGCTGTGCTCAAGCCCCAGGAAGGTACACGTACCCCCTGGTTCCAGGAAAATTAAACATAGAAAAACATAAAAATGAGTTTTAACTTCATAACTCAAAATTAATGCAAATTTCTTGATCAGGCACAAAGCTGTTATTTAACTTAACTTCATTCTGAGGTTTTTCGTACAAATTATGTTATTTGAAATTTTCCCATAAGAAGCAAATCTTTTCGCTTAAAATGAATACGAGAGTAGCTTAAGTAGGGATGAAAATGCATTTTTGAATTGCTATCCTTGAAATCTTTTTCATGCAAATCAAAGTGCAAATGAAATTAAAAGTCTTCAAAATACCACACTTCTTTAAGCAATACTTCAAGAAAATTTATAAAAGCATCCTAAGTATTTAAGAACTGAAAAATATATTTTTCATATAAACCGTAAAAATTTTCTTCATGCTTTGTTTTATTTTGAATAAGATATTGCTTTCTTTGCATTTTATTTTAAAATGTGAATAAATTATCATTTTTTAAATTACAAACAGTTTTTTTGAATCATTAAGTATAATTTATTTATTTTTGACTTCAGTTTCAAGTAATCAATAAAAAGCGTGTTTCCATGGTATGTATTTTAAAATATACATCGAATCTTTCATTGATCAATATACAACAAATTCAGAAAGTCATGGAGTGACAATCAAATATGCATGCGATTCTATATGTTTATTTTGAAATAACAATGAATGAAATTTATAATACAAATAGATTAATCTGCTTATATGTTTTGTATTAAAGAAATTTAGTACAATTTGTTTTAGAAGTAAAAGTCATCCATCCCTTCAGTGGTTATATGAAACTGAGTACAACGCATGCTTATGAACTAAACACTGAAGGTTCGCACTAATCTTACCATTTAACCAGAACACTTGCTTCGCAACCCAAGATTTTCCATCAAAAAAATTATGATCAATGTAATCCGTGGTTCAAGGATGTGCAAATTCAATGAACTTGTTTTCTGGTGGAGATATAAGAATTATTATTTTATAATATGTAATGTAAACTATATTTCTACAAAGTTGAATTAATTAAATGAAAAGTTTCACATAATAGGAATAAAACACTTTAATAAATTTTAAATATTTTGATGTAAAATTTCAAATTACATATAAATAACATATATAGAAAGGTGAATGATTTTATGAGGAAAGGAGTAAACTTTCATTCATCAAAAATACAAGAATTGTTCTATCTGGTCAGGATTTTATAAAAGCCGAACTTTTCATTTAATTTATAATTGCATAAAACTGAATTCTTTCGTACTGTAAATAGTTGCAAATTCCTTATTCCTGAGAATGCCTTTTAAACAAGTGATCCCTAAGATATCACTGATGATTTACATTAGCATGCGTGGGAATATTTTCGGAACATCATTGCCAATCTGGGGTTGACAAAGCTTGATTCTTCTACTGCGCAGACTATTGAATACTGTATTGATGACAGCTGAAGATGCGGCAAGGGTAGTACTCCATGTCTTTGTCCCATATGACATTTCTTTTTAACATTTTATTTTTTTCATTTTGCATTTGTCACACGACAACAACCACATTGATGACAGTGAATTCAACAAACACTTTCAAGATATCAAAATGATTTCCATCATTGCATTTTTAATAGAATCGCGATTGATACTGAAGAATTCTCTACTCTTAACATGGCATATTTGGTTTTCTACAAAAAATACTGTAGTGGCGTTGGAACGACTTGATTGTCAAAATGATTTAGACGTAAAATTATTTCTTCCGAACAGAGTGTGGCTTATTGGTAGGACAGAGCTCTTCGTTGCACAAAATCCTGAATCAGGTTTCAGCCAGGGGTGTGCAATAGAATGTAACTATTGCACTTCTGTACTTTGCGTGTATATCTGTTGGAAATACTCAGGAGTTTTCAGTGTTTCTTCCGTTGTGAAACGTGAATAGTACCTTAAGTCCGTGAAAAGTTCTCCTCGAAGGCAATTTACACTACGGATATTTAAATGTTTTACAATGGGCTTCAGTCGTTAGGAAATATTTGGACTCATGTTTTTAAAGAAACAACCCAATTTTTAATAGCTTTGTTTAAAAGTGAAGACAATGTTCAGCTCTTCATATATGTGTGCGATTTTTTTCAGCAACTACAGATGTTTATTTACAACTACAGATATTAATCCATTACCGAATACTTAAGTAATTGTGTTCGAATGGCATCCACTATATACTCTTCGAACATTAAGGAACTTGTTCATATATTTCTCATTAATGTTAATAAATTTGATAAAAATATACTTCTTATTAATGTTCATCACTAAAAGCAATTCAATTATTTTTATGTACAATTCCTTTAGTTTCTTTTTTCATGTAAAATTTAATTAAAAATGTCAATTACTAGAAATGTAAGTTTATAAGAAATAAAAAAGTGTAAAATATTTTTAAACTAACTTTTCCATCGTTTTTGTAGCTTTAAACAGCATTTGAAAACAGCATAAAAGCTCATACGCTCTTTTTGCTTAATAATCCTTGCTTAAGAGTGTGCTGTTTTAAAACTACGAATATTCGGAGAGATGTGTGACTGGATTTATTTAATATATTTATTTTGTTTCTTAAAATCCTTGTAATTTTTAAAGAAAGCAAAGGCAAAGTGCATATGATAAAAGTGAAAAGTAAATAAAACAATGTCTTAGAAACAAATATTTATTATATATATGTTATAATATTTTAATATGTTATAATGTAAATATATAGGGATTAAAATGCTGAAATAAAATTAATTGGAAATGAATATAAATCCTTTTTTTCTATTTCATGAATATCTTTCTTCAGTTTTTAAGCACAGAATTGCTTACATGCTCAGAATTATAATTTAATTATTTTTTAAATTTTTTGCCTAGTATTTTTATACAACTCAAGCACATTGAGAATATAAATTGAATATTATAATGTATATAGAACACTATGAGATCATATATCAAATATTATGAGAACATGAGTCAAACGCTGATAGAAATATCAATAAATTGTCGAATAGCAGTACTAATTAATTTCGTTATTAGCTGAACATTTCAATCAGTTCCCACATCTAATTGTAATCAAAATGTTTAATTAAAGCTTGATGAGCTTTACTAAAATTTTCATTAGTAACATTCAATCAAAAACATGATATTAAAATTTAATTTCATAAATTAGCTTACAATATTAATTAAGTAGAAAATGTAAATTGAACTTTGAATATTTTTATAACTTGATAAATTTTTGACTCTTAAATCATATATTGTAATATATATATATATATATATATATATATATATATATATATATATATATATATATATATATATATATATATATATATATATATATATATATATATATATATATATATATATATATATATATATATATATATATATATTACAATATATGATATGATCACTCTCCCTCTCATTATTTTTAATGTACAATTATTGTCAAAATTATTATTATGATGAAAATCATGTACGTCCTTAAGACATCTAACTCACGTTACTTCATTTTACAGTAATAATTTTTCAATCCTGTTATTAAAATAATTGAAAAATAGTGAAAAGTCATGGTGAAAACAGTGACATCGATGTGTGATAGTATCAAACGACAATATCACTCATGTTATAAATGATAACTCCGTGTGTGATGTAATATGTATAATAATGTAACGCGTAACTACTAATAAATATTAACTTGGATCGGTATGGAAACTACGAAATATTTAGTTTGAATTCTGAACATTTATTATTAAAAAGTATTTTATTTTGATATCTGTTAACAATGATAACTTGTAATATTTCATGCTCATTAAATGTATTATTATAAAGACAAGTTTACTTATACAGTGTATATTAAAATTAAATAAAGAATCATCTAAAGTTAACTACCTAAAGACATCAGATATATTCAATGATAATTGTTTAATAATATCAGGAGTCAATAATTTTCATGAAATTATGTATATATATATATATATATTTCAGAGCATTTATTTTTAAAAAATTATTTTCCTAAAAACAAAAGAAACGAAAGAAATCCTCTCTTTAAATATGTTTAGTTTTATTTATAAAAAATATAAATGAAAAATGCATCTGGAACTTTTATGCTATAAAATTAGCTTTGTTTGGTCTAACAATCTGAATTTATAATGATTTAATGTTTGAATTTTTATGCCAGCAGCTTTCAGATGAAATGGTTTTCCTATGGTGTAAGTTTTAGGGGAAAAAAAGTTTTTCACTTAACTATTTTATCTGCGTTAACTGATTTCAAAGCTATAAGTAGGCAAATAAAATTATTATTGACGCAGCATGGTTAAGACAAGTGACTTGTTGCTATATCTGTCCTGATTATATGGTGTTTGTAAATATTACTTGTATTTAAAAAAAATTCAATGAATTTTTTTATCAATATGTTATTTCTAAAAACTAAATAAAAGCTATAAATTACATTGAAATATTTCATGCTTTGTGTGTTTTCGTTTCGTTTTTCATATTTTAAGCAATATTAACAGTTTGTTAATATTATTAAAAATGCTTACCAATGGCTGAGTCATTAGCGTTATTGACTCCTGAGCTGTGGCCCCCGGGTTCGAAACCCGGTGCGGTCAAGGATGCTACTTACTCTCTGTGTTTCTCTGTCCTTTCTCGTGAGATGCTATATATATTTAGCTAACTCTGTAAATGGTTTTTGGATAGTAAGGCGCAGTTAATGCTATTCTCCTCCATGACTTGATTCACAGCTGCCCATTGGGTAACGACAAATGAGTAGCAATTTCCGCCTGGTTGTTGTGGTGGAGGATTAGTCACCCTGTTATGAAAAAACATTATTAAAAATACCAAAACGTGAATAAAATTTTATTGAACTTTACTAGAAATTTGATAATTTTCGTCATTTAAACTTAGTAGTTTTGTGTTAAATCATTAAAAAAAATTGTTATAAAAATAAATGCGAAAAATGTTATTGATATAATATTGAAACCACATATTGCTTGCAAAGCAAAATAACAATTGAAAATCGCAGTTATAAATTTTTTCAAATGGCAAATCCATAAATGAAATTAAAATAAAATTTATCATGTTTCACTAAACACACACAACCTAATTTAGGTTAATTATAGTAGTAGAGGACATTCTAAAACAAATGACTTTATAGATAAGAATTTTCTCTTAAAAATTAATTAACTTTATAAAAAGGAAAATCAAAAACATTATTGCAGTATAATATCGTTTGAATATTTATTTCTTAATATTCATTATTTATAATCATAAAATTCATTATTGTCACTATCACAAATAATTATTATGTAATATAATTAATGTTATATATTTGGCGTATCATTTTTGTAAAATCTCGTTGAATGTATTATGGAAAGTGTATCTTAGTTGATTGAATTGTACTATTAGAATATTAATTAGTTTATAAAACATTTTCTTAAGATAATTCTTTCTCCATATTGCTTAAAATTCTCAATGATAAAAGTTATTCTTTCAATAAAATCTTGATTTATTTCCCCAGAAAATTCTATATTAATATTTATAATCTTTGCATGTCTTGCTATCACATAACTAATATAATTTTCGAATGAATATCTGAAATACCAATAAATTATACAAAAGGGTTATTCCCAATGAATTTGTGGGAATACATATAAAGAGAAATATATTAATTGCAAACATTACGATTAATAATTTAATAGAGATAATTTTTGTTTTATTTCTTAACACTCAAAATAAATTAACCAACAAATTATTCAATCATCCTCCTAAAAATATATTGATCAATTACTTGAAATCTCATTAAATGTAATAAAAGACAGCATTATTTTAGTAAAATTGCTGAATAAATTATGTGGTTTGAATTACTCTGCACATATCATTATAATCACGTAAACACGTATGTAATCCCATACTTCTTTTTTAATAACTACGTAAGTACTAGTTACTGACAATAAAGATAATTAAATTAAGAGAAAATGACTTAAAAGGTAATAATTTTAAAGCAAAGTAGTAAGGAAGTAAAAAAAATCTAGTTAAAGTCTCAGAGAAATGCGATTATTCAAATTCTATCCTTTAATGATAAATGACTCTATTGAAATTACTGAAGGATTAAAAATAGTTACTTAGTATTATTCTTTTATCTCAGAATTAATGTTTTTAGAAATTAGTAAAAAATAAATAAGATTATGTAAATTTCAATGGAAACATAAATAAAAAAAGTTTTGCGAAGTTTCTTTTAAAAAAAAAAATTGCAAAACATTTAACTTTGAATAATTATGATATATACATTTCTAACATGTTTATATATCCTTAAAAACAACAGTAGTTAATTTTTTTCTATCCTTAAAGTAAATAAGAATTTTATAATCCATATTATGCCATTTTGTTTTAACAATATTAAATCTGCATGCATTTAAAATAATATTCGATGTATTTAAAAGTTAATGCTGACATTCGTTAAACTATTTTCCTCATTTAAATTTAAATTGACATTATTATACAGAATGTGTTAAATAACTGTTCACAAACATTCAGGAGAGATAGAATACATCTAAAACTCATAAGAAATCCTATAGGAATGCATGATGGGAAATGCTTTTCTGTTGCGTTAGTGACAGCACGAAACAAAGGAAAGATACAAATGAGATAAGTAAAAAAAATGTTCGTTATTCTTTGTAGAACAAAAATCTAATGGTAAAGAATATAAAGAAGAAATTAATTGCTATAAAAGATAATGTTCTAAATAATCAATTCGTTTCGTGATCACGTCTCTGATTGAATCTAATGTTAGCTGACGTATCCCATCGTTCTACAGCAGTTGCAACGTCATGTGATGCTAGCGTATGCTTAGTAACATCCATCGCTTACACTATCCAAAGCTATCTTACCAATTTGGCGGTATTGAGAATAAATATGTTTGCTCATATTATTAGTATTCTACCATTTTCGTCTATTGTGTCGTCAATACCTCCCCACAAAGCTATGTAAGTTATCATCATTTTCTTTTGCATTAGAAGATCGGTAGCCTAGTAGTAGCACTTCGCACTATCAAGGCACAAGTCTGAGTTTCGATCCCCGGAATCACCAAGGTCAACTCAGCCTTTCATCTGTTCAGTGGGTTGATAAAACTGAGTTCTAAGTAAGCTTGGAAACTAAACAAGGTTTCTCGTTAGACTGAATACCTAATCGGGACATATATTTTCACCCCAGGACAGTCAGTCAGAAAAACTGATGCGGGCACAGTAGGCATTGGGCCTCATATGAGGTGTTGTGCAACTGAATTTAGTTTGCATGTATTTTATCTTACTTGAAAGTTTGTAATAATGTACCGTAATCACATGCATACTAAAATTAAATTTTTTACTTTAAATAATAAAACCGTTAAATTATATTATCAAATAATATAACCTCAGATTAAGCTGTTCCTATATTATTTATTTGAAATCATTTGTAAACAGGACCGATAGGGGTCCAATGTTTGACCTTCAGCGATCAAAACTGAAGGACCACAGGTTTAATTCCATAGCTGTAGTTAAACAATTTAAGATATATTTTGCTTTCGTGAATTTAATGTAAACATGTATCACTTCGAGTATATGGAAATTTTTAAATTCTTCCTTTCCAGACGTGAATGCGGCTCACAACCTCTTAAAATCTTTCTGAAAGTGATATATACTAATTTATAACTATATATTTGTCTTCTGTGGTATCTAGTACTTGATATTTATAAATGTTATATTATAATTGAATCACTATATTATCATTGAGTTAAATTGCTAATTCAAAGTTTATAATGGTAAACTGATGTTTTTATTTTGAATATTTTGAGATAAATTTTTTAATGGTATGAGAATTTTATTATTAAATTTTATTCTTTTTATTTAATAAATCAAAATACGGGAAACCTGGACAAAACATATATATTTATTATCATTAAATTTGGAGCTATTTTGTTCTTTTGCCTAATTTGTTTTTGTGTTATTCTCAGCTATAATTTGCCGATATTTGTAGCAGTTATTAATCAACTTAAATCCAAATTTTCTAAGTAAAAGTAAATCGCTTGTAAAGTTTGCCATAGAATAAAATGAACATTACAGTTAAACCTAAAATGGATTTCTCTGTATAGTCTTTCATCCCAGTGATATCTCAAATTTGATTTATTAAATTTTAAGTTGAATGAGCAAATGTCATTCATAAAAGATACGTTTACATTTTGGGTAATGTTGATATTTATGATTAAGTAAAAAGTGGTGCAATTTAAAAGAAAGTGACAGTATATTCAAATTTTGAAAAAATAGTATACATTATTTAATGATTACAGCAAAAATTTGATAAAAAGTTATTTAAACACAAAACTTTGCATAAATATTATTAAAATAAAATAAACTCTTAATTTCCATAATATACCAATCCTGGAATGATGCTCAGTTTCACTCTTTATATCTTTATAATTGATTCATAAACATTTAATGTCTCTCATACTCCAAGAAATCTTACATTTATTTTGGTAAGAAATGGGGTTCTAAATATTATTTTAATATTTTATAACATCAAAATAAGCAAAAAGTTTCATTACTTTTGAGCAAATATTATTTTTTCTATATGCTTGAAATGAATCATTCAATTTATACATTAGGCCAAAACACTTCTACTTGTAGATTCAATAAGGGAGTACCTACTGTATAATAGTTTATGTAGTGTACAGATTTGAATTTTGAGTTGCAAATAAACATAAAAAATAAAATATATTATATAATATAATTCAGTTTAGTTTCTCTTTATACAAAATTAGTATTGAAGAAAATGAATATTAAATATTGAAGTTAAAATTGATGACAATTTATTTAAAAAAAAATAATAATTATCTTAAAGGTCGTTTACTATTCTTCCATTTTTATAAAACAATTTTTTCATTCTTAGATGATATTATATATACCTCATTTATGTTATACATTCTTTCATGTCTTGAAAAATTACATTCACTAAATGTTTTTCTGTTAATTTTGCAGTGTGTTAAAATTTTGCGACCAACACAGTAAGGACACTCGGCAAAAATTATTATGCGGAAAGGGTAAAATGTATGTGGAAAGGGTAAGGGTATCTTATCAAAAACTTTAATAGTAAAAAACGTAATGGAAAGAACTAAATAAAATTTTAATTCATTTTCATAAATGAGAACTTTATTTACATCCTTTGTGCCTATCTTTGACTTTCATGTCTTAAAACCCTAAAGCAAAGATTCTTACCATTTCCTCCCAGAATGCAACTCTTTTCCTCAAGTTACTACTCTATTTCCTGACTAAAAAGTTCAAACTTCCAGTGTTTTAATCTGTTTCAAAAGGAAATTAAATTTTTCTCAAGAGAGTTTAAGCCGTTATCTTGAAATGAAATAAGTTTCAGAGAACATTTTTGTAATGCTATTTCATTTCTTTCAGAGGTTTATTGAAGGAGCGTAAAATCATATTTCAGAAATATTTCGAAGGTTGTAATCAATTCTGTGTCTAGGGAATAATCCTGCATATCGATATTTAATTCGAACATAAGAATAGAATATAGAGATTCACTTTTGTTAATAGAAGAAAACATAGAGAATAAAAAATGATAAATACAATATAACATGTCATTAAACATCATGATTCTTTAAAATTGGTGTGACATTAAGAGATATACTCTACTCATCTTTTTCATAAAATTATAAGAATTACAACCACAGATCAAACACAGCTTCAACCAAAATACCAGCATTTATAAATAGAAGGTAAACTATCAATCTTATATGTTTGAATGACAAATGTTCTTCAGAAGGCATAAATATTCAAAAAAGCACTTATTTGTATTTATTATTGATTGCTTCTCAATCTTCTTTATTTTTTTTAATCTAAAGACTGTATCAAATAGTATCGTAGGTAAAACGAATTTGTATACGAATGAATATTTTGATGATATTTATACTTAATTTCATATAAATATAAATAATGTCACTGAATTCAAATAAAATAATCGTTGTTGTACATTACCTGTTAAAAAATATAACAATATTCACCATAGCTTTGAGTTTAAAACGTGCACGTAAAATTTAGGGAAAAGCTGTATTTTAAAAAATAATGACATGTGCTAATTTTTGACGATATACATACATACATATATATATATATATATATATATATATATATATATATATATATATATATATATATATATATATATATATATATATATATATATATATATATATATATATATATATATATATATATATATATATATGTATATATATATATATATATATATATATATATATATATATATATATATATATATATATATATATATATATATATATATATATATATATATATATATATATATATATTGTATTAAATGCTACTGTACTTAACAAAATGTACTATTCAAAATGCTACTATACAAAACAATATCTTAGACAGTTGAGTTAATGGCAAATCGAATGAGCAGTGAAAAGCTTTAAAAATTATTTGGTTATTAGATATTAAAGTCGATATTTTTTCGTTCTCATTTTAATACTTTTTTAATTGGCATCGTATTTCACACTATTGGTAGTACTTTAATGATGATGGAAAAATAATTTATTCTTTAATCGTGTCACATTTTTCATTTCACATTTTTAAATCCAATTAAAATTTCCCTGAACATGTCATTTATTAGTACAGATTAAGAGAAAAAATTTGAAGTAATTTTAAATTAAAAATTGTCAATTTGCTAAATTTCATGAGAAGACATGATGAAGGTGAAATAATGAACTCAAGATAAAAGAAATATATTTCACTCATACATTTCTCTTCAGTTTGATATATTCATACATCATTAATTTAAAATTAATATATTAATGAATTAATTAATTTTAATTATTAGCTAAGTTATTCAAAAATCCTTAACTTAAATAAAACTTCTTAAAGCAATAAAGAAAAGAATATCGGTTAATAGTGCCAGAATTAAGATAGCCTGATGTCTAGATACATTGTTGTAATGCTCAGAAATAAGCGATTTTGATATTTGACCTAATCAAAGGCCATTTTCCTAAAAAAAAAAAAAAAAAAAAAAAAAAAAAAACAGGGAATGTTAAATTTTTTTCATTGGGCATCTTAAAATTTTCCGCTTCGAAGGTGTATGATTCAAGTGCAAATTTAATTAATTATCAACAGTTTCCTGTTAGGAGAGGTTTAGTGGCTTAGATCAGCAGAAATAAATAGCCAAAAATATACTGCAAAGTTAGATATTAATTTGATTGAACAATGAATTCTATACATTACAGTTTAATCATTGTTTTATTAATATTATTGAACGGAATCAGCATGTAGCACTTTATTGACTAATGTCGTAATAAAAATATACTAAATGAATTTAGAGCATGATTTTTTTGCCATCTCTCAATCAAAAGGTTTTAATTAAACTTTCCTTTGTGGGTCTACGTGATGAAAATTGTTTTAATAAAGCTACCTAAAATCACTTCCATGTTATATTAATATATTCAAATAGTATTAATATCCATTTAGTTATAATTAATACGAATTCTGGGTTATTAATTATAAAATATTCTAATAATGCTTACATAGTCTGTCCATGAAATAAAAAATGAATTAAATTTCTAAGATCAATTTCTCGCTTATAGTTTTTGTAAATGAAGGCGATTCTGCAAATCCTTTAATATTGCTTAAATTCAAATGGATGTAAACAGGCAGAAATTTAAATATAAAAGTATTCTTCTTAACAAAAATTATTCATATATATTTTAATTTAAAACGTACTGGATTATCAAAAGGCAGGTTTACTTTCTTTGACTTTAAAAATTACGGTTTCCCAACTTTAAATTAAACTAGCGTTAGAAAATAATGCCGATAAATGAAATTGAGATTAAAATAAAAGCTTCTTCTTTTGTTTCATCACATAATATGATTTATATATTTTCAATCAAAAGTTTAAGATTTAGGTGTTTTATTCATAATATTTATTAAATTAATAAAACAAATTATTATGCTAAAAGGTTTGGAATAATAAGTTTATAGTTTTCACCATAAATTTTCTTTTTATAGAGAAAAATAAGTACACATGAGTGTACTTACATGATGCAAAAAATTGTATTTTGTGATATTTAAGAAAATGTAAAACTATGGGAGGAAATAACGTTTTAAATCTGTATAAATGTATAATTCTCATTTTATGCTTCCAACAAAATTTCAGCTTGGGTTGAATTTTGAATGACCACAAGGAATGAAAGGATATCATCCTGAAACTGATCTAAAACAAAGGTTTAAGATTGATTTGAAATTTTGATTCAAATGCTTATAGTTTATTTAAACACTTATTAATGTTGATCTGAACATGCCGTACTGTTGCATATATTATGGTGCAAACCGTTCTGAAACTCTGCTTGCTTCAAAAATGGAGGCATGTGATTATTTCCCTTTATCAAATTTTCATTTATGTGTTATTGGATACAGGGTAAAAATGTACAACACAGCGTATCCCTTTTCCTCTTTACTTTCCTCTAGGCATTTCTTTAAAATAACGATACAAAAAGTTTTTTCAGCTTTTCAATAAGTATTTTTAATTATTTGAAAAAGTAATTTAATTGACGGAACATGTTTTCGATTTTCTTAATATATAGCTAATCCATTAAATACTTGAATATGGATGAAGAGGACCCAATTCCAACATATCTCTCTCATTTATAAATTTTATATAATTTATTAAAATGTGTTAAAAGGAAATAGGGGAAAATATGAAAAATCAATACAAAATTAATTGAAGCTAATAAAAATAAAATCATTTAAAAAATAAATCTCTCTATTTATAAAAAATAATTGATCTTTATGACTGCCAGTTCAGTTGCTAAAAAAATCATGTCATTAAGTTATAGTATGCTGCAAAGTACAAAATTTGAACTGTTTATTATAGTTCTATTTATCTATCAGATCAAAAGCAATAACTTTTTAATGAGTTTTCCTCTTATATAGAAATATTTTTGCCGGTGATATTGAGAGATTTTACTTTAAGTTAGAAAAGTAATAGACACTTAAATATTATGTAAGTTTGTTACATGTAAAACACGCATAATTGTTAAATCACCGAAATTAAAGAAAGAAATGATTATAATAAATCAGTGATTTGCGAAAGCTAAGATTTGTCTTAAGGTAATTTAGGAGCATTATACATTCCTACATGGAATTATTAAAAAAGATATCAATTGCCTATATTATATTTGCTGCATATGATGCAACTGAAGTAATGTACCATTAAAAATGTTAAAATAGGAAAGCAATATTAAAATGATAAAAAATATTTAAATCATTGTAAATGTTAAAAATTAAATGGATATGGATTCTTCGTATCATTTAATAAATAAATCTAATTTAATAAACATTTATTGACTACATTTAATCCTTTATTATAGTCTGTGTTCTAAAATTTCACATTTTAATAATCTAAATGATCTTTTCTTTGATACTCAAAAAATCCTTTAGCTTTCTTATTCTGTTGAGAGCTAAATATACATTTCATCTCAAAGCATTGATTAATTTTCAATTAAGTTTCATTATTCATTAATGCATTCATTTTAAAATTACCGGAAATTATCATATTATCAATTGTGATGACTGAGATCATAGTATATCCATTACAACGTCAATAATTACCATCAAATATCAATTTATTATATCAATTAACTATAAATTATCACCAAATTTAAACAAATGAATTTTTAAACATTCAATCAAGAATAATTTTAATAAATAATAAAATGAAAATAAATGTTTAATTAACGCTTTTAAATAAAAATAATTCGTACAAGAGTAAACTTATATTTAGAAATTTCAAAATAACTGTGAAATGAAAAAACACACTAACCCTAAACTGTTACTTATATCAAAATATTGAAACATTTGTAACTGTAATAACCTGGTGGACTTTAAGTCATTTTCATGTCTGGAAAATAAAGGGTTTTATATAGGCGCCCAGTAAAAAATGCCGATCTATAAAAGAGTTTTCTACAAGTAAAATTTCCTATATTCGTTAAAAGTTTTTTTTTTCTAAACGTGCTTCAACATTTGGGTCAGGAAAAGAAAATTGTCAATTCAAATGATACGTTTTGACCGTGATTTAAAATTACGGTGTTGATGTACGTTTTGAGTTCCATTCTAACATTCTCAGCTTGTGGGGCGGCGAAAGATTTCCATTTGAAGTCATAACCTGTGACCATTCTTCAAAATTATCTAGTCAATGTTCGTTAAATTTTTTATAACATTCGTCAGCTTAGTATCACCCTTGCCTACTTGTAGTTTAACCTTTTCGTGCACAAAATCTCAGGTACTATTGCAAGCACTGTTGAACAAGAGAGGAATGGTGTTTTACTTCTGACTTCTGTGCACGTCTGTTGGGTTGGGTGTTATGAAGTTTTCCAGGTTTCTTTCTTTACAACACATGAATATGGCGAATTATATACGAAAGACCTTCTCAGAAGTGAATACACGCCGTGGATACCACGATGTTGATTCGGGCATTCATCTATCCACAGCGTGGTGCCATAACCTTCGTTATCTTATGGGTAGTGTAAAAGAGTGCAAAGTCGTATATCAACTTGTAACCGTTGACTCCAATTTACGAGGTTGATGGTACAATTCACAGCTTCGATCAGTAGAAATAGTTTACTAGACAGATGAAAAAATATTAAACTAATGAAGAAATTTCTAAAATGAGATTATTTCTGTATAAATTCCATTTTTGAAATTTACATGATGTAAAAACATACATACATGTAATATGTATGACATTGCACGTTGCAACAGTTAATTAATTAGTTAATTCTTATCATAATAGAAAGAAAAGTTAGTTTGAACAGCTGTTATTAAAACACATTATTTCATTACTTTCAGCATATAATTTAATCACAAGATACTATCACAATACACCAGAGCTGAAACATTGATCCTTATGGGCTGAAAATACACTAGTATCCTTATGCATTCAAATTTCGTAAGATTTTGATTGCAATAAGGAATCAAAATCAGTTCACACTTTAAAATCGGATTGATACCGACCAGAAGAAGCTGGGTCATGCTTAACTTTTGTTTAATTATTCGATGTACAACTTTCTCAGCATATTTGAGTTCAAAATTATTTATTTAATAACAATAATTCGAAATTAATGCCTAATACAATTCCGGTTCTTCAGGAAAATCTCAGTAAGGTAAACGTATAAAAATAGTCAATTACTTTTGATGTTTGACTTCTGAGTTTGAATTCAATTTATCACCAAGGATATTAACGATAAGAAAATTTATAAAATTCAATATGAGATTTCCATTTTAAGCTATATATTTAACAGAAAATTTATTCGGTAAAAGTTCACATTCTGGGACCCATTGATTCTTTGGCGGTTTTATTTTGACTAACAAGATGGCCCTTACACAGAAGCTATACAAAGATAGGGTTTGGTTGAATCTGATGACCCAGCTGTACAGCCAAATTTTTCGCCAAAACCGATTCTACACCGAATTCATTTATTCTAATACTTTCTTTTATAAATATCTAGGCAAATATTGTATCATTTGAGATTGCGTTCTTTTGAAGCTATAACTTACATTAGGTAGATTGCATATTGACTTAAGATTTTTAAGATTTAGAAAACGCCATACACAATAAATTTTCATTCAAATGTAAAATAATTTAATAGGTGTGATTCACAGAGACGGCATACATATATTAAAAGCAGATATTTCCTTTAAAATGTTATTCCTTTTAAAAGACAGTTTATTTAATGTAAATATATTATATTCTAGATTTTTTTATAACTGAGCATTTTATTAAATATGAACTTTACACAAATATTAGAATTTTAACTGAATTATCGTAACACTAGTGGAGAATTAAAACTAGGATATTCATAAAACTCAGCCTTCATCTTTCGAATAAACTTATTAATAAATACGACAGCATATTTTTCATTCATTTTATATTTTAATTAAAATAAAAATTAATGGAGAATGGATATTTTATTAAAGCGGTGTTTATTATTTTGGGGACATAATTCATAAAACATTTTGGTAAAAAGCAGAAAAGTTTGCCATTAATTAAAATATGTTTTATTTATTTTTACCATTTCATGACGCGTAAAAAGCAATTTACTTTTTAGTGGTTCTTGCACTTGAGTGTGAAAATTAGATTTCTTTATCTAACTTTTTCACAAGCGAAATAAGTGGAAAAGTTAATTGAAGCAATCTCCGTGATGGAGACCTTAGAATATTAAATAAACATAAAAAAGTCAAACAGTTGAAGTATTTTCATATTAAATTTTATGATTTCTTATTTGCACATTTCTAATTTCTTACAATTACATTTAAATTTCTTAAAAAAAAATTTTCAGAAGAAAATTTAAAAGATGATAAGTTTGTAATTAAACATTCAAAAAAATTTAGGGAAATTGCAAAACAAAAAATTAATATAGTTGAAAGACTAAAATTAGATGAATTGTTTTGTTATATTTCAAATAAAAATATGAAATACCCACATTAATCATTATACATGGTAAAAGTTATAATCTGAAAGTAAAATATTGAAAAATATTTTAAATAATAAGTTAGAAAACAGTACAGAATGATACTTGATTGTAAAATAGTTCATAAATTAAAAAAAACGTAGCTTTTAAAATATATGATTTTTAATCATTTTTCTTTTATATTTTTCAAGTTGTTCACGAATTTTCATTCATTTGCCAAATATGTAAACTTCAATTTTCTCAAATTATGTAGTTATGAAAATTACTTTTTAAAATAATGATAGATTTTTCGAAATCAGTAATGATCTAAGAAAGAGTAATTCGTTAATTTTCCTTGAAAATTAATAGGGAGCAAAATAATAATTTTCATTTTTGAGTCTGAAGAATATGCGTAACGCACAAATAATATTTATTTTTTCATAAGGTAATTATATAAATCTCATTAGGAATCAATGCCTTCCTAAAATAATTTTTTTTACCTCATTTAAAAGTTACTTATGATTCTAGGTTTATTAATCTATCCCACCTTGGTCTTGGGTGTTAAACAAAATTATTCATCACTATTAACAATGAGTGGTTCAACTGGTATGAAAGCAAATTTAGATTATTGTAATTTAAGCTATAATAAATACATTTTCAGCTGCAATGATATAGATGAGGACAAATAAAAATAACTCAGTTACATGCGTTTGTAAAATATAGTCGAAAGATAAGATGTCAATGCTTTATGTGCCAAATGTGGCTTCGGGTTTTATTCTTACCAGTAAAAAAACCTGAAGTTACGCTTCTATTTTCTGCATACGCATCCGCAGGGTGAATGCTTGAGATTTTTCTAAATTTCCTTTCTTGTGACACTTGAATGCAACCCACTACGCATGGAAAGTAACGTATTAATAATTAAAATATTAAACTATTATAATTAAAATGTTTTACAAAATTTAAGGGTGCTCATTACACGATGATAAAATATATTGTTTGTAATCATGGGTTCTAAATTCTGTTTTAATTTAACTGCTTTTAAATAATTGCTTTTAATTAAAAATTTTTAATTAAAAGATAATTGAATAAATTGCTTTTAAATATAAGAACGTGTCCTTCGATAACCATACAATACATAAAATAATAAATATAGTGAAATAGTGATACATATTGTGATATCCAGAAGTTAGCATTTTTATGTATTGAGATCATGCCAATTTAAAATTTTTCAATAAAGAAGCATGCTTAAAATGTTTTTTTAAACAAATCACTGCAATACTGTTTGTATGTCAGTAATAGATGATATAGTTCACTGTTCATTCCTACTTAAAAAAATAAAAAAATAGGGGGTTTTGTAATAGAATGTCCTAGAGTTCTTAAAAATGCGATTGCTTTAACATTGAGTGTGAAAGCCATTAGTTAATACGTTTTATGACCCTTATTTTCAAGTTCTGTTGGGAATGAGATTTTAATTTGTTCGACAGCTGATTTTGATTAGTAAAATTTTGTTTGTATATATTAGAATTTGGCATTTTTCAGGGAGGCTTCATAATTTTTTTCGAATTGTAATTTCTGCTTTAAATTCAAAATTCAAAAAAAAAATCAACATCGTTTAATACATATTCTAACATATGAATTCCTTTCAGTTTCATTTTTAAAAAATCTGCCAACCAAATCAACATTATTTAATGGACATCTAATTGCTAATATTTTAATATTAGGTTTGTATCATGGGATCCTTTTATAAAAGTATTTTTGTCAAATGATTTCTCACTTAAACTCATCAAAAAATTTAGTTTCATATTAAAAGCATTTAAATAATTGGATATAAAATATGGAATATTATAATGTACATTTCATGAATATATTAAAACAGTAAAAGTAACTTAAGTGTGATTGGTTATTATCCAATAATATTCCTTTAAGCTATGATGTGAAGAGAGCATATAAATAATATTTTTAAATAACCATTTTATTTACATATATGGAATTAAAACCACAAGATATAGAGGCTTAAAATGCTTTAATTGTTCTGTAAGCATCGGTTACCCATTTGAAAATTTCATGAATTGTGAACTTATTTATATATCAATCTTTAACCATCTGCTAAGATGCAAAATAGGAAACTTTTAAGTACTCACTTTTATAGACAATTTAGCGGCTTTATCATGGTGGTATAGTCTTTAGAGATATGTAGAAGGTAATATTTTGTTGTAAGGGATTAAACCTCTACAGATAAACATGGAAATGGAAGGGAAACATTGACTTATTCATGATATTCCACAATTGTTAGAATAACACATTTGCATCTTAAAACAGAGATGCACAAATCAGCAATTTCTCTAAATAATTTCTGCTTATTTATTCTAGTGCAAATTTTATATAGATATTAACGTTTCTTCATCAATATACACAAACTAATGGTCCTAAGTCATCTTAAAGATATTTTTGTAGATATAGATAACTTTCTGCTTGTAACTAAACAGCATATATTCCTATAAAAATATTCCTATGAAGTACGATTAATTATGACCGAACAAATCTCGATAATTTACTTTATCATATGTTTTCGACACAAACAACTTTTTGTAATATAATTACAGTAATTTTTAGAAGTTGAAGAAGAAGAAGCTATTTGTAACAAAATTCTAAAAGAAACGCTGGTACTTTTATTATGTATTTAAATTTATCAGATTTGGTCTAGCAGGATTATAAGTTGCTGCAACTAGAACAGACTAATTCAAGAAACAATAAGTGACTAAAATTTCTATTAAATAACCTCCGTAGAAATGGCGTTATATTTTTGTAAAAATTATACAACCTGATATGCAGGAACACAAGTAAACTCTTTTTTAATTGAAATACAACTAAGCAAACACTTTTATGGTGAAATAATTACAGAAAGGAGAAATCTTTTCTACCACTTAGAGGTTAATTCAAGTCTACATCAGCGGTTCTGGAACATTAAGTAGCCGACGAAGTAATTTTCAGCGTAAGCAATTGTTGTGAGGAAAGTTCTCTTTGTGGTTTCTAATTAGTATAATAGCACCAAACAAAGTCTGTATTTTATCCAAAATTCAATGTGTTGTTTAATAAAGCTTACAAAATATAAACTGAAGAGGTTTCTATAGTTCAATTTTCATGTCATTTCTTCAACTAAAATATATTTTTGGAGTACATTTTCCCAAACATTTAAAATTAAAAACTGTGCTTTATTTTCAAATTCACAACAAAAAATATATACTTAACACTTACTTAATACAAAGAAGAAAATATTATTTAAAAGAAAAGCATTTTAACTTTGCTTAAATTTTAGGAAAATAGAAACTCATTTGAATAAAATAAGAAAAAAATTATGCAACATAAATAATATTCTTCGTGTTTATTTTAATAACATATCTTTTAAGTAATAATTCAATTGAGTTATTATAATTCATAGAATATCTTATACTAATATAAATTTTATATAGAGAAGCATATAAAATATTATACACAAATGTTCTTTTATATATACGTTTTATATCAACTGATTAGCCTTTTTTTACTCTTTTTTATATTTGACGTAATACACATTTAGGATACTCAGAATGAATCGTGTGAAAGTTGTAATTGCAATAATTTAAATTCTTTCACCATATTTCTTTATCCTACGCCCTTGTGAACTGTTTGGTTAGAGCGTTAGTTCTCGTAACCGGTTTATAATGAATTCGAATCCCGACCTAAACGAAGATCCATCGTGTTAACGAATGGTATCTGGGCATGTTACATATGTCGTGTTCGCAATGTACTTTATTTTAAATTATATCTTAGGGATTGATTGACTGGCCAAGTCTTGGTGTCTTCATCATGGTCCATGTTTCTTACGAAGACCTATTTTCGAGGCTACGATAGCACATCCACAGGGTTTCCATCCGTATAAGGTGTCATCACTTCCACCCCCTTGTAGTGCTGAAAGGATAAAATTATAATAGCCAAGCATTATATAACAACATCTACTTTTTCCCTTGCTTCCATATATTTTAATGCGAATTATCCGTTTCTTCTACATTATTCTCTTATTAGCATGAAAGGATATTTTGTATTAAACTTAGTTAACTAATAGCAAAATTAGTAGAGCTGTATAACTAACTGCTACATAAACTTTGGTGATAATAAATATAGCTTAAACCTATATAGTTTTAGTCATGCAGTTAATACTATAACTACTATTATGCAAATAAGTGCATCCAACTAGTTTTAATGTTATTAATAGTGTGATGATAACATCCGTATATTTACCTAATTTCGATTTTAATTATATTTAAAAGGTTTAGTTAAAAACCGAGTGTTTCAATGCTATGCTGATAAAAAATGATTCCAAAAATTAATTTAATATCAAATGTTGATGAAGAATTGTAATATAGTCTCTAATTCATAGGTGTAATACGAAATACATGATATTTAAATAATTCTACAAAGTAGCTAATTCTTTCTCATTTTAACTAATTTTTATATCTGACAAAGTTAGCACTTAATATGTCATGATTACTTTTTCTTCGAAAGTATATCCACTAAAGAAGCACAAATAAAGACAAAAGTGCCATTTTATCTCATTGAGCTTATCACTAAATTAAAGTGCATAAAGTTACCAGATTTATATCAAAAATTTCTTTTAAGTAAAATTTGTTCTCTTGACTGGCATTTTTGCTAAATCCATTTTAATATTTGAGACTCATTATAAAGCCCAAATTTCTTAAAACAATTATGAACACAATCTTTTCTTTTGTAAATTTATAAATAATAAAATTGGAGAGCTACATTCTTTAATACTTTCGTGATCCTAGAAATATCTTCAAATATTAGAAATCATTTATATGCTTAAAAATATCCAATTTTGTTTCCAAAAAACAAAAAATTTTATTCTTTTTATAAGCCAATGCTAAGTATTATCAATACAGTTTTTATAGAACAAGGTGTACTTTTAGTATTTGGTAATACTGCAAAAAATACTGTCAAGATGTGCTCAAGTCTAACAGTATATTTTCTCTCTTCACTCATTTTCATTAATATAAATTTTTTCTTATTTTATTATATTTTATAAACATTTAATTTTGAATATATTATAGTAAAATAAACGTGTTTGGATAAAATTTTTATTATCATTAACACAAAATTTCACACAAAAGAAGGAAAAATACATAAATTTAAAACACAATATTTTCTAATATTATACCTACAATCGCTTAAAATCATGTTTGTGTTTGATCTCAAATATTTATTTAGAAACTTATTGTATTTCATACCTATAAAATTTGTAGTAATATTACCAATATTAAGTGCATTAAAAATTATATCTATCATTTATTTTAATTCATTTCCGCTAAAATAAAATTTGCTCAAAATCAAACAAAAGTATATTTAGTAAGCAAAGGAAGAGTTGGTGATGTCTCCTTTTTACATAAAAGATACTTTTATTTAAAAAAGGAAAATATATTAAGTATTAATATTATCATGTATATTTGAAATATGTAAATTTTCTAGTAAAAAATAAGATACAATAATGAAAACTGGTAAAAATATTTTTGACTTTTCTTGAAGAGTTCTTTATACATTTTTATTTAGTATTTACAGAAAAGTACGGATTTACACTGTTTTGCAATATACAAAAGCAATGAAATCAAAATATGTAAATTAATTTACATAAAATGAATTAACTTTTTTAATAATTTAAAAATAATATCATGCATAAATTTAAATTTTATATTTTCAAATATCTGCATGTAGAAAAATGAGACTAATGCTTTACAATTTTTCGTGATTTTGTATTAATGAAGTATATATAAATAATGTGCTCAAAAATGTTTTGATTTTTTAATGTCCTTACACTTTTTAAAACGAGTTTTAAAATTTAATCTTAATATTATTTATTATGCATCACAAAGTACAGAATAAAATCAAATATTCTGCTAATAATATTTTAAAGAAAATTAATTCAAGGTAGAAATTAACAGTAAAACTCTTTACATATAACAAAGTATATTAATTTATTTATATAATAGAATTAAAGAACATTATTTTTCAAAAAATTTTAAAGTAATTAATTCTAAAACTTCAGATAAAGGAATATGTTTTGATAAATAATTGATTTTACTTTTCTGATGAGAAAAAGGTTTACAATCCAAAATAATTAATTAGATTAATTGAAAATTCCTGAAATTACCACAATATTTATTGTTTAATATTTGTACTTTTATATGCTAAAGGTTGATTGCGAAAGTTATTGAAGCTAATATCGAATGTATTATTAAAAACAATGAACATGTAATTTAGGAAATAATAAATTACTATTAAGAATAAATAACATGAATTATAAATTCAAACTAAAGCAGTTTTATTACAGTAAGATGGTAGCATGATTTATACTATAAAAAAGTTAGTTTTGATAAATTATTCATATAAAATAAGTCTACATACAGAGAAAAATTTTATAGGTCTTACGCATCAGTCTTCATTTAGAAATATTTTTAATTGAAATAATTAATGAGAATGAAATTTTCTCAAATTGATTAGTACTTTCAGTATTTTTGATGTTATTGAATATACGCAATACTGTTTACACATGCTTGCAAACCTTTTTCAACTATTATTATACAAAAATCAAGTAAATTTTACATAAATGAAATAAAAGTAACATTTCATTAAGAATGTAAGTTCTGGAAAATAATTTACTTTCTCTTATTTAAAATATACAAATTTCTTAGTTTCATGGTAAATAATTTTTATAAATAAATTATGTGTATATATATATATATATATATATATATATATATATATATATATATATATATATATATATATATATATATATATATATATATATATATATATATATATATATATATATATATATATATATATATATATATATATATATATATATTTTATATATATATACGCAGTAAGATGATAATGTTTCATACATCAGACTTTTTCAATTAAGGATATATTTGATTGTGTGAATTATACATAAATTAATCTTTTAATTTCAGACTTACGTATTCATAATATTTATATATTTTCTTTCAAATAAAGGTTCTTAATAAATATTTAAAATAAGACTACATGAGAAAGGAAAAAACAATCATGACTATACACAAGGGCAAATAAAATCATTCAGATCAAATGCATGTATCTGTGAAAAAACAAAACATGCAAATACACTATTAATAATTAATATTAGTTTTAAAGCATTTATCAATAATTTTAATTTTACATTTCTGATGGTTTGGAATGAAATTAAATAATTACTAAAAAAATATCAAATATATGAATGTTTTAATAAATTTTTTGAGAGAATAAAATCATTTTATTGATCAGAGTTTAACTAGTAGTTCATGAAGAACATGGAACTCTTTTTCTAATGATTGAAGTATAACTAGTCCAGTAATAATAATTTAAATCAATAGAAATCTGTCTCAAATAAGAAATATTATAAAGAATTCGAAAGCTTAATGATAAAAAAAGTCCGCTAAGAAATTAGAAATTAAATGTTTTCTTAGGATTCAAGTATTCATAGTCCTTCTTTTAATGATATATGACTCAAGTGAAGATGATGGAGGATTAAGATTATTTTCTTTGTATTAACACTTATGGAATTAATATCCATAATAAAAAGAAAAAAATTATAAGCATTTAAATCCAAACAAATAAAAGTGTATAATTTAGTAATATATATATATATATATATATATATATATATATATATATATATATATATATATATATATATATATATATATATATATATATATATATATATATATATATATATATATATATATATATATATATATATATATATATATATATTTATGAGTATATATTAAAACTAATATCTGGAATTTAAAACCAAATCTTTGTTTTTCATACAGTGAATGTTAATCACATATTTAGAAGTGTAACATAATTTGATAAAAAATAAACTAAAAGTAGTTAAAAAATATTCCTTCTTTATATTTCTCTGTTTTATGTCAAAGGAATAAATTGAAGGTGACGAGGGCTTGACTTAATTTTCCCTTCAACTGAATATGATAAATCTAGGAACAAAAGAAATTTGGAAAAATTACTTTTTGACATTATTATTTATTTAGTATATCTTTGTCTTTGCTTAAATTTATACTTAAAATAAAAATTAGCTAAGAAACGTAGAAAATTAATAATTATAATATAAATTTACTTACAACAAAAATGAAAGCAAAAAATTATACAACGCAGACATTTCCTTATGAAATATTAAAACTTCCTTTCATTCAAAGATTTACAGTCTTTATAAGAAAAAACTCTTACATTTATTTAATAAGATTAAATAGAAAATACCATATAAGAAAAATTTTCCTTGCATTTTTTCAAAACAAACAAACAAAATGTTTGCATTATATAATTTCTTATATAATGTAAAATTTTTAAAAATATTATATTATACAAATTTTAAAGAATATTACATTAAAAAATTTAAAAGTATATGTCCTTATTTAAAGTGTTCTTGTTGTATAAAATATTTAAAACTATTTCCTACACTTTCACAAGAAATTATTTCAAAATAAGGTAAAGTGTTAATATTTATTTGAAATAATTAATAACACATTATATTACGTCTTGATGTCTTACCGGTCAAGTAGGAAAGGATTGCATTTTGTAAAAGGGAATTTCTGGAAGTTAGAAATAATTGAGATGCACTTTTTATGCTTATATTCAGTTTTAAATGTGTTGTGCACTTATATTACACCTTGATCCTATTTTTTGACTCATATTTATTACACTCACAGTTTTAAAAATAATTCTCAGAAAATCCTAGAAAATTATTTAAACTTTGCTGTATAATAACATTAAATTCTTTGCTACTCACTCAAGCTATCATTCAGCACTAAAAAACTTAATTTTGAAAAGAATTTTAATCATTTTTTGTGACTGTAGACATATTTTTTAGTAATGTAACTAAATTAAATCTAAATCGCTTAACAGTTCTGGAAATTAGACAGTATTTTAAAAATTTATTACTATACAACATATTATACAAAAGTGTGCAATCACATAAGAGAGATTACCTATTAAAAACCTGAATAACGAACTTATTCAGAGCGGACTGCTGCGAGATGTACAGGAGGAAAATCAATTAGGTTACTGAAAGTGTTCATTGTTATGTTGTACCATGCCAACTTCATCGCGGCTGAGAATCCATGCCGTTAACAACTCGATCGAGATGCCCTCATAGATGACTTATTAATTATCTTTCATAAGGTAAATTCTTGTGTACTAGTTTTATCAAGATGATTCTTTTTTAGTTTTATTTCCGTCTACACTTTAATCTCGTAATATTTTTCTCTGTATACGTAAATTGTTCTTGTGACGTAAATTTTTGCAAATATATTATCGCATCTTTTAAGTAGACTTTAATTAACATTCCTTTAATATGAAGCAGACGCAAAATGTAATATCATGAATGCTATAAATTGAGATAAAAATATGATTGAAACTTTATATATAACTTTATAACTATATATATATATATATATATATATATATATATATATATATATATATATATATATATATATATATATATATATATATATATATATATATATATATATATATATATATATATATATATATATATATATAAAGTGATTGATCTAGGAATTAAAATAATCAAAATAATCAAGTATTTGTTTCTATGAAGCCAGAGGTGGCATCATGGTTTATCATAATAGATCATAACTAAATTAATATAAAAATAATGAAATACCATACCCTTAAAAGCAGAAATTTGCTCTGAAAATACAATCTCGTTCTTTATGTTCGGTGGGTTTCTGGTTGCTCACTAATTGTTGACGTGGCCCAAATGATTGATGATGCACCCCAAAAAAACGTATTCCGACTTTTGAGCTGTATATTTGTGGAAGTCTTATTTGATTTTTGTGTATTTAGCCCAAACGAAGCGAAGTAATTTGATGTGATCTGTACCTTTGTTGATAGCTAGTAATCAAGCGTATGTTTACATTTTCTTATATTGCAAATAAGAGACCCAACATTGCGAAAAAAGAAAATATCATAAGTTAAATGAAAAAGAGAAAAAAATCAATAACCTATTTGATAATGTAAGATATATATAGGTATATCCTATACTACTGTTCATTTTAGTAATATATTTGCTAAAAAATAGTAAATAGAAACAGATTTTAGGTTTATAGAGTGTGAGCTATATGAACACATCTGTTCACATTATATTTTATTTTTTAATACATTAGATTGATTAACAAGTATAAAACTAAAAACTAATTACATTAATATAGTATAAATGCATTTAAGAAGGCATTTATTATTAAAGTCATATATTGTTACAATTTTCTTAGCTCTCAGTTAATCAGAAAATTAATTCATATGTGTATGAAAAGCATTTATTATTTATGTTTATTATATTTTGAATCACAGTTTTTACTGTTCACTTCTTTTTTTTCTTTCTTATTTCTTCTTTTTTACGAGATATGTCAAAAAAATTTTTTTGCTTTTGAATTTATTTATTTACATTTACTATTAGTTTTAAATTTGAAGGTTTTTCTTCACAACATGTTAAAAGATAATGATATGTATTTTTTAATAACACAGATTTATTGTTTTATACTTCTCTTACTTCAATAGTTGTACCAATATTTTTAGTATTCTGATATTTCAAATAGATTAATTGTAGGTATTTGATGTCAAATATGGAAATGTCAAAGTTTCTGGTAATATAACAATTTAACAGGAAGATTTTTCAGCGTTGCGGTACTGACACAATATTATCTATGTGGATTTAATCATTTAGAGTTACATATGTTAATATATTTAGTATTTGGTTTACTTTATACTATAATTTACTTCTATTTGCCTAAAAAATAAAACAAGCTATTTTTATGATAAAAATCCTACCAAGAAAGAATATTTTCAATAATAATAAAACCATGAAATATGAAAGAACAGGAAATTTTATAAAAGTATATTTCCTTTAAAAAATTGTATAATTTTTTGCACAATCATTTTGGAAATCATGATTTTCTAAAAGATAATGCATGGCGTGAAAATAAATGCTTATGCGTTGAGTACAAC
The DNA here is from genome assembly GCA_037975125.1 of Latrodectus hesperus. Taxonomy (NCBI): domain Eukaryota; kingdom Metazoa; phylum Arthropoda; class Arachnida; order Araneae; family Theridiidae; genus Latrodectus; species Latrodectus hesperus. The sequence goes on from CM075850.1 coordinate 90,751,525, forward strand.
AAATATTTGATGTACCATTTTTTAACTTATTTTAAATATAAGTAAAAAGTATGTTCATACAATAGCTGAAGATTAAGCATTTTGCTTGTATAGCTTAAGTTTCTTTCTTATTTTATTTATGTAAAATATTTGCATAAAGATTATAAGGAAAATCATTAAATCCTAATTATATCTAATAAGATTTGAAATTAAGTAACATTTCTCTTTTATGTTTCGTGAAATTCTTTATTATAAAACAATTTATTCACTGAATTCTATTCACATAATGGGAAAATTTGATAATTTGCAACTTATATGTTCATATACTGTGATCATTGTAAAAAAATGTTGTTTCGCTAAAGGTTAAACTTTATTTTAGAGTAATTATATAATAAACTACCAAAGGAAAATTTTCGTAATGTAGTCGCATATTTATGTTTAAAACTGACTTTCTGGTTATTTAATGCATCAGAGTTTGATAGTTAAGGCACATAATTAGGCTCTAATTTATGACGAAAACTTCTCCCTTACCAATTTTTCTAGGTGTTTCCTTAGTTATATTAAGGAAACGTTTCTTAAGTAAAATGAAATGTCTTTGTTTTGGAATGTTAATGAGGTTTAGCAGAAGATTAACTTATATTTAATAGAAATTTAAGTACTTTTTGTCTAATAAACTAATTTCTTATTGTTAGACTAAATAATAAACATCATATTTTTCAAAAACTCAGATACATTGTAAAATATCTAAATTTGTGTTTTGCGTTTTTTACAAATGACTATATTACAGAAATTCATTCTATTCGAACAAATTTATTACCTATTTTCAGACATGAAATAATGAAACTAATATTTAATTTTAATAATTACTCTATCATGGTATAATTTGAACGTAAAATAAAAATATTTCAAATAAGTAATAGTAGTAATGCAGGAAATGTACTATAAAGCTTTTATATGTATCCCAAAAATTGCGTAAACATACGATAGCTAATTGCAGTAAATTAATTTTAAAATTACATTAATCTTCAAAAATAAGCTCAAGTATTTGTGAATGAATAATATGTGGGAAACATATTGTTGCAAAAAACTAAAATAGCTTTAATGTATGAAAGAATGCCTCTTATTTCTGATTACTTACTTGTTTTGCTGTAATATTATCATTTGTGAAATTATGGTCTAGTTATATTTTAAACTATGAAAATAACATTTTTCAAAGTTGAGGAATAAATCTGTGAAATTTAAACTTGAAACAAAACTGGCGATTATTTTGGTGACATGGAGACATTTAGTGTCATTTTTAGCAATCAAACATAAGTAAACCACTTCGAATTTGAGTCAATGGGATCAATAAGGGTCGACGTACCACAGATTAACTATAGAGATTTTATGAAAATATCTTTGGTCTTCAACGAATACATATATATATAAATATCTGCTTCACACAAGTATTGAGTTAATTGAAATTGAAGCAAGATATAAATCAGATGCCTGTGTCATCAGCACTGAAAATATCTTTTTCTATTCTAGATTTTAGAAATTGCTTTGATTTCTGTAAACTTGTGTGAAATGTTCTTAAACTAAAATATATCCAATCACTAAAATTGCAAAAAATGTGAACACATTTTTATTTTAGAAGTAGAATAATCTCTTTTGCTCCTATACACTTTGTCTTCATCTTCAACATCTTTGTCACTGTGGAAAAGTCGTAATATACAGTGCAGACAAATGTATTTAAACAAAGCTTAAAGCAGCATCCACATACTTCCTTCTGTATGGTAAAACAAATAAATAACATAATCACGTGGTATATAATTCTAAAAAAAAGATAAAATGCAGTATATTGGACTTTATATATTTGCAAATAATATGATGCAAAAGAAATGAGAAAAAGTAAAACTTTACATAATTCTCACATAAAGATTTACAAAACACCAATTGCACTGAAAAGTAGAGGCAAGGGCATACTATTCAATAGAGTAATATGTGTATAAAAACTGAGCAAATAAATAACAAGTTATATTCTGGTATTTCTGAGTATAATGAAATAAAAAATGTAAGATATATAGTATCACAATTTTAAAGTAATAAAGACGAAAAAAATGAATAGCAAATTTTGTTTCTGTTTTCACAAATAAAAAAACTGAAGCTTTGATGCTAATAAACTGACCAATTGTCATATTCATAAAAGTCACGAAAAATTAAGTAAGAAAGATTTTTCTGTATTAGTGGATAGAAACAAATGTTGATGTTACTAAATCGGTCATTTTTACAGAATAAGTGGTCATTTTTACGCCTTAAGAGTAGCGATAAAATGTGCTCTTTTTTAGGTATTTTTTGTTGAAGAGAGCGTTGAATATCTTTCTTCAATATTTAAAAAATTCCGGAGTCTATCTGAATTATTTCTTAAAAATAACTTATAACAATAGATGTGAATAAGCGTCTTCATGGAAAATTCAAAAATGTATTGATCATGCATTGACTGTGCTCAACAAATTAAAGTCAGTAAAATGTTGAGTAAATGAAAAGAAAGCATATTTCGTTCCTATATTACACAAATTACGATAACGTTTATTTTGTAACCTATGGAAAGCAAAAAACAACGATTCAATTACGTTGAAAAGAAAAACCGTACAATAAAGCACCCTTTTTATTTTACTCTCTATATATTAAATTCCTTATTTGTGATACAAACTTTCAAAATATATATAACAATATAATATTCATATCCTTCTCTAATTACTCTATTATATAGGAAAATTTTCTAAATTAATGCATTGTTCTTTTATCATTAATTCATTATTATTGTGTATTTATTCCAAATTAATCTATTGTTCACATTAATCACAACAGTGCATTTTGCAAGTACAGATTGTTTTCATTGGATTTCTGCAGTTGAAAATAAAATTAAATGACTGGAAAGAGGTTGTTCCATTTGACAAAACAAATTATATTTGTATCTATTTATTACATAAAATTTTATCATTGAACTTACAGTGAACGATAATTATAGTAAATTGTACTTTTGAATAAAAGTTATCTCTTTGAAACAATGCTTAAATATTAATACTGAGGATATTATTCTCTGCAAATGTTTTAGATAAAGAAAGCTTGATTTTCAAGAAACTGCTATTTAAAATGTTTATGTTCAAGAATTAAATGTCAATGTATTCCCATAGATTTTCATTTACATTTGGTTTTTAAAATAAAAGGTGTTTAAAATACTGTAAATTATTAATTAAATTAATGAATTCGTAGTAAATTTAATGATTAATATTAATACTTTTTTCTTCAAGATTTTTTAATAATCAAATGCATTAATTTTTTTGTGGAGTATTATTAAAGATATTTAATATTAATTAAATTTCTTTAATGATCATCAAATTTCATCAAGTAAATCATTAAAATTTTTGTAACGTAATTCTTGTATAAATTAAGCTTATTAAAATGTTGTTTGTTTTATTTGGTTTAAGGTAATTATACTTATGGTTATTAATTTACTGAATTTATTAAAGATTTTTAGAATTTACTGGACAAAAATATTGAAATGTAAAATCAATTGTTTTAAGCTGTATACTAACACGATTATAGTGTTTTCAAAATTAAAAATATATATTCATATCAAATAATGAAAGCAAAAGAATAACATCCAGTACTTCAGTAAACTCTTCTTTTATTGATACGACAATCTCTGATAAGAAAAAGGCCTAAAAATCTTCTAGTCATTTGTACTTTCAGTTTGACTTAAGGCAAATATAATAATAAAATACTTTGATTGATTAAATATTTTTCTATTGCATTGGAAATGAAACGATGCTAATATGTATTTTTTTGTAAATAATACACATTAATGCACAATTTAAAAATCAATACAAATATATCAAAAACTATATTATTTCAAATAATCAGAGTACATTTCAAATAATCAAATAATCAGAACAAAATATTGTCTTCTATTATATACAAAATATGAATATGCGAAATATTTCACTTCGTCTAAAACTATGAAGTCTTTTAATAAAATATTTTTTTTTAAATATTTAACATTTCAATAAACATAATTTATGTATTATACATATTTTGTCTAAATTTTTAAAGTTTAATCAAGAAACTTAATTATAGCTATATCGAAAAAATCAATAAAATGAAAAGTAATATAATATTCTCTTTTAAAGTACTATTTGAAGAAATATATTCTACAAATGAATCGGCTTCATAACCATTAAAATATGAATGAAAAAAATCATTATATTATCTACATTAAACAGGAGCTAAACACGCATAAGATTTTATCGGTGTGAATTGCGCATTAAAGGTTTTAATCCTACATAGTTATAAACAAATAAATGAAGTTCTAGACATAGAGTGAAATTATGTGTTATTAATGAATACATCCCATTTATTTTCATCTACGTTTTCATATGGTAGATTGAAATAAAATGAATTTAATGTTAGGAAAATTATAAGGTTTTCGTGAACTGGGGTATTACTTTTGTATTTCGTTATTATTTTCGTAACGTGAGTAATACTTTAATCGGAAATTATTTTAATTATTTCCTTGTAATTTTACTTACTACATTTGTTGCAGAAATTGAAATATATGTTATAAATTAGATATTATTATACTTTGTTTTAAAATTTACTTCTAAATTGCATAAATTTTTCACTATTGTCAATCTACATCTTTATTGTTCTAGAGCACTCTAGTAGATATTTAATTATACTTGTGTAATTTCAGAAAATAATTTATTAAAAAATATTTGAAATCACTCCTGTGTTTGCTTATTTGGCTTAGCTTATTTTTTTACTTATTTGTAAATAAATTAGTAACTATAACAAAATATTGTCTTTTATTAGTTTAGTTAATAATTCCTTTTATTTAAAATCATTAACAAATAATCCTCGAAAATATAAAATACTTATTTATATAGTTGTTTTGTTCACAATATAAATTTTTAAATATTATATTTAATATTTACAAATATTACACTTTGAAAGTATTATATAATAAGTTTAACAATTTTATATTACTTTAAAAATAAAATAATTATTCAAAGTTATTTCTACTTAAAATAATATAATTAATGCTTTAACTAAATAAACTCTTGTATCAATGTAATAGTTAGAAATAGTCTGCTCATAAAATTCAACATAAAATCTAAAAATATGTTAACTTTCTTAAGACCGGAGAAGTTATAACTAACTATACGCATTTCCATCATTAAAGTACATAATTTATTTTATACTGCATAACTTTCTTGTAAGAGGCTTAGAGGCATGTTAAAAAGTTTTGATATAGAACTCTAAAGAAAATAAATATGTATCTAGAATACGTTTACCGAGGTGCTTAGTAAATTTGCATGTGCGTAACGATTTGAAAACCTAACTTTCTGATATGAGGAGGAATGCAGTATTCTTGAATATATATATATATATATATATATATATATATATATATATATATATATATATAAGATCTGAAAAAAATGTATTGTTATTTGCTTTTGTGATTCTCAGAAAAATGAAAATATTTTTAATAATCAAATGTTACATATAACTAGAATAATAATTAATTATAAATTAATATCCTTAATAATCAATAACTGAAAATATTGCATTTTGTGCTGAATAAAATAAGACTTGTCTTACGACCACTAATCCTGTTTAAATAATTAATTTATTAATAATTTTTGACTAAACAACTTTTAATTAAGTTGTTTTCTCATTTATATTAAAACAGAAAATATGAATTTCATGATAAATAAAGGATAAGATTGGTAAAGATATTATTTATTAATTTGAGTTAAAATAATTTTACTTTTCCATCCATGAAAACAAATTTTAGCTACATGTACAACAAGTTCATCGAAATAAGATATGTGTAGGAGAGGATATGTATTATTCCTCAATTAATTTAAATCTTTGAATTAAATTGAAAACATATTTTCTAGGGAATGAAAAATTTTATTTTGTAGCTTTAATTAGAAAGTGAAATTCTAATAAAAAATGCAGCATTTATAAAATTCATAACTTTAATTTAGTTCATTTAGCTAAATTCGTTGGATGAAAATATGTGGGTAACTTGCAGCATTTATTTATTTATAATAACTTTGTCTTTCTAATATTTTCAGATATAAAAAGATTATAAATGAGCAAATTGTTAATTTGGAATGAAAGTAGAATAACATCTAAACATGGCTAAGACAGGAACAAACCATTGAAAATATAAAATTTATGTATTATTATAATATGAAAAGTGATAATCACCAAAATTATAGATATTTTACTGAATTCTCTAGATATTTATTTTATAAGTATTGAATATTTTAATTTAAGTGGGAATAACATTTCGATTGCGATAATGAGTATTGACATTGCTGTTAGCAATGAAAATATTTATTTGACTATAAAGGTAGTTATAAAATATTTATGTATTAAAAAATAAACCAAAAAGTTATTTTATTTATTGAAGTAAAATCATATACAGTGCTCATACTTCAAAAGAACGGAAGGTTGATGCTTTTACAAATAAAAATTACCAACTTTAATTTCTGACATTGCATAAAAATAGAAGCAGGATATTGCATCTTTATTACTTTCTTGATCATCTGCAAAAGTGAATACTTGGAAACATATCTTCTTTCCTGCGACACTTAAATATGGATCATACTCTTCGGAAAATTTTGATGAAAGTGAAATATAAATGGAAGAGAGTTTAAAAGCGCTCACACACAATTATTTTCAACATTAGATATTTAAAAAAAGATTAAATATAATAAGAAAATTTTTATTTACATCTTCAAAATAATGGAGAATTCTGTATAGTAACCAAAAGAATTAAATATTGCAACATTGTCATGAGTAAATTCATATAAACAGTCCATTTTATCGTAATGTTGCTTATTTTTCCCATATGTACTTTTTACAAGTTATCCTTCTTATTTTGATATAAAATTGCATTTAATTGAAAATTTATAACTGCGCCTCCGCTTTAACATGTAAAATTCTTAAATAACTATCTATGCGTTATTTAAGGCTTAAAGATAGTTTCTTTTATTTTCAATTCAGGTGTGTAGTAACTTTTGGCAACGAAAACAATGATCTGATATAATTAAACTAAAAATGTTATCGTTAAAACTTATGGACATTTTAAGACTATCAAAACTGTGGATCAAAAGAACTTTTTTTATAATTTTCACTCTTAGACACATTTTGTAATTTTACTACAGTTTACATGCGTAAAAAATGTTTATTTTTGCCATTAAGTTTTGTTAAAATAAAATAAAGTAATATCAGAAAAAAAGAATATTTTATTAAACAAAAATAATTCTAGTAAGAATACACATTCAGCATTCTCAAAGGACCTGTTGATTTCTCTTTGACACTTATTCCTCATTCTATAGACTCTCATAAAGCAATCAGTTTATATAAGTTTTATTAAATCTTCCAAAAAATAATGTTTACAAGAAAAGACAATTTTGTACAAAATTTGCATATTTTTATAGCAAATCTTTAATGATTATTTATTCAAAGAGTAATAAGACGAATAAAAATATTATGCAAAATTTTGAAATATTAAATAAGACTGTTTTATCATTCATTATTCATAAATATAGAAAAATTCTTTAAAGCAAAATTGTGAGCTTTATGAATAAATAAATTAGACATTACTTAAAATAAGATGTTCCCCAGAAGAAATTAGGGTTAATACGCTTTTAGAACTTTATTACTTAAATATGTTTCACATATATTTTCAGTTAAAGTTATTTTATATTGGTTAACTAACGATTAACCAACAGAAATTATGAACCAAATTATGTCATCATCATTTGTAAAATCATTTCTTCTAAAAAATTAATTACCTAACAAATTTTTTATGTTTTACATAAAAAATTTGTTAGGTAATTAATTTTTAGAAGAAATGATTTTACATAAAAATATCATATTCTAAGCTGTTTCAATGAAATAGTGATGTATAAAGATACAGAACAAATTTTTTGTGAATTAAATGTTTCATTTAAAAAAATCACGAAATAGTTTGTTATTTCTCTAGCAATTATTCAATGGCCTTAAAATCAGATCTGGAAGTGTAATTTCCTGTTTACAATTTCAACAATATATGGTGTCGTATATTTTTTAAAAATTTCATGTGGAAGATTATTTTATTTTAATATTAGAGAAATTTGAATTTTGAAAGTCAGTTTAATATAAAAGTAATGTTGAAAAGCAAAATATCTTAGCTTTGGACATAGATGAATAAAAGATACAAAAACATGAAAAAAATCAGATTTTGGTTCAGCAACATTGTTTTAAAATTTTCGTTTGAAATATTATATGTGTATGCTAAAATTTCCTTAATTTTACTAAATGTTCAAAATAAATTAATATGAAAGTTAAAATATGTTAGTGTTATTATTATTCTTTCAGGCTTGTTACATCATGACACAAACCATTAAACCTAAATATTTTGTTTTGTTAAGCTCACATAGGTTCAGGAGCTATCGAAATAGAAATATAGGAAAATATCCTCTAAAAATGTTTTTAATAGATAACATTTTAGAAAATAATAAATATATCATTTATTTTTCTTTTCTTGCTCATGTAGTGTGTGTTAATATATTTGGATCATGAGTGATAGAGATTTTAATAACCAAAATCTATTTGATATTGTTATTACTTTAATGTACTTAAATTTAATTTTGTAACGCTTAAAATATTCAACATGCTTTGAATTTCAGGTTATGAAAGCTTTTCTGATAAAAAGTGGCACATATTCATGCTATTTTAAAATTATTTTGTGTAACTTTATTTCTTCCATTTAATGCAAATGTTTGCCTCATTATCAGAAAATGCAAGTATGTATGATACATTCTTAAATGATATGGTAAGAAACGCATTGTAATGAAAATTTGTTATTTAAATATTATAAAACTTTATGATATTTTTTTTTAATTTCCTTCTTTAACACTTCATTTCTTATGATTCCAGTTTCACAAAATTACATTCAGTGTATTGAAAATGTTTCAAATTTTCGTATTCATTAAACCATTTAAAAATGAGCATCAATATGCCTAAAATAAAAAAATGTTAAAAAAAAGAAAATTCAAATTTTGCGCTTCCAATTAACTTAATATATTTCAACAAATGCAGATAAAATATTCCATCATTATTAATATAGAAATATTTTTTCAGAAACTATCATGAAAAAAATTACTTTAGCACAGTGCATAAAATCATATATAAATAAAAATAATCCTTTTATCACATAGTTAACTAGTTGACGCCGAAACTTACAAAAGTAAATACATTTTAATAAATATATTTAGTATTTTAATAATTTGACATAGAAAACAAGCAGAGTATAATCAATTAAACATAAATTCCTAAAATCAAAACACTCTTCATTATTTATTATTTGAAAAGACAAATGTTGACTGTGAATGCTTCCGAAGTCAACATTCAGTGAATTACCGCAAACAAAGAGCGTTTAACATAGAGAATGATGAATTACTAATGAACAAATAACGTCGATTACCAGTTCCGATTTTGTAGGAGTTGCATTACAGGAGAACAAATCATGAATATGACTTACAATTGCTGTTAGAATAATGCATTGCGTGGAAATTCAATATCATATAAATTAAAACAACATAAAGATGGCAAAGTTTGCCTTATCTTTAAGATTAAATTTTAATTTTGAGTGACTTTTAATAATAGTTAATTTGTTAAATTGATTTTTTAAACTGCATTAATATTAATTGCTGCCATTTAATGAATGGTAAGAAACCAAGTTGCTTAGTGCTGCAATAAAATTTTAAAATTCATACTTTAAGCCAATTAGAATTTTTTCAATATCTTGCTTAATAAATGAACTTTTCTTGAGAGTGAAATGACTTTTGTCCTGACCACTATCAACAATGCTTTAGTACATAAATACAAAAACGTTATATCTAAAACAGATACTTTCAAATAATTTAAGTTATTAACTATTGAAGAAGATGAAATCTGAAAAATATTGTTCATCTATCATTAATAGTTTTGATAATAAAAAGTAAGGAATATAGGTTACATATATTTATAGGAATAAAATATAAGAATATTATAAAAAGAAGGATTTAAGAAAAAGAAAAGATATTCTTTTTCACTTCCAGAAACAGAAATCCGAAATGAACTCGGAGAAAATGAAAAAAATAGAGGTTGATATTTTAGTACAGATTAACAGACAACATTTAATAGTATTTGTTTAGGATACACACATTTCAGGTATCTAGCATTTATGGATTATCGTGATATATACTCAATCATAATATATTCAGGTTTTATATATATTCTCTCATAATGTTTAAAAATCGATCATCGCATATTGTCCACAAATTATACTATACCCCACATTTATCTACGCCAATAATACTATTGTTATAAAAATATTTTTATGAGGTACTTCTTTTCAATGTTTGTTAATAATTGTCGCAGCAAGGTGACTCGGTTTCGTAAAAAAATTCATATCAACGATTATTCATAGTTTGTCTTGAAAAAAATGTAAAACAGGAAAAGACAGAATTTTGAAATTAAAAATATGGCTGAAGCTACTGTACTACTCATAGCAGCAACTTTGGACGACTTTTATAATCAAGAAAGCATAAACAATCACTCACCTAGTTTGGAATATTCTTAAATATAAATATGCTATGTATACAAATATATGCATATAAAATTATATACATATATTTGTATCACAATCTTCAAACTTGAAGTATACAATAGAAATTTTGAAAGATATTAGAAAAACTCAAGGCTTGTGATTGACCTTCTGCAGTTAATAATTACTCCTCATTCTTCGTTCTTATAAGAGATCACCTAAGGCATGAAATGCTTATAAGAATTTGTGTGTATTTCGTTCTTACATTTAATAAATGGCTTTTGTTTTGACCTTTGGTAATTATGTATCGGCACTTAATATCTCATTACTTGTGAGTGCGATGCATCAACTGAAAATACTGTTGATCTGCATAAACTGCATAGTATATATCATATAATAAATATATCAATATATACATTTATACTGATAATAATATTTGTAATATATATATATGATATGGAATAATAACATATACATAGGTCAGAATAGATGCATATATATATATATATATATATATATATATATATATATATATATATATATATATATATATATATATATATATATATATATATATATATATATATATATATATATATATATATATATATATATATAAAGAGACGTACATGATTGATGTACTTTTCAGAACACCCTATTCCATTTTGATGTCAACATGACATCCAATTTTGCTCTGTTAATGAGTCATTTTCTTTTTTGTTTTTAAGGTATTATTAACTGATTTATGCTTTGTTTTTATATAATTGTTGCTTTTTTATGTTTTTTTATTAAAATATTTGATTATTGTTAAAATGTTTGATTTTTTACATCGTGTGCTAGTTGAAAATTTTACATTATTTAACATGTTAAGTGATCTGTGAGGCCATTCATGTTTAAAACTCACTATTAGGCAAATGCAACAACTTATCTATATCCATACTCAAAAATATACCATTCGTGTTGACTACTAACTATTATGCAATGTATGTAATAGTATATACATACTCAAAAATTTGCAGTTTTCCACTTTAATTAAGTTAATTACTCCTTCTTTCTCAAATATTTGGTAAATTGGTGAAAACATCATTTGAAAACTAAGATCAATCAACGCATTAATAAATAAGATGGACGTTTTTATAGTGGTCTGTACATTTTGATTTTTTAGTTTCTAAAGAATCTATATGGATTTACGGTATCGTTTTCGTCATAAGAATTGAAATTTTTGGAATAAACTTATGACTCAGCAGTTCTACTTTTGCTTTGTATATCTTATTATATTGATGATATTACATGCCATTATTAAAGCATATATTAATATAAATTCTTAGATTAAGTTATTTAAGTCCAAAATAAATTTTGATAACCCATATATTATTTTATTAAAATTTTGAACTCTGTACGCATGAAATTTTTAACATTAAATTCAAGTTGTTTTAAAATAAATTACCAGAAATACACCTCACATAAAATGTGTAAATATTTACTTATGCGTGTATGCTTAGAACTAGGATTTAGAGGTATTTACAAAGTTAAACATATGTGAAAGATTGTATATTTTTTGAAAATGATTTATTTTCTAGTACATTTTGAGAACGAGTATGGATATATGTTTTAACAATATTAATAATTTTATATTAAAATGAAATTAAAATAAAATATATTATTTAAAAATATGTAGTTTCCAAGAAAATAAGTTGAAGATTCCTATGGTTTTATTTGTATGCTAAAATTTCTAGTTTTATGTTCCATTATATATGTTCAAAAATATTCATTTCCTCAAGATTTCTATTTCGCCTATTTCATTTTGAATAGTTCTCTGTTACTAAATATTTTCAACTATTGGTTTGGTTTTGAAGTAATCACACTCACACACACAAATTACAATTTTTTTAATTTATATAACATTAGAAAAGATATAAAAGCAAAAAATTATGCGATGTGAAAATATTAACATTTATGTCAATTGGTAAAATCGATAATGTTATATTATTGAATCAAACATCGCATGCAGTTTCATGCATGTTAATGTTTTTTTTTTTTCAATTTTTACTCGGTAACTTAACTCGGATGTTTTTTTCATACTAGACGTTTTGAAAAAAGAAAATCTTAAAAGGAAACATTTAAACGTATTTAATTATATTAAACATTTTCGTAAAAGAGAATGATAGCTCTGAAACTAAAGGTTGCTAATTCGATGACAAAGTAAGTTTTTATTCAAAAAATAACTTAAGAAAAAATAGCGGAAGTACTGTTAAATGTTGTCAGGCGCTGCTTGTTAACTAAATTGACCTTTTTACGTAAAACGGTGTTGTTTATGCTCGATAATATTCCAAACAGTTGCATAAAACTTATGCAACTGATTATGATAGTATATTTAAGATTCATTTTTTTCGTAAATGTCTTTCAAAATAAGTACATATTTAAGTATCAGTCTAAATTATGACTTTTATAGCGAGGAGATAATAATTATTGTTATAATACTTGAGCGTATATGTTTATTGATGAAACCAGTATCAATAAATTAAAACACTGGAAGTGTATTCCTAATCTCGTATTTTAACAAACAGCAAATTTCTTATTAAAATTTATCACAAAATTATATAATAATCATTTTTAATCAATATTCCTTATAGGGTATATGTATTCAATAGAGTTTACTAAAAATTTAAAATATTTAGATTACTTTTAAATAAATTATCATGTAATGACGTAACTAAAATATACAAGATTTTTATATAAAATGTATATATAATGTAGTTTTGAAAATATCAAAAAATTTATTTCTTTGCTATAATCTAACTCATATCTATACAGATTTTCTTCCATTTTGAAATTAAGAAAGGGTTGATTAAAAAAATTGATATTTAATTACTTAATTGAAAAATTTAAATTTCATTTTCAGAGATATTTAGATTTTAATTATGTGCAGAATTAATGTTTCACAAAAAATGTTTTTACTCCTTAAAACTAAAACAAATGCACAGCAAGAAGCAGACACACACATTTCATTTACAAAAAACTTTTATCTTTTCTAATCAAGGGTTTCACTAATCAATTCTTTTATTAACAAAATTTTCATATACATACATACATATATATATATATATATATATATATATATATATATATATATATATATATATATATATATATATATATATATATATATATATATATATATATATATATATATATATATATATATATATCTTTAAGAAATAAATTTATTAAAATTATTTGTACCTCTTAAATTATTAAATATATAATGTAAGTTGATAAATTTATTTTTAAAAGTATGTCTATATGAATGCATTAAGGTATTTAATGTAGCTGAAACTAAAAAAGAAATCAAATTATGTATACCATAGTTCTCTAAAAACTTTTAGTAAAGAAAAAAGTGAGAATGCTCGTTATATACATAGCATCATTGTATATATAGTACGCATCTCATTCAAAAATCATGGCACATACAGATTTTAAGATAAATATGGAAACAATGTAAGCACATAATGCAGTTAATTATATAAGTATAAATATGTAAAGTGTGGTCGAATTGCATACATATGATTTATATAGTATGCAAAATTTTAAAACTTAGGATACAAAACATTACAAAACATCTAGGATTTGTATGTACTTCCCATAATAATAATGTATTGAAAATGATACTAACGTTTTTTTTTTTTTTTTTGAATAAAGGGAGTGTAAAAGTTATCATGTGTAGAGAAAGTGAATTTAGGGAATGTCGAATCAAATATTAATTTTACTTTCCACACTCTAAACCTCATTGTTTCCATTTCGCTAGAAATTGTAAAGATCACTTTGAGTACCTAATACATATTATTTTAACTTACATTTGGTACAATATATTTTATATATATATTTTTCATTTTTAGCATTTTACAAGATCATAGCATTATAACATTAAGACACTATAAAAAAATGACCTTCTTAAAAATTGCTAAGTTAAAAATATTTTATGTAAGTTTAAATTCACAGGTTTTAATTTTTGTTAAATATATTAATGTTATTCGTGTTATGACAAATGTATTGATGTAAGGTAATAAATTTTTGACTGATATAATTTATTACTTTGAACACTATGATTAATACCACAATTAATCAGAAATATGTATCTATCAATTCATATATATACATATATATATATATATATATATATATATATATATATATATATATATATATATATATATATATATATATATATATATATATATATATTAATTTACATAACTTTCATCTGAAATCTTTTATTAAAACTAATCTGATTTTGAATGCTAATTTATGGAAGTAAAATCCCATGGGAAAATTATAAAGGCGAATTTAAATAAAGTTTAAACTAACTTCTTTGACATTAACGTTAATATATTTGATAAAACATCTCTATGTTAACGCATCGTGTAATAGTGCCATTTTATATTTAAGCATTATAATTAATACATTCATCAATTATGTATTAATTATACATTCATCAATTATGTATATTTACAAAAATGTATATTTGTATCTATTAATACTATTATCCTTATTTTCGTAGACTCATTTTGAATATATTTGAATTAATGAGTGTTTATTTCAAGAGTCCAATTGTTCAATTCATACAGTTTGTAGTAGGTAAAAGATGAAAGTATAGCAAGAGGTCTAACAATAAAACATTTCATTTAAATATAATGTAAAAATTATTAGTTTCTTTCACAAGAGTTTACTTTAGTTAAAATAAATAATAACTTTCATTTTAATGTCATTAAAGCAATAAAATTTTCTGTGTGTCAGCATACTTACTTAACAATAATGAATTTTGCAATTGAAATATTTTGAAAACTTTGCATTTTAATATATTAATACTTAATTCTAATATACGTACAATGGTGTATTTGAACCACAGTGAAATAAAGCATCCTGTTAAAGCAAGATATTCAACAAAATAATCGAAAACGTATTTAAAAAAGGATATATGTAAATATATATACATAAATATATATATATATTATATATATATATATATATATATATATATATATATATATATATATATATATATATATATATATATATATATATATATATATATATATATATATATATATATATATATATATCATATATATATATATATCATATATATATATATATCATATATATATATATATCATATATATATATATATATCATATATATATATATCATATATATATATATATATATATATATATATATATATAGTAAAACTGTTGCAGCTATAGACAATATGATTTTAAAAATATATATTTAGAAAGAAAAACGGAGCATAGTTCCACAAATGTATTAATCACAATTCACCTATCTATGAGAAACAATCAGCGCTTCATGCTGACCTAAATATTAATGGAGTTAATGCAAGCAGATTTTATGCAGATGCCTGCAAGGAATACTAATATAATAAATGCAATTTACACAGAATGAGTTTGAATCTCTCCTGCTACTTGGCCTGGAGGTAATGAATATCAAGTCCATAAATGATTGATTATATCAATATTGTAACTATTTACCATATTAATTTAGGAAGAGGAAAACTTAGTGCTAGCACACAGTTTGAACTTCACGATTCCTTTCTATTGAGGTAATTTAGCTAAACTTATGTTGCTTAAATTTACGAAACAAAACATGGTAAAAATGAGATGCATTATATTCAAGAATCTTGAAAAAATATGAAAATGATTAAATGTAAAACACATGAGAAAATAAAAAAATGCTCAAAAACAGGTCCTAAAATTTCAAAACCAAATATATAAATTAAACTTAATTTACATTTGTTTTTAAATTTTGTCAAAAGTGTTTTTGATTAATAATTTTGATAAAAAGTTAGAATAATTTATAAATTAATCTCAAGCTTTACTTCATATGATTATATTTTTTCTCAAACACATTTACGTTATTTAAATACTCGTTTAACACTACTTATTATGATCCCATTGTGTAATTATATTTACAAAGCCATGTATATATATACATATACAGATAGAGAGAGTAAATGTTTATGTGTATGAATATAGGCAAACTTAGTTAAAACTCTTTAAAAACAACCACTGATGTAGTATTACTTGTTAAAAGTAAAAAGCTGCAAATTATTTTTAAAATGTTTTAATTTAATAATTGCTGTTGTAAGACTTTTGAGAATAGTCTTTGAAAACTCTTTCATAGTCATTTGAGCAATTGTAAGAATTTCAATTAATGTTTGTCTTTAGGAAATTATTACGTTATCGAAAGAAAAGTGAGAGAAGTCATTTAACTATTATTCATTCTATAAAAAGCAAAATTGTTGTTACAAAATTGCTTTTGTTCCCTTAAAGTGTATACTTTGTTTAATCATTGGAATTTACTAAGAACAGAAAGTGACAAAGAAGGAGTATTAATAATTAATTAATGGATTTTCCAATATAACTTCTTGTTTCATTCTTGAAAGCACATTTTTGGAAATTAAGTGTTTTATTCGTGACTTTTCAATTTTGTAAATACGCCAATAGGTTTTTTCGACTAATTTATTAGTATTTATTTCAAAATATATATTACACTAACTTTCATGAACTAAGTTTTCATGAAATAATAACATTTTCGTTATTTTCATGAATGTAGTAAATTTATTGTAAAATTTTGTAAATATTTATTCCGATTTCTTTAGAAAGCAGTTTAAATTCGAATAATGCATTCATTTAAGAAAAGCATATTTTCATAAAAAGGAAAATACCCTTTTAAAACCAAATGCATATTAAAGGATTTTATTTTCATTCCACAGATTTTTACATAATAATAATGTTAATAATTTAATATGAGACATAAGTCGTTTAAAAACTATCATTAAAATGTTATTCATATTGTGCATAGAAACACTAATTAATTGCTCAAATTTAAAGAATGCCTTTCTGTGGCATATTAATTTTTAAATATTTATTTTCAAAAAATATTGGTATAATCTATTTGTTTTACATATGCATTTCATTTATTATTCTGTATAATTTAAATATTCCGATTAATTTTTTTAATGTCTTATGTAAAACTCATCAGGTTGCTTGTAATGAAAACTATTTTATTTCTAATCATATTAAAAACATTATATATATATATATATATATACATAAGATAACGCTATTTTGATATAAAAAATTATTAAAAAGGGGAATATAATTAATAATAGCAGAATTTATAAATATTTAATTTTTAATACACTTTTTTATAATAATATTTCATTAAATTCTTCAAATATCTGAAACATGTAATTAACTATACAAAATATGATAGTACATATGAAAATTTTAAAACAGGAATAATTGATCAAATGTACAGAAAACCACTAAAAAGTACAGAAGAAATGAAGAAGTTATTCAAAAATGACATAGGAATTAAAGCTTCTGATATTAGCGATTAATTTTAGCACAAGTTAAATTTTTAATTCAAGCACGAATTAAATTTAAATTCAGAATGCCTGGAAAAATTCTTCCAGGAAAATAAAAATATAATTAAAAATAGTCATAATAAAATTGGAAATAAAAGTAATTTTCTTACTAAATTGATATCTAAATCTCATAACTGTAAACTCGAAAATATCTTGTGTGTTTGAAACTTCCTAATCCTTTTGTAAACCTTATTCAACAAAACTGTTTAACATAAAGGTACACCAATAATATTAACAAAAGCGTTATATGAAAATCAAAGATAGAAAAAGTACTTATATTCAACATTAGATACTATTAACTAAATCTTTCATAGTATTATTCAGATTTTGAAATAATCTAATAAAATGTCCATTAACATATAATGTAACTATTATTTTTCAAACCAGGAATTCTCAATTTTTTTATAGAAATATAAAATTGTTTATCGAAGTATTATAAGGGGACAAGGCACTGTAAAGTCAAAAAAATCTATATTTTATAATACATTTTGGGTTATCCTAAAATATTTCGATTTTTTCCAGGATAGAAAATAAAAGAGTACATAGGAATTATTATTTTTGTGTTCAAAATTATAAATTATAAATGAAACAAATAACTATTTCTATGAATTCATTCATGTAAAAAATTTACACTCTATTATTTTGTTGCAAGAGAACACAGAAGATTTTCATAACAATTTAAAATTCAAAACAAACCACATTACATTAAATTGGTGAACCTGTTTTGATTCTTGTTAAAAATAAAATTCAATATTTATTTAAAGTTATCAATATAAAGATATCTTCCTTTCTCTCTCTCCTCATAGTATTATTAATAAAACTCAAAATAAGGCAAGATCCTTAGTAAATTAAAAATGTATCTATCAAGTATCATAAAAGTTGAATTTAATATTAAAAATTGCTCAAGATCCACACGTTTTAAGATATGGACCATAAATAATATCGTAAGATTGCATTTCTCTCTGATAATGACAGTTTCTAAGTCTAGTCACACCTCTTGATTTATATGAGTTGAATTTTCAAGGATTACGGTCTGAATATTGAATATTTAAGCCTTTTGATCTCCTTTAAAGCTTAGTATGCATGCCTTCTGATATATGAATCATACTTCTGATATATGATAACTAATGGATTCAATGTCTGATTGTTTTGTTCTCCTAATGAAATATGATGAGACATCTCCAAAAAACCGTTTTCCCGTTGCACACTAAAGTCTGATAAATTCTCATTTTTGTAAAATTATTTCTAATTCTTCATTCTATTTGTTGCACATTTCCTTCAATTACTATTTATAATTTGTTTCTTACAAAATAATGCATTTTTTGTATGTATATATATATATATATATATATATATATACATATATATATATATATATATATATATATATATATATATATATATATATATATATATATATATATATATATATATATATATATATATATATATATATATATATATATATATATATATATATATATATATATATATATATATTCTGTACAATTATTTTTAATTTAAACAAAATTGTTTAATACAGGAAAAATATTTTTTGCTTTTAGAACTTTTAAAAATTGAACTGACGTTTCACAATTTTAGATTTTTTAAACAAAATGTTACATTTATTGAATTTATTCTCAAATAAAAATGGAAAGTTATTGTCAAAATATGCCTTCTCTTATTTTGAATTTTCATTATATAGCCTTTCAGATTTTCTGCAATGAAATGCAGAAAAATTAAATGGTGAATGCAAGATTATTAGACAATTTTGGCTTTTTAAAAACTCCAAATTAAAATTATTAAAAACTCCAAATATTTTGTAATGATAATTACCGTGGCTATATTGAATTATTGCCAATTATTTTCTAGAAGTTACTTAGTAATACGTTTTAGACAAATAATTATCTAATTTTAGTAGCGAGTAACGAATTTGTATTTATAAAATAATTAAACCATGTAAAGAGTATATTTTATTTGCCCTCTGAAATTAATTAAACTTAAAACTAAGGGAACCTGAAATCTAATTGTGATCTTTGATAGTTAGATTTCTTATTTTAGTTATTATTCTCAGAACTAAATTTCTTCATTACAGACTAACTTTGTTATTGTAGATTTGATAATTCATTCGTAGTTTAGAAATGATTCTTATTTCTTATGGAAATTGATCTATACTTTTGTGTCAGAACATTATAATATTTAATTAATTTCAAGCATTAGAGCTATATTTTTTAGAATCTTTTTATTGTTCAAAATACCGTGATCTATTTCACTTACCAATGGTGACAGTAAAAATATTTATTAATTATTCATTGTTTTCAAGGAATATAAATTTTTCAGCACTTCGCCAGGTAATAACATGTATATTGCCCAAAAAAAAATCTAAAAACAAAATAAATGGTACTATACCATTTCTTCGGAAAAAAGCATTTACAATTTGACATTTTTTACGAGAAAATGAAGAATATAGATATAAAGTAATTTATTAACGAACAGCTGTATAAAATTTGGTGGCATAAGCATTTTGAAAATTTTAAACTATGTTTTTAATTTCGATAACAAGTTTGCTGAAGTTATTAATAATTCTGTTTGTTAATATTGTCGTTTTTCTCATCAAAATCAAATTGCACCCAAAAATGAAAAAACGAATACATTCTTAAAAATATATTTTTGATTACATTTCTGAGAATATATTAAAGTACCAAAGTTTTTTGAAATGTTATTATAGAATATTTTATTTTTATTTCCAATACATTGTTTTTACTTAAAATGATGTGACTAAGATTTTATTTTAAAAGCATTTTAAACTAATATGTCCAACGGTAAATTACTTTTCGTTATTTTACATATATTGAATGAAGAATTGTGCGACATTTTAAAAAACATATTTATATAAGATTTGTTATACCTATTTCTGGATGCATTCACTTTTTTGCCGAAATAACAATTCATGGACAGAGCAAAATACAAGTTAATCCTTCATAGGGTATTACAATTATTTTCAACAGTGTATAATTTTTATTTAAATGCATTCGCTCTTATTTAAGTAGTTTTTTAATGTTGACAGGTAATAGGGACTACCTCTCTAAGTTTAGAGAAATATCAAAAGTGTGAGCTATGTTTATTCAAAATGAAAATGTAATTATATGAAAGTTTGTAGTTTATTTGATGATTCCATTTGTTTAAAATTCTTTTTTATATTCCAAATTGCCGATAAGAAACTACCTTTCTGAATGGAAAGAGATCCAGGCACTTTTGTTATTCAAATTAAGTGTATTTAAAATAAACACATAATCATTTGTTGACTCACAGTTTGTCTAACAATTCTATAGCCCTTACAAAAATTAATAAATTGCATAGCAGAATTCTCTATTTACTCCATAATGCTATGTGAACACATTTTGAAATAAATATTATGTTCACATAAATATGTAACATAATACAAGAGAACCAAATATTGAATCAAATAATCTTGATTTGTTAACATCTTTAAAAGTTGAAATAAAGCGCTAATCTAAAATATTTAATAAACCATAATCGAAAAGTTCTCAATTACAAAATGACCAGATTCAGTGGTTCTATAGTTTCACGTTAAAATCAGCAAATTCTAGCATCATTTGCCGTGGGCAGTGATTGGGAGGGAGGCCATATTGGGCTTCTGGATGCATTAGGGATATATCCACGTTCATCTGTGACCTCCGAAGTCCTTCCGCTGGTGTGGCGTAGATGTGGAGAGGAGTTTACCAGCTAACTATTCACACGCTAATTAAATATTTTTTGAATAAAATTAATAATTATTTTACATGCTGATTAAATCACTTTATCTTATCTGTGAAAATATAATAACGTATGAGAGTATTTACACACTTTTCAAATGAAGAATAGTAAGCAACATAGCAATTAATATATATGCATATATGCCTATCTCTCGCCAGTCAAAAGTTATACCAAACAAAATTTTGCCAAACAAGAGTTATCAGAAAAATTTGATTAGCGAGCAAATTTTAATTTTTGCAATAGATTTAGTATTTATTTCATAAGTACTATTTCATTAACCATATTTACTTGGCATTTATAAACTTACATGACGACATTTCTATACACACATGTAGCTTTTTTAAGATTTTGAAACTAATTTCAAAAATTATTCTAGAATGTCTTTCCAATTAAAAGCTTAGAAATATACCTTCATACATCTTCCTATATAATTTAGTATTTTATATAGTAACTATTAATATAATTTGTAATTATTAATTGATTTAAATATTAGTTTATTACGATTTAATTATAATTTATTAATAGTTAAAAGCTTAAAAATAGATGCCTTAATAGTTTGATTAATACTAATGATTAAGATTTGTCATCTTAATATTTTGTCAATTATTTACATTTTTTATATATTCATTCGATACCTAGACAACAAGGCATTCTCTAAATGATTAATCCTTTGCCACAGAGAAAAGAAATTTTAATAGATTAATATTCAGATTCATATTTGATATATTTCTCATCAAATAATAACACACAGGAAGTTATTTACAACTCTCTAACGAAAGTTTCTCTTCAATAAATGAACTACTAAATATTTCTGTGAAAGGTTTCGTGTAAGAGGATTACAGAGGGATTTGGAAGCAGTCTTTTCAAGAGGGTGAATGAAATTGCTTTCTCTGTTATTGTATAGGAATCTGAAATAACTGAAGTTCATAAAATGGAAAATTCTTAATGAGATTTCTAAAATATATTTTTCTCTTCAAGTTATTTCCAATATTTCTTAAAAAAAGGTTGGCAAACATAAATGTATTCATGTAGTACTTCACATTTAAAGATATATTTAAATTCCAATTTTTCAACTGCAATACATTTTAATTTGGAGTTCTATCTTAAAATCATTTGTTTAAAAAACCCATAAACAGACCCTAAGACTTTTGTTAGGAAAAATAATACTAAAGTTGTCATTAAATTGCTTTAAAAAAGTTTAGTTTAATATAGTTTATATTTGTAAGCAAATAGTAGAAAACTTTGTAAAGAGTTGAATTTTGAATTCTAAATTATATTTCTTCTTACTCAAAGGTAAAGGAAGTTAGAAAGATTTCTATAGAAATATTTTTGTTATAAAAAGTCTTTCTTAATGAATGTTTAATTTTTTATTCCTAAATTCCAGCAAGCACACGTAAAGAGATACCAAAACTGTAAATACAAACATAATATTCTTATGTTAATCAATAAAAAATGAAAAGTCAAGCCATTAAATTTAGAATACTTGATTAATAATTAATAATGGCAACAAAAATTATGTTAATAAATATTATTTTTAAATAGATAATATGTATTTATTATTATATAAAAGTTATCTTACCTACTTGAAACATTAATTATAAATATATTTTAATATAATTCTAAATTTTACATATATATATATATATATATATATATATATATATATATATATATATATATATATATATATATATATATATATATATATATATATATATATATATATATATATATATATATATATATATATATATATAATTTTTCATGATATATGAGATTGTATGTTCAATTAGACTGATTTCAAATTTTTCAGATTAATGAAATGAATTCTTGATCGATACCGTGTTGAAAGTTCAAATAAGTTTACTCTTTTCTTAAAAAAGTTTTCCTTTTTATATTAAACTTTGTTTGTACTTTTCGTATTGTGTTAAATAAGCTTTGTTATGATATCAACTTTACTTTCTACATTAGTGTATCCAATACTAAAAATGATAGTTTAGTTAACACTAGGTTTAATACTAAAAATAACAAATAATAATTTTGAGAGACAGAAAAAGAGTGAATAATTCATCTGCATAAAAAGTCATTATATTTCCGTCTTTATTACAGCAAATTATATAAAAAGAACATTTCACATAATTTTGAATATATTGCGATTGGATATTTCACTATTATGCTTTGATGATACTTTTTTAAATAAAATTATATATCAAATGCTGAAATAGGAGGAATATTTTTAAAAAAGTTAAATTCTATAAGTGAAACTTATGTATGTGTGTATTTTATTTAAAAAATACTTATCAATGTATGTATTAATATAAATCTATTTTGTCTTATATGTTTATACGATTATCAGAACAGAATCTCTTAACATTTGGCATAAATATACAAATTGAACATTAGATACCATATCCCAGATGGTACATATTTACCCAAAGTGTTCCTCAAGATGCACCTTATAATTAAATGTATGATCCAACTTATTATAACTGAAACACTTGCGCAAAAACAAGTCTTAAGAAAAAATAACATAATAGTGTAGAACTCATAATGATTGATTTTTATATAAATATAAAACTGAAAAATACATTTTAACTATAAGATTGTGTTCCAAAGATATATTTTCAAAATTAATTTCTTTTCTTTTCTCTCGATCATTAAAGTGTGTGTTGTTATTTTGTTGTTTCTATAACGGAAATATTTTATATTCTCTCACATCTTAAAATGATTTTGACATAAAGTTTCTTGCTCAGAATTTGTTTATTAAAAATGAAACATTTCAAGCACTTTAAGTTCTTCGCGGAAAAGAGAATACCACAATGTTGTTGAAATGTTACTTCACTAAAACAGCAAAAATACAGTTACATTTTTTTAAAAAAAATTATGACACTCAAATATGTAATATATTGTTCGAAAATATGTTGATAGATGTAGCAAAAAATTTTAATGTAAAGTATAAAACTAAATTATTGAATTTGAAGGAGGGTATAAGTATGTGTCTCCCACTTCGTATTTATGAAGGGAGAGAAGTCTTGTGCTGCTGCTTCTATACGGAAGTAAATTTAAAAATATGAATAGAATGATAAAATATTTAACGTATTGAAATTAGGATACACATACTAACTATTTCGTAAAATCTTAAAATCTCAAAAATATATAAAACTATTTTATTATTTTTACTATTAAATTATATTTACTTTTATTATAATTCATTAAATTTGATAGAAAACTTGAAAGCTAATTCCTGCTGTAAGATATTATTTAAATTTGAAAGTAGAAGATGATGTGCTTATATAAATCAAGAAAATATAAATCTAACTAAAAATTTTTTTTAAATCGCACTTTAAATACAACTCAAAATTACAATGTATTACAATATCTCATTTTATTTAATTACGGAAGAACGCAATCACTTTGTAAACGCATCCTGACCAATGAATTAGAAAACCAAAATCAATAATTCATTGACATACATTTTGCACAGATAAAAGCTCTTAAACACTTAGAGATGAAATCAACGAGCTTCTAGAACGCATGTAACTTCAAAGGTTATCATTTTATTTCAATACAATGCAGTTTTTTCAAATCTTGATTTTGGAAGCCAAACTGATGTTCACTGAAAAACAAATATACAGTTATACTATCGTCCTTGAATTATATCTCGGCATCAGAATAACACTTCAACATTGCAGGATGCACTTTTCTTGTTCTTGTTCTCTAAGCATCTCTTGGCAGTTCGCTCACTCTCGTGAAAATCAGGACACCCCACTATACTATCTTAGATAGTATTCGCATTCACACCTTATGTACAGTGCGAGTGTGAAAAACTTCGACGTGTTCCATCTGTGAAAAATCAAGAAGCAGAGTTAAATATATGACCTCATTATCCTTTTCCATTCTTCAGATGTCCAGTGTCTACTTTATAAATGGTACTAAAATTGAAAGTTTTCGTTTCAGGTAGAAAGGAGAAATATACTCACACACACAGGCACCAGACTAAACACTTTTATCTTCTGAAATTCTTTGAAATTTGATTAACAATTTTTATCATCTGAATTACAAGAGGGTCCATCCTGTTAGAAAACTGTTCGAACTCAAGTTACTTCATAGACAAGAATTGCCGGATGTGATTACAGCTTTTTTAAAAAAAACATTTGATATGGCTACTTTTGAAAACTAGGGAAGATTTGTTGTTTTCTAATTTAAGACCTCTATAGCAAATGAGAACCAACAATAATTTTTTTTTTCAAATGAGAAAGCCTTTCGTTTTTAATATTTTACTTTAACTATTGTGAAATGCACTGCACCCTTGTAACTTATTAGGATTGTAATAAATGTATAATCCATATCATCAAAAAATTTGCATCATTCATTATATATATATATATATATATAT
Source organism: Latrodectus hesperus (assembly GCA_037975125.1). Lineage (NCBI taxonomy): Eukaryota > Metazoa > Arthropoda > Arachnida > Araneae > Theridiidae > Latrodectus > Latrodectus hesperus. The sequence continues at coordinate 90,777,763 of CM075850.1, forward strand.
ATATATATATATATATATATATATATATATATATATATATATATATATATATATATATATATATATATATATATATATATATATATATATATATATAACAAGTATAGAATCTAATATTTAATATTTGAAAACTCCAAAGTGATGATAATAGTATTCATATAAAAATTTAAATTTTGCTAATAAATCTTGCAAATAATTAAGAAATCTGAAGTAAGTTTAAATGAGCTCCCAGAATTTATTCGAATTCATGTAATAAATCTAACAATTTTGTCTATTTAAATCGTAAACATCAACATCGTGTGAAACATTTTATGATTTAAGTGCAAACTAATAAATAAAACTTATAGGCCAGAAAAAACATCAGTTTGATTTTATGAATGATTTGACAAGTAAATGACACTTATAACAGACAGATTCCTTTGTTGGAATTTTGTCTTGTCTGTATTTGTAACGTAATAACGGTGGTGTCTTTAAGACATAAATGCACTGCGTAGTTTTCTTAATTATTAAAATTTTGAAATTAAACATAAAAATAACAAATAATAGAAGAAGTATTTGAAATTATCTTTATTTATATTTTTAATAAAATCAAAATTACATCTGGTAAAAGGTTTGTGTTTTAATAGACAAAAATAAGAAAAATGTATATAAATATCTATTTTTCATCAAAAATTTACGTTTTCAATTCAATGAAATAATAATTTATTTTCAATTTATGCGTACATAAAATTTACAGTAGATATGTGCTTATTTATTTTTAAAATTTTCATTATTTGGAGATGTTTATAGTTATAGCAGGAAATCAAAATACTATTTCACAACTTGAATCTTGAATCCAATATCATCAAATAAGATTGCCAAGTCTGTTTCGATTCATGTTTAAAATCGGATCCAACATTCATTTGAATTTTCACTCATATTGCATCTTTAGATTCCCGATGATTAGACACGGAATAAACTAGTTATATTGGTTAATATGATTTCCGGTTAATCTTACTTTGTGATCAAGTATATCATGACAGTTACATAAATGATTAATGATGGCGCATCACACACATGCTTTAAGGTAAATAGCTAAAATATAACATCATAAGCACATATTTCTCTCCCATATTGATAGCTACTAAGTCTAATCTTGCTTCTTGATTTATACTAGTTGCATTTTCCAGGATCACAAAATGAATATTTCATATCTTACTCTTTTGAACTCCTTTAGGGTTTGATATATATGCCTTTCAGAATGTAACTGAAACTTCGGCAAATAATCGAAGCATAATCTGATTTATTTCTTGTACTGAAATATGAAATATAACTGAAATACCATTACGATTCTTGTTGTTGTGCAGTGAATAATGATATACTGTATTCTCATGTATGAAAGATTATTTCTAAAAGAATTCCTCTTTTTATATTGCTTTAATTTTTTTCAACAATTATTTATAATTTCTTTCCAACAAAAAAATCATTTCAAAGACATACAATATTTTGTCATCCTTCAAAATTTGTATTTGCTAGTGACGTTGCGCTTTTTTCTTATGTGATGGATTCGCTGCATCATAACACCCTACATATGTAAGAATAAATTCTAACACATTTCATCTTCGTAGAACTAATGTGTGTGCAAGTAAATACACCATAGATAAATGGATATTTGTGTTTGTTACATTCATACATACATAAATATATCAGTGATTATCAAAATTATAACGATTTTTTATTAATATAGCTTAGAACCCCTTTTGACATGCATTGCAGTTTGGATTTGACTATAATGGCTCAATTACGTTGAAATCAAATAATTTTGTGGACTAAGTTGATGTTTAACTTCCTCTTTATGTTTATCAAATCAGTACACCACTGCATGAATAGGTACATTATCATCCTGGAGAATTCCATCTCTTGTGGGGAAAAAAGTTTTCATCATAGAATGTATTTGTTCAGCTAAGTTTTCTCCGAACCATGGTTGTCAATATATTGCAGATTCACTCATTATTTAAAAGCTGGAAGGAGATAGCCACTATTATATACTGGTGCACAGGAGTCCTTTTATAGAGCACACTTACTATTGCATTGAAAGCTGTTTTACATATTGCTCTCAATTACAAAAATATTATGATCCCTTTCTAGGATAAATCCTCATTAAGTATTAACATACGAATTTTTCATGTAAATCATCATTAAGTATGATTTATATAAGAAATTTGTATGTTTATAAGTTGTCAGGAAATGTGTGTGTTACTGCGTATATGTTTATAAATTATTTATTTTTAAAAATTTAGGTTCTGTGAAAGAATTAATGAATATGATATTAGTTTTAAATATTATAGTCTTTTGGTTTTTTTATTCATCATTATACGTTTCAGGCAAAAATATTTCATACTAATAGTTTTTTAATATTTTGTATATTTTTTCGGAATATTCTTATTATACACCGCGTTGCATAATGATAGAACCACCATGTAATTTCGGCCTAGCATACAGTAATTGGAATGAATGATTGAAATAAATATTTTTATTGAAAATATACAAAATAAGATTGACAATAGAAAAGTAAAAACATTACTCATGTTTATATTTTCATATAATAAAATAAATAATACAAATTTTAGGTTGCAAAATTATAGAACCACTTTCAGTGTAAGAGCACCCATTTTGGTTATAAGTTCAAAAATTCGATTAGGCATGCTTTCGACTAAGTGTTTGAGTATATCTGCATTCAGATTTTCCCATTCTGTAATAATAGAGTCTTTCAATTCTTGAGCCGTTGAATACCATTGGCGTATACGGCCTTGCTTAGAATACCCCACACGTTTTCCATGGGGTTAATGTCAAGAGAACAAGCAGGCCATTCGATTACCTGCACTCCGTTGTAAAAAAAACCATTCCCAAGACGAGTTTGCAACATGAATGTCCTGTTGGAACTTCCAAAATGGGCCTTTAATTTCTTCTCCAAAAGCGACAAATTTTCTTCCAACAAGTCTTGATAGTCTATTGCTCTCATTCAACCAGTAGAGAAAGCAATGTTAGTCCGCCCAGCATTGCCAAATCCAGCCCAAACAATTAACGATCCTCCCCCATAGTGTCTCTTAGAAAAAATGTTTGGCTCGTCTCAGACATCCCTCCAATAGAACGCCCACCCGTCAGACCATCTAGATTGAATTTTTTTTGTCGCTGAACACTACTTGAGTCCACTGTTCTTTCCAAGTCATGTGTTCTTTAGCCCATTGCATCCTTTTTCGTTTGTGAAGATCTGTAAGTCTCGGTTGCATTTTCATTTTCGTGTACTCAAGATGTTCGTTCCGCCGAGCTATTTTTGATAAAGTTGACTTGTGAACTTTGATGATGGGATCTCGTGATGGTCAGTTCAATGTTTCACCAGCTTTTAACTTCCTTACAAATAACCTTTCTGGCCACTTTGTTAGCCTTCGAGGTCTCCCAGTGGATTTCTTTGTCTCATATTTGGATCAAATATGCAGAAAATTATTGACCACGTGTGGTGAACCCAATATGTCTTGCTATACTCTTGGAAGACAAACATGCTTGGTTAAAAGCCGCAATTTGTTCTTTTTCAAAATCAGATAGCGGTTTTTTCCTACCCATACTTAGTGACACCTTTTCAATTCAATAAATTATGCGTGCTCACAATAAATTCAAGTAAGGTTAGGTTAGAGTTGATCAAACGCGCGAAGCTTTTATATACCTGTTAGTTGAAGCCCAACTGCGCATGCTTCTCTGGGATTGATTATTCCATTAAAATGTATGGGTGGTACTGTCATTTTGCAACCTAAAATTTGTATTTTTTATTCTATTACATGAAAATATAAACATGAATAATGAATTTACTTGATTATTGTCATTCTTATTTTGTATTTTTTTAATAAAAATATTTATTGCAATCATTTATTCCGATTACTGTATGTTAGGCTGAAAATACATGGTGGTTCTATCATTATGCAATGCGGTGTATGCATATACATAATTATATATATATATATATATATATATATATATATATATGATTGATCATACATTTTCAAATGAAAATTTAATGTTCATTTGCTTAAAACAAATTATGTATTATATAAAATAAAATGGGATAAATTTAGAATAAATATATTACCTAATACATGTAATTGAGTTAATTTATTTTAATGTAATTTAGTTAACTTAAAATAAATAAAAATAAAAGTTGTTGTTGACATTTAAAAGAAACATTTTGCATTTTTAGGAATTTTATGATTCTTCAATGATTACTAATAATTATAATTTAATAAATTATTCTTTTAATGAGATGTATCTCTCACATCTTATAATATCATTTGCTATTGAGAATGTGACATATTTTTTATAATTATATATCTTTTAACTGAAAAATACTATTTCATAAAATTAATATTCAAAGCTTATTTGATATTTTCCATTAATAAATAACATACGAAATTATTTAGAACTCTCTTAAAAAAGATTATCTTTCTATAAGTAACGTGTGAAATATTTTTGTGAAAGTTTTCGTGTAAAATGGTTGCAGGTCGATTTAAAAACTGTCTATTTCAGATGAAAGAAATTGCTTTCTAATTACAAGATTGAATTGTATCTTCTTCGATAAAAATAATAATATGCTATGTTTGAAAGAGTAATATATGAAAGAGTATGAAATTGAGTGAGTAACATTAAAAGAGTAATAAGTTACTCCCTCAATTTAAATTTCACTGTGGAGCAGAAATAAAAATATTAGTACTAAAAGATCAAAGAGTAAGATTTTATAAATATTAATATGTGCATATTATATTTGTGATTATTTTCTTTTCTATATTTCTCTGATAATGATTAGAGTTAGTTTCATTTTTATTAATGAATTTTTATGCTTGAAACTACACTGCTGAAAGTGGTATTACTGCCCCTTAAGTCCAAGGCCTGCAGTGTATGTATCTGTTTGCGTAACCGCGGACCTTGGTTTGTTGGCCAGTCTAACCCGAAGACCGCAGTGTTCAGTTTCCAATTATTCTTTGCTCTCAGTTTTATCAATCCACTGAAAGAGTAAAAGGCAGACTTGACCTTATGCAGCCCGAGTATGTTTAAATCATAGTAAAATTTAATGCAACTGCAATATATCCATTTTAGAAAATATTAATAAGTGTTCCTCAAGTCATGCCTGTTGAAAAATTCCTGAAAATCCGATATATTACTACTTTGACAAGCTAGGACTAAATTTCATTTTCAAGATGAATTTATATGTAAAACAAAAAAGTTTATTTTAAAAGAGAAAAGGAAGTACGCTGAAAAAAATGCCTTGACAAGGAATATTTTCAAAGTCAGAAATAAAAAGCTTTTTCATTTTACCTTGATCTTTTGAATTTTTTTCTCTTTATTTAAAAAGAGCGTTTTATATTCTGTCACTTTAAAATGATTTTGATATCAAACTTTCTTGCTCAGAAGTTTCTTTATTTAAAGTGAAGTATTTCAAGTAGTTTTAAAGCTCGGTACTGAACAGAATCTGCTTTTATGTAGCCAAAATTTGATTTAAGTAAAACAGCTGGAACATAAATATACATCTAGAACTTTTATGGGACACAAATGTGCTGTATAAAGTAGGAAAACATGTTGATAGAGATGTAGTAACATTTTAAAGTAAAGTATAGAATTCTAAAGTACAAAGCGAAAGACATAAATATACATCAGTCTGACGATACTTCTTTACCAATAACTTTTTATTCATAAGGAAATAAAAAAATATTTACATGAAAATAATAAATTTGTCAATGATAATACAGAACTTCATAATATCAGAAGATATTTAAAAAGTGTGTATAATCTTAAATTATTTTATCTGTGATGAAATTTTTTAGTGATGATGTATATCTTTAAACTGTGATGAAAATTTATTTAAACTTCCAAATGCTATTAGTGTATGATGTTGCAACAGAATTCTTGAATTTAGGTATATGATGAATTACCTTTATTAACAATGTAAACATGATTCAAATTTAAAAAAAAACTGAATTTAAAAATCGTCTTTCTAAGTCACATAAAGTTTTATGCAATAATATATATATACATAAATTCTTATGCACATTTTTACTCTTTAATTTTGTATGTATAGACTCAGATCAATATTCAGTAAATATATTGATTTGCAAGCATGATTCATTGTTAACACATAACTTAATCTATGAAAAAAATCTTTGTACTCCAGAAACAAGAATCAGTTTTCTTTTTGTTTCTTGTAAATTTCGACCTCTTAATCATGAAATCCAAAGGAATCTTGGCAGAATCACAAAATGCCTTCTGTTTATTCCAAGTAAATTATATGTGTGGTATTGGTATGATATTGCCAAGGAAAAATCTTTAGAAGTCGAGTTGTCAGCTGAATGATTAGCATGTTGGTTTTCATTTTAAGCAATTTTTTTTATTTTGATTCATTATAATTCTAAATTTCTCATACATTTAAGCGATTTTTAATTTCTTGCTACATGTTATATCTCGCGTTAAACTGTTTTTAACAATTTCCAATTTCCTTCTAAAATAATGTATTCTGGAGACAGAGTTATAATTTTATGATCCTTTAAAATTTTTCTTTGCTTGTGAAATTATAATTCCATTCTTGTATTATGGATTTGCGATGTCACAAATTCCACTGTAGGTAAGAATTATTCTGGTGTTGAGACTGTAAAAAACAAGTTTCATATTTAAATTTTTAAAGTTCGATGAGCAAGGTAGTAAATTTATTTCATTCATTGTCAGTTACCCAATATTAAGATATCAAGAAAATGATTTTACGAGCTAATTCTTTCTCTTTTACAAAATATTCTAAACTTTTTATAAACTGTCCATCAAAAATCACAAGTAGTATTAAACTTTTTATGAAACTAATAATTTCAAAGGTCTTATAATTTAAAAATTAAAGACTAACAAGTTATTTCTCGATATTTTTGCAAAGTTACTTCACATTAAGCTATTAAGATGGTAATGCTAGGAATAAAAAAAATGAAGTTTCTAGTGTACTCAATACATGAGCTTATAAAATTAAATTGTCTTCTGAACATTGAAACTTCATTGTCAATTACAAATTGACAATGTAATTTGAGTCTAGATTATCAAATTGACTTTTGATAATCTAGACTTAATACTGTATTGTAGTTCTATACTTATATTTTCTTTATAGTGATGAAAATTATATTAACTGTAATTTTTTTGTTAAATTGTAAAATGTTTGCACTTTTTAGTTGTTTTAGTCAGTTAATAAATTTGTCTCCAGATAGTATAAATTATATCTCTTCAGATATATTATGATATTTATTTATTAATCAATGCTTATAAAATTAGATATTTTATAATAGTCAACATGTTAATCATATTTTTTTGCTCAATGTAATGAGTAAACCTGGAAAAAATGAGAATGGCTGTATTCAATTTACTCCTTACAAATATTAGCGAGCTGACTTATTTGTCGCTATGAAATATAGATATAAATTTAGTAACAGTAAATTCTAACAGTTATTGTATTGGGAAAAAAAACATTTTGAAGGATAATAAAAGCAAATGAACATTTTGAACGTTTCAATATATTCAAATGAGCATTATGTTTAACTTTTAATATGGTAATCAAAACATATCTTGTCAATTTTACAGCTTGGATCATTAGGGTGAAGAAGTGCATAAAATTGAAATTAAAGTTATTTAAATAAAAGTGAATATACACATATACAAACATGGGCACATATACTTACCGATATGCACATCCATGTACATAAAGTCAATTACAATATTTTTAAAATTAAAAAATCATTGTAAATTTTGTGATTATAATGATAAATAATATAATGCTTTTAGTTTATATTAAGTTACGTTGATAAATGAAATATTTATAAATTATATTTTAAGCATCCTTTAAGTTAATATTTTTTCAAGAATTTTAAGATTTTCGGCTCAAATAGCTGTTACAATATTATAAAACTACTGAAAGAAATATTTTTTTTAATAAAAATAAAAATTGTGGATAGAAATATTTTCTGGATGACTTCGATTGCACTAATTTTCAATAAATTAACAAGCTATTAAGCAAAGTTTTACGAATTGTGTTTCAGGAAAATTTGATAGCTAATTAAAATCGCTTAAATAATTCTATTGACAGTTATTTGCAAGCAATTTACTAGGAAAATTCTTCTTAATAAATCTTTACATGACAAAAAATTATTATTTGTAATTTTTAATTTTAATTTTTTTCATTTTTTAATAAAAATGCTTTATACAGCAATAGCATAATTATATATTTAATATCTATATGTGATGAACACTAAAATAATACGCTTTTTTGATTAATATTGCATTAAAAGAATATTGAGAGAGAAAAATATGAGTAATTCTCCCTACTAACTAAAATAATTAATTTTAATTTTTACGGCTATAGAAGTATATAATATAATATAAATAATAAATTGTTAATGATGGCCGTAGGCTGAGTGGCTAGCATTCCTGCGTGTTCTAGGTGCTCTTCTAGGCTGTGTTTCCCGAATTCGAATCCCGGTCGGGCATCGGTGTTCCTTTCTCTGTTTTTATCTAGTTCTTTCTTCTGAGATAATGAATGTTGACAGCCATAATAAAAGGATTTGTGGGCGTGGCGTGTGACGTGGGTAATGCTACTCGCCTCCATAATTTCTTTCACATGTACCCATCGAATAATGATAAATATTTAGCAGTTTGAGGCATTATTCTGGAGAATGGTTAGTCACCCAGTGCCCACCTTTTGGGAGAAAAAATATTATTTACTAATTTAATTAGTATTAAGAAATTTATCCAGAAAGATATTGCTCTAATGTTAGCAGTAGATGTTTCCCAAATTGATTATTAATATGCATTATGTATCTAAATATATATGGAATTTTTAAAAATAGTACATTGTTTTTGAAAAGTAGAAACGATCTACTGAAAAATTGAAAAATGGATGTGTGAAAGCGATGTTTAACATCTGCTTGAATTTCGTTTGCTAACGTAAGCAACTGAACAGCATCAAATGTATGGTAACTTGTAACTATGGACAAGCCATGCTATATTTTTTTGTACCTCCTTAATTACATATCGCAACATTACAAACAATTTAAATTTAAAATCCTTAAAGTATTTTTTTCATTGCACAACAAAATACTATTGATAATACACGAATCGATACATTTGCAATATAAGGACAACTAACATATAAATATCTTTTTACATGTTAAACGTGGAAATAATTGTATTGTCTATTCATTTATGTACAACTGTTTGATATCAAGCACATAATATTGTTCTTAAAATATATATTACATTCTAAAATTGTTCCAAATTTTCGCATCAAATTGAGAAAATAATTATTTCTTGAATAAAGTCCTCGATTTAAATTTCTCTTCGCAACATAAACAAAAGTTAAATTTTACAAATAATGATCTACAGAAAAAATACTGTTTTTTTCTTTTTAGAAATTCTCACCTCTAAAATTTTTAAATTAATATTAAAAGGTAGTTGATTCCTTCAGAATTTTTTTTTAATTTCAGAAATGTCGGGTAAAATGTTTCACCAATTTAATATAAATGTTAGACCGACTGATGGCTGAGTCGTTAGCGCTCCTGACTCCTGAGCTGTGGGTCCCAGATTCGAATCCCGGTTCGAGCATGGATATTACTTTCTTTCTGTGTTTCTCTGTTCTTTCTTCTTTGATAATGTATAAAGGTAGCCTACCCTATAAACGGGTTTGTGGTTGTATGGCGCGGGCAACGCTACTCGCCTCCCTGACTTGGTTCACAGGTGCCCGCTGGATAACGACAAATGAGTAGCAGTTTCTGGCCTTGTTGTGACAGGGTTCGTCACCCAAGTGCAAGTAAAAAAATATAAATGTTAGTTTATGTATTAAAATGTCATACTACCTTTTTCCTTTTCATGTGCTTAGAGGAGCAAATCTATAATGTCCTCTATTTAAGTACTAAAAACGTAAATATTTAATATATTTTTATTATAATAAGTAATTAGTTTATAAACAATTTCGGCAATAATTTAAAAATTTTACATTATCCGTACATGCAAATAAAATTATTCTTTTTATATGGAACACAAAATAATTACTAATTAGCATAAAATTTAAATTATTTTTGAGAATGTATCTTTAATATTGCATTTATAATAGTAGAAAATAAATCTACTAAAATAAGATATTCATTTCAAATCTGTTAACCAAATTTTTAATTTGATATGTTATGATTTTGACAAAGATATAAAAGAATGTTAAAAAGCACTTTTGTGCATTGTTTAAAAACAAGAAATTAAAGATTGATTTCAAAACTTTGAAAGAATCTTTAAAGATCTTTTAAAAATTATGATGGTAAAAAATGAAAGCCTTTTTAGCTAGATATATTATTTCATATATTTATTTTCTCTTTTGGAATGTTTTACATTTGCTCACTTAAAAAATTATCATTTTAAAAGTGATTTGATTTTGATATCCAACTCTTGCACAACAATTTTTTAAAGCAATGCAATTTAAGCACTTTTAAAATAAATGAAGAACTGAATAGAGCCTGTTTTTCTACTGACGAAATGTTATTTAAATAAAACACTAGGCAATAAACTTTGAAAAATTTTATCGGACGCAAATATGCTATATAAGCCAAGAAAACATGTTGATAGCTGTAGTAACATTTTAAACTAAAGCATAAAACTTTAAAGTGAGAAGCGAGAGGCATAAATATAAATCAATTTCATGGTCTTGCTTAAAAACAGCAACGCTTATAAAGAAGAGGAACCGAAAATATTCAGAAAGGAATAATAAAGATATATTAAGGAAATAAATGTTAATATAATAAAGTATTTTATGACCAATTTGTGATTAAATTTGATATAAATTTAAAGCACTAACACACACACACACACACACACATATATATATATATACTATATATATATATATATATATATATATATATATATATATATATATATATATATATATATATATATATATATATACATTTCCTCTGTCGTAAATCTTTTTCCTTGAAATGTTTTTCCAATTATTTTTTCTGTCAGAATAAATGATTAAATAAGCAATTTTCTCCATACATCAAAAACATAGATTTTTGTGGATCCAACTTTCCTATGTGCTTAACACGATTTAACCATAACTATTAGGTATTGATTAATAATAAACTTCCTCATTCATAAATATTCTTGCCTCTAATAGGACATTGATATAAATCCTTCTTTGTTAGCTGAAATTTATGGGGCATGTAATGATGTCAATCCATAGAATTTAAGCACTTTCAGAACTTTAGTTGGAAAGTACTAATCATACTAATTATTCGGTATAGTTTCTGACTTACTGTACTTTACTATCATTAAATCTGTAAAACTATTATTTGCAAAAGAATTTATGCTCAGAATACTAGAATATTATCATTACTGTGAATGAAATTGAAGGCAGTAAATATAATACTTAAATATTTTTACTTTATATATATATATATATTATAAAGTAAAAATATTTAAGTGTTATATTATTATAGTGATTTACATATTTTATTCTTTAAAATCTGAATTGTATGACAATATTTAAAGAATTTTATTTCATTATAAAGTTATGAATGATTTCTCGCTTTATTATATACACGAAGAAGCAACTGAGAAAATTTAATGTTTTCTTCTGTGAAATATAGTTATTTTCTTATTATTTTAACATTCAGAAATTTTATAAGAAGCAATATGTAGTTTTTTTATTTTCTTGATTACAATTCTATTAACTTTGTTATATCACTGAACATGAAGCTCTTACGTTATCAGGATTTGAGGGAAACAAATGTGTATGCTTAAGTCTCAAATTATTTTTTGCTTATGAATAATGAATCCACTATTTTGTTTTAACTTCGCAAATAAATTTCGTCCATCTCAACACAATGTGGACTAAATGCACTGCCGTTTACCTTCATACATTTTGCTCTGCCGTTTACAAATATGACATCACCACATACTGAATTGCTCTTCCAACAATGTTCTTAAAGATATTGATGTACTACCATGGCGTGCTGGTCTACCAAGTCTTTCGCAAATACTGCACATCTAGGAAAGGAACTGTAGCTGCACTAGATTATACTGGATAATTATCTGCCATTTTACAAGTTGTATGGCATAATGTTCACAGTAGATCATGAGTGATATCACTGTTTCAATGTCAGGTGGATGTTTCTGCTCGTATAGGTGCAGCAGTGGGATTTACTAACATCTTATTTGTAACATTTTTCACATCATATCTATTTAATGAAACAGCTTGTAATTCTAAATTTGAAATCATTTTATATCACCTCATGTTCTACATAGGAATATTAAGTTTCTCGATTGTAACTCATTTCCGTCTGGGTGCGTATCTTTTGTTGTAACACAGAACATTTACTTGAATCATAATATTGTAGTTAATTACAACTGATCAACCTCAAACTTCACTAATTGATTTTTTAATGAGAAAAGATGTATTTGGTGCATAAAATTGTTATATTTTAATTTTAATAATGGAGCAATTTCACTAAGTTTCCTAAAACTAGGAAATCTGATGAAAATTTGTTGAATCGATTGCTTTGAATAAATTAAAGCTTAAAAGTCAGGGTGGAATTAGATGTTGAACATAAGACAGTTGCATTTTTAAAATCCAAAGTTTGCTTATTCTGTCTATTTGTAACATAGTCAAATTTAGTAGTATCAAAAATATGGGTTGAATTTGAGCTTTCAGTTGCTTACTATTCATTCAAGTCTTTCAATCAAGTTTTTCAGAACATGATTGTTGTGGCATAAAAATGAAGATGTATAATTGAACAAGTGATAAAATTGGGGAAAACAATGATATTAAAATTTATTTTTAATCATCTTATATTAATAGATAATGACGAATGAAAATGACTTGCGTGAATATTTTAAAAGCTTATATCTTTACAATGTCATTTTTTTGGTGTATTTTAAAATAGGAAACAATTTATATGTTGTTGTTGCTTATGACACTTGGACAAGTCACATCAGCGGAAGGAATTTGGACGTCACAGATTAATGTGGACACGTCCCTAACCCACGGAGTTCCAGCAACCCAGTGAAGAGGAGTACACCGTGGTCAACCTCCCAACCACTGCCCGCGGCAAATGATGCTTCACTTTGCTGAGCTTATGGGAAACGGCGTGAAGCTAATGAGCCACTGGAGCTCACAATTTATATGAATAGAGGTATATAATTGACTTAAATTTTCAAAGCAAAACTGTAATTGGAGTATTTGAAATAGAAATACTATTATGTGATTTTGAATTAAATTTTAAAACTAGAACAATTATATTCAATCATTAAGTCAGATAAAACTAAAGAATTAACACATATTTAAACTTCTAACACTTCTTGAATATTATTGTAAAAATAGTGAAAATTCTTTTGCGAAGTAAATTTATATCTCTTAAACGTATGATCATTTGGCAAAAAAAAAACGGCGATGTTAAGCTATATTTAATAATTAGCAGATGTTAATATAGCATGAAAAGTAAAAACAACCATAGCATTACTATAGCTATCGCTTTGATGTCGAATTTCATTTTGGCATTGATATTTAATCTCATTTTAACTTTCTTTTAATGAATCATTTCTAAAGCCTAGTAAGAAAAGAAAATGATCAGAATATATGCTTTAAATTTCAATTTTACATAGTAATAAATAAAGAAACAGTGATATATATACAAGTTGTTTTCTTTAATTTATAAATGTACACGAGTGATGGCTTTTCCTTATAAATTATTTCTAGTGAGACGAAGTAATATGAGTCATTTTTTAAAACTAATGCTTCTTCAAAAATTCCAGATATTCAGTTTAAAAATAAGAAAACTGCAAGTAAATATTTTAGGATTGCTAAAAACAAGTAACCAAAGTCTACCGAATGATTACTTTCAATTTCCTAAGGCTGATATAATCGAAAGAATGAGGAATAGGGTTGAAAATGTCTTTTTCACTGCACATACATTTAAATACAAAACACTATACCAATAAAGTAAAGAATCATTTTGGTAATAACAATCTTAATCTGTGTAAAGAATAGTCTCAGTATCAAAATGTAAAATTAAAGAGAATTCTGTTATCTAATTGAAGTATATTTTTTGATTTTAAAAGTTATAGTAAGTATACTATTTAGCAAAAATTAAGGACTTAATGATACTTTGTTGATTTTGTATTTGCCTTTAGTATGTCTTTGCATGACTAATATTTCATTTAGCTTGGAAATTTGAATTAATGTATGTAGAAGTATTCAAAATATTAAAAAAAATAATCATTATATTCACGAGAAAGTCATTCACAATTGAGACAAAATATTATTAATTTTTTAGGCTTTGAAGTCAAATGAGCTAATTAATATATCATTAATTATAAAAACATCATCACACTATTTAAATACAAAATATTCTAATAATAAGGAAAACTTTTATGATAGTAAAACTCTTAATTTCTGTAAAACCTTTGCGTAATTTCATACCATAAGTTGGTATTTTATTATAGATTCGTTTTTTTTTTCAATTCAGTTTCGTAAATATCTAAAAATTTACAATCTGTGTTTTGTGAATAATATTTATTTTTTAACTATTAGATTTATATATTTTAAAATGTCGAACATCACAAAAATAATCAAATAAACTAATGTGATTGTTCAAACATGAATGTGACGAAAGCACGTTAAAATTAGTAGTTTGTAATGTTGTTGTTATTGAATGCGTCCAACTGCTAGGATCCCTACATTTAGCACTACAAAAGGTGAAAGTGATGGCACTATATAGTGTGGCACCCAGTGGATCTATCATCGTAGCCTCGAAAGTGTATCTTTATAATTTAAAATCAATGCCCAAGGAGAAGACTCCCAGACCTGGCCTACCACCCGCAGAAGTATCATTTCACATGGAGGACATTGCGATCACGAAAGATTTAACATATAAAAGCCTCCATTAGCGAACACGATGGATCTCCGGTTGGGTTTGGATTTACACTCACTATGTTCCGATAACGAAAATAAACACCCTAACCAATAAGGTCACCATAGCCTGGACTGTATTTGAAGAACAAAATAAAATAGAGTATCTAGACAAAGCATAGGAAAACTTTAAAATTAGTGTCATGAAATAAAATTAAACTAAAGCATTTTCATTAAATGTAAAATTTATATTAAAATTATATATGTATCAGAGTAAAATTGTATTCAAATATTTACTGAATTTTAAAGAATATGAAATGTTTCAGTTTATTGTCAAAAAGCAACTGAAAGCAAAAATAAATAATTATCCAGAATAAGTGTATGATAATGTTAATTTTTCAATATAAGCATTGTGATACATGTATATAGTATGGTGAATGAATAAAACATTCAAAAGTTTTATTTTGTAAAATTAACAAAGACATTTTTATTGTTAAGAGCTATTAAAAATGGAAAATAGATGTCGTTATAGGAAAAATTTAGTACAAAGAAAACAAAATTCAACACAAAATCTCCATTATTTAGAAAAATAAACACCTATATATATACTGAGCATCTATAAAATATACAAAGCTATTAAAAATGGATAAAAACCTTTGATTCCAAATAAAGGGTAGCAAAAAGTTATTTCACCGTGGATACTCATGTGAGCCATAAAGATTGCTCAAATGACTTAATCCCAAAATAGACCGTAAATGGTTAAAAAGTCACTTTCAACTTTTATTCTTATATGATTTTACTTAAGAAAGATCGTAAAAATCTTTTAAAAATTTATACTCCAAGAATTCTTACGGGTAATTGATCAATGGTTAACGTGTCTTAAGAAACTTTAATACTATTTTCAAAGAAGCACGTACATTTATTTTTGTAACTCTTATTTTAAAGATAATATTTTTGAGTAGCTATAAATAAGAAAATGAAGTAAATTTTTTTTGTCTCTTAAAAAATGTCCATTTATAGTTAGCACATTTCAAGTGTAATTTTGTTTAAATATTCAGTTAGAAAATTACTAAAGCCTTTTTGGTGCATAAAATCAACGTATTTAACTCTATATATTCAAGTATTAAATAAAATATTTCTAAAAGTAAAAGTCTTTAAATTAAAGATCTGAAATTTATTTGATAAAAGTTCTTCATTTAAAGTTTAGAAATATCCATTTTTGAATTCGAATGAAAACAAATTACTCTACATCTATTTATAAATTTAATTCAGTAGAAAAACTTCAGTTATGTAATTTTTTAATCTCACTCATTTTGATCAGTAAGGTCTTCCGATTGTCAATCACACTACATACATTTCCTTTAAATATTAATTGAAAGTGTAACGTTATATAGTTCAACATTTTATTAGTATTAGAGCAACATAATATAAACTTCAACTAATTAAATAAAACCTTATTTGATTTTTCTTAGCTCCATTAGTTGTTAAATGCAAGACCCAGACAATATGATACTATAAAATTCAATCTTTATTGAATAGAAAAGGCACTTTTAGTTTTGTACTTAGGAAATTTATTAGTTTTGTGTTTACGAAATACAAAATAATTATGAAAATACAAATAATTCTTCTGAAACAATTGTTTTGAGTTATGTTCAGTTATGTTATAATGATCTTAAAGTATAGATTCAGTATTCACTCATTTAAATTTTTCCTATTGTTTCAAACTTGATATCTAAAGTAAAGGAAACATGATGCAATATGTTTTACCATATTAAATTTAAAAATATATTAAATATATTAAGCTATTAAGTATCGCTATTGAGGAAATCATGGAGACTCTTAAGTACGCACTCATCAAAGATATTCAAAATGAAAACCAATTCAATTTCCTATAATAAACATTTGTTGAGATGAAAACACTATGACATCACGTACAAGATAGCTTAACAGATAAAGACTATTGAAAACATTTGAACATCTGCCACGTATTTAGACTTACAAAGTTCTTATATGCAATCGACCATATTCATGTGCCATGAGATGAAAATATTAATACATTCTTAAGTATCATATCCAAAAAATGTGGATGCAGAAGTTAGAAACACGATATGTATCTTATATTACAGAATTGTGAAAGGAATTAAACCTAGAACTTATTCCGAAGAGGATTTCTTCTTTATCCTCTGAAGAGTTCTGATGGAAAGTACTCATTACCAATTTAATGGAGATCAATTTCAATCATTCATGGACTTCAAATCCATGAATAATTCTTCAGATAACGGCGCAAAAAGATTGATTACAAAACTTTGCCACAAAATCGAAATTTTTCACATTTTTTCAGGAAAATAGCACTTGAGCAGTGGCAGACACTTTGGAAAAATAGAGATACAGGATGTTCTGACTCAGAATCCTTCCATCTGTCTCTAATAAATCACAGAGTTTCTCAAGGTAGTTCACATTCTTTACCACTTTTCTCTAATCCTCACGTATTAAACAATAATAATTGTGCTAGTGAAGGGGAAAGCGCATCCATCAGCTACCTTATTGGATATCTTTTTACTTCCTCGTTGCCACCGTTGGACCTATGACTGACTCTGTGGTTCCAGGGAAATAAGCGATAAACTTTCTAGGGCCAAGTTAATCAACTTGGTAAAATTCTTATTCCGAAATGAGAATTGATTTTTTCCGATTAGATTACTCACGGAAATACATATTGTTCCACTTTTATAATCTAATTAGATATAGTTTTATCTTATTTTTTCTGCTTTTATAATCTATGTAATTCCACCGTCACGTCTTTAACAAATCATTTTACAGTGTGAGTGGGGAATGGTGGTATAGAAATTGTGAAGATTCGCATTCTGGCATCTATAAATATTTTATATTTATTTAGCTTAATTGGGGTGAAGAGCCCTTCAAGAAAGTCAAATACAATAAATGAATTTCTTAGCTGCCTCAACAAAACTGATGCTCATATTGAGATAGGTATTTGGTGGTCTACTGGCGTAAAAAAAGATCGTAATCGTTCGTGATTTTTTAGACAAAATCTGGAATATTCCTTTGAATTATTTAACTTTCTTCTCTCAAAGGAATGGAATATTTAAATAAAAAATTTCGTTATGAGAAAAAGATCAGCTTATACATAGAATACTGTAGAAAAGATCAGCTTATACATAGAATACTGTTGAAAGGATCAGCTTATACATAGAATACTGTAGAAACGATTTTTCGGATATACCTAGTATGGCAAAATGTTAGATGGCGCAGTATTTCTTCAAAAGATTTTCAGCTACTTGTTAAGTCTGTTCATTCCTTATATTTTACCATCCTTAATACGAAGCAAATGTTCCTTGATATTTGATTCCTCAAATTAGGATTCATCGTTAATTCATTAAAGTAATAAGCATAATTTTAAAATTTAATTTTAACAATTAGTTTATAAAATGAATATCTTTAACAAGTTTTTGTCTTAACTTTCACTAGAAATTTTTATAATTTCTCTTTTGTACATAATATTAAGCAAAACTGTAAAGAATTTTTTACTATACAATTAATATAAGAAATCATTAAGAATATATATATCTTAGGCTTTAAAAATTAATTTAAAATAAAAATGCACAAACATGTAATGATAATTTATTGCATTTTCATTTTTAAAATCACGTATGAAAAAATTTAGATAATTTGAAGAACGAAAAATTTCTGTGTGTTATTGAATGCTATTATGCATAAAATGATTGTTTAATGTTTTCGATAAAGATTTTGCCTTAAATATCAATTAACAATTTTTAAATATTGAAAATAAACCACTCTATTTCATATT